>OX336388.2:1692011797-1692457205 GCA_946902985.2 Meconema thalassinum | reverse complement strand
AAGTAACTGTAACTTCGTTGTAATTATGGCAAGTAACTGTAATTTCGATACAAATTATGGCAGATAACTGTAACATCGATACTAATTATGACAGGTAACAGTAACGTCGATACTAATTTTGACAAATAACTGTAATTTGGACACAAATTATGACAGGTAACTGTAAATTCGTTACTAATTATGACAAGTAACTGTAATTTCGATACAAATGATGGCAGGTAACTGTAACTTCGATACTAATTATGACAGGTAACAGTAACTTCGATACTAATTATGACAGAAAACAGTAACTTCGATACTAAATATGACAGGTAACAGTAACTTCGATACTAATTATGGCAGGTAAATCTAACTTCGATACTAATGATGACAGGTAACTGTAACTACGTTACTAATTATGACAAGTAACTGTAATTTCGATACAAATTATGGCAGGTAACTGTAACTTCGATACTAATTTTGACAGGTAACAGTAACTTCGATACTAATTATGACATGTAACTGTAACTTAGATACCAATTATGACAGGGAACTGTTACTTCGATATTAATAATGACAATTAACTCGAACTTCGTTACTAATTATGACAAGTAACTGTAATTTTCATAAAAAATTACGGCAGGTAACTGTAACTTCGATACTATTTATGACAGGTAACAGTAACTTCGATACTAATTATGACAGGTAACTGCAACTTCGTTACTAATTATGACAAGTAACTGTAATTTCTATACTAATTATGGCAAGTTACTGTAACTTCGTTACTAATTATGAAAAGTAACTGTAGTTTCGATACAAATTATGGCAGGTAACTGTAATTTCGATACAAATTATGGCAGGTAACTGTAACTTCGATACTAATTATGACAGGTAACAGTAACCTCGATACTAATTATGACATGTAACAGTAACATCATTCTAATTATGACCAGTAAATGTGATTTCGATACAAATTATGGCAGGTAACTGTAACTGCGATACTAATTATGACTAGTAACAGTAACTTCGATACTAATTATGACAGGTAACAGTAACTTCGATACTAATTATGACAGGTAACAGTAACTTCGATACTAATTTTGACAAAATAACTGTAATTTGGACACAAATTATGACAGGTAACTGTAACTTCGTTGCTAATTATGACAAGTAACTGTAATTTCGATACAAATTATGGCAGGCAACTGTAACTTCGATACTAATTATGACAGGTAACAGTAACTTCGATACTAATTATGACAGGTAACAGTAACTTCGATACTAATTATGACTAGTAACTGTAACTACGTTGTAATTATGGCAAGTAACTGTAATTTCGATACAAATTATGGCAGGTAACTGTAACATCGATACTAATTATGACAGGTAACAGTAACGTCGATACTAATTTTGACAAATAACTGTAATTTGGACACAAATTATGACAGGTAACTGTAAATTCGTTACTAATTATGACAAGTAACTGTAATTTCGATACAAATGATGGCAGGTAACTGTAACTTCGATACTAATTATGACAGGTAACAGTAACTTCGATACTAATTATGACAGAAAACAGTAACTTCGATACTAAATATGACAGGTAACAGTAACTTCGATACTAATTATGGCAGGTAAATCTAACTTCGATACTAATGATGACAGGTAACTGTAACTACGTTACTAATTATGACAAGTAACTGTAATTTTCGATACAAATTATGGCAGGTAACTGTAACTTCGATACTAATTATGACAGGTAACAGTAACGTCGATACTAATTATGACATGTAACTGTAACTTCGATACCAATTATGACAGGGAACTGTTACTTCGATATTAATAATGACAATTAACTCGAACTTCGTTACTAATTATGACAAGTAACTGTAATTTTCATAAAAAATTACGGCAGGTAACTGTAACTTCGATACTATTTATGACAGGTAACAGTAACTTCGATACTAATTATGACAGGTAACTGCAACTTCGTTACTAATTATGACAAGTAACTGTAATTTCTATACTAATTATGGCAAGTAACTGTAACTTCGTAACTAATTATGAAAAGTAACTGTAGTTTCGATACAAATTATGGCAGGTAACTGTAATTTCGATACAAATTATGGCAGGTAAACTGTAACTTCGATACTAATTATGACAGGTAACAGTAACCTCGATACTAATTATGACATGTAACAGTAACATCATTCTAATTATGACCAGTAAATGTGATTTCGATACAAATTATGGCAGGTAACTGTAACTGCGATACTAATTATGACAAGTAACAGTAACTTCGATACTAATTATGACAGGTAACAGTAACTTCGATAATAATTAAGGCTGGTAACTGTAACTTCGATACTAATTATGACAAAAAACTCTAACTTCGATACTAATTATGACAGGTAACTGTAACTTCGTCACTAATTATAACAAGTAACTGTAATTTCGATACAAATTATGGCAGGTAACTGTAACTTCGATACTAATTATGTCAGGTAACAGTAACTTCGATACTAATTATGACAAGTAACTATACCTTCGATACAAATTATGACAGGTAACTGTAACAACGATACTAATTATGACAAGAAACTCTAACTACGTTACTAACTATGACAAGTAACTGTAATTTTGATTAAAAATTTTGGTAGGTAACTGTAATTTCAATACTAATTATGACAGGTAACAGTAAACTTCGATACTAATTATGACAAGGAACTGTAATTTCGATAAAATTATGGCAGGTAACTGTAACTTCGTTACTAATTATGACAAGTCCCTGTAATTTCGATACAAATTATGGCAGGTAACTGTAATTTCGATACTAATTATGACAGGTAACAGTAACTTCGATACTAATTATGACAGGAAACTGTAACTTCGTTACTATTTATGACAATTAACTGTAATTTCGATACAAATTATGACAGGGAACTGTAACTTCGTTACTAATTATGACAAGTAACTGTAATTTCGATACAAATTATGGCAGGTAACAGTAACTTCGATACTAATTCGACAGGTAACAGGAACTTCGATACTAATTCTGACAGGAAACTCTACCTTCGTTACAAATTATGACAAGTAACTGTTATTTTGATAAAAAATTATGGTAGGTAACTGTAACTTCTATACTAATTATGACAGGTAACAGTAACTTCGATACTAATTATGACAGGTAACTGTAACTTCGTTACTAATTATGACAAGTAACTTTAATTTCGATACTAATTATGGCAGGTAACTGTAACTTCGTTACTAATTATGACAAGCCCCTGTAATTTCGATACAAATTATGGCAGGTAACTGTAACTTGGATACTAATTATGACAAGTAAATGTAACTTCGATATTAATTATGACAGGTAACTGTAACTTCGTTACCAATTATGACAAGTAACTGTAATTTCGATACAAATTTTGGCAGGTAACTGTAACTTCGATACTTATTATGACAGGTAACAGTAACTTCGATTCTAATTATGACAAGTAACTGTAACTTCGATTCTAATTATGACAGGTAACTGTAACTTCGTTACTAATTATGACAAGTAACTGTAATTTCGATACAAATTATGGCAGGTAACTGTAACTTCGATACAAATTATGACAGGTAACAGTAACTTCGATACTAATTACGACAAGTAACTATAACTTCGATACAAATTATGACAGGTAACTGTAACTTCGATACTAATTATGACAAGAAACTCTAACTTCGTTACTAATTATGACAAGTAACTGTAATTTTGATAAAAAATTAAGGTAGGTAACTGTAACTTCAATACTAATTATGACAGGTAACAGTAACGTCGATACTAATTATGACAAGTAACAGTACCTTCGATGCTAATTATGACAAGGAACTGTAATTTCGATACAAATTATGGCAGGTAACTGTAACTTCGTTACTAATTATGACAAGTAACTGTAATTTCGATACAAATTTTGGCAGGTAACTGTAACTTCGATACTAATTATGACAAGTCCCTGTTATTTCGATACAAATTATGGCAGGTAACTGTACCTTCCATACTAATTATGACAGGTAACAGTAACTTCGATACTAATTATGACAGGAAACTGTAACTTCGTTACTAATTATGACAAGTAACTGTAATTTCGATACAAATTAAAACAGGTAACTCTAACTTCGTTACTAATTATGACAAGTAACAGTACCTTCGATGCTAATTATGACAGGTAACTGTAACTCCGATACTAATTATGACAAGGAACTGTAATTTCGATACAAATTATGGCAAGTAACTGTAACTTCGTTACTAATTATGACAAGTAACTGTAATTTCGATACAAATTTTGGCAGGTAACTGTAACATCGATAATTATTATGACAGGTAACAGTAACATCGATACTAATTATGACAAGTAACTGTAACTTCGATACTAATTATGACAGGTAACTGTAACTTCGTTACTAATTATGACAAGTAACTATAACTTCGATACAAATTATGACAGGTAACTGTAACTTCGATACTAATTATGACAAGAAACTATAACTTCGTTACTAATTATGACAAGTAACTATAATTTTGATAAAAAAATTTGGTAGGTAACTATAACTTCAATACTAATTATGACAGGTAACAGTAACTTCGATACTAATTATGACAAGTAACAATAACTTCGATGCAAATTATGACAGGTAACTGTAAATTCATTACTAATTATGACATGTAACTGTAATTTCGATACAAATTATGGCTGGTAACTGTAACTTCGATACTAATTATGACAGGTAACAGTAACTTCGAAATTAATTATGACAAGTAACTATAACTTCGATACAAATTATGACAGGTAACTGTAACTTCGATACTAATTATGACAAGAAACTCTAACTTCGTTACTAATTAAGACAAGTAACTGTAACTTCGTTGTAATTATGGCAAGTAACTGTAATTTCGATACAAATTATGGCAGATAACTGTAACATCGATACTAATTATGACAGGTAACAGTAACGTCGATACTAATTTTGACAAATAAATGTAATTTGGACACAAATTATGACAGGTAACTGTAAATTCGTTACTAATTATGACAAGTAACTGTAATTTCGATACAAATGATGGCAGGTAACTGTAACTTCGATACTAATTATGACAGGTAACAGTAACTTCGATACTAATTATGACAGAAAACAGTAACTTCGATACTAAATATGACAGGTAACAGTAACTTCGATACTAATTATGGCAGGTAAATCTAACTTCGATACTAATGATGACAGGTAACTGTAACTACGTTACTAATTATGACAAGTAACTGTAATTTCGATACAAATTATGGCAGGTAACTGTAACTTCGATACTAATTTTGACAGGTAACAGTAACTTCGATACTAATTATGACATGTAACTGTAACTTCGATACCAATTATGACAGGGAACTGTTACTTCGATATTAATAATGACAATTAACTCGAACTTCGTTACTAATTATGACAAGTAACTGTAATTTTCATAAAAAATTACGGCAGGTAACTGTAACTTCGATACTATTTATGACAGGTAACAGTAACTTCGATACTAATTATGACAGGTAACTGCAACTTCGTTACTAATTATGACAAGTAACTGTAATTTCTATACTAATTATGGCAAGTTACTGTAACTTCGTTACTAATTATGAAAAGTAACTGTAGTTTCGATACAAATTATGGCAGGTAACTGTAATTTCGATACAAATTATGGCAGGTAACTGTAACTTCGATACTAATTATGACAGGTAACAGTAACCTCGATACTAATTATGACATGTAACAGTAACATCATTCTAATTATGACCAGTAAATGTGATTTCGATACAAATTATGGCAGGTAACTGTAACTGCGATACTAATTATGACTAGTAACAGTAACTTCGATACTAATTATGACAGGTAACAGTAACTTCGATAATAATTATGACAGGTAACAGTAACTTCGATACTAATTTTGACAAATAACTGTAATTTGGACACAAATTATGACAGGTAACTGTAACTTCGTTGCTAATTATGACAAGTAACTGTAATTTCGATACAAATTATGGCAGGCAACTGTAACTTCGATACTAATTATGACAGGTAACAGTAACTTCGATACTAATTATGACAGGTAACAGTAACTTCGATACTAATTATGACTAGTAACTGTAACTACGTTGTAATTATGGCAAGTAACTGTAATTTCGATACAAATTATGGCAGGTAACTGTAACATCGATACTAATTATGACAGGTAACAGTAACGTCGATACTAATTTTGACAAATAACTGTAACTTCGATACTAATTATGACAGGTAACTGGAACTTCGTTACTAATTATGACAAGTAACTTTAATTTCAATACTAATTATGGCAGGTAACTGTAACTTCGTTACTAATTATAACAAGTCCATGTAATTTCGATACAAATTATGGCAGGTAACTGTAACTTCCATACTAATTATGACAGGTAACAGTAACTTCGATACTAATTATGACAGGTAACTGCAACTTCGTTACTAATTATGACAAGTAACTGTAATTTCTATACTAATTATGGCAAGTTACTGTAACTTCGTTACTAATTATGAAAAGTAACTGTAGTTTCGATACAAATTATGGCAGGTAACTGTAATTTCGATACAAATTATGGCAGGTAACTGTAACTTGGATACTAATTATGACAAGTAACTATAACTTCGATACAAATTATGACAGGTAACTGTAACTTCGATACTAATTATGACAAGAAACTATAACTTCGTTACTAATTATGACAAGTAACTATAATTTTGATAAAAAAATTTGGTAGGTAACTATAACTTCAATACTAATTATGACAGGTAACAGTAACTTCGATACTAATTATGACAAGTAACTATAACTTCGATGCAAATTATGACAGGTAACTGTAAATTCATTACTAATTATGACATGTAACTGTAATTTCGATACAAATTATGGCAGGTAACTGTAACTTCGATACTAATTATGACAGGTAACAGTAACTTCGAAATTAATTATGACAAGTAACTATAACTTCGATACAAATTATGACAGGTAACTGTAACTTCGATACTAATTATGACAAGAAACTCTAACTTCGTTACTAATTAAGACAAGTAACTGTAATTTTGATACAAAATTATGGTAGATAACTGTAACTTCAATACTAATTATGACAGGTAACAGTAACGTCGTTACTAATTATGACAAGTAACAGTACCTTCGATGCTAATTATGGCAGGTAACTGTAACTTCGTTACTAATTATGACAAGTAATTGTAATTTCGATACAAATTTTGGCAGGTAACTGTAACTTCGATACTAATTATGACAAGTCCCTGTAATTTCGATACAAATTATGGCAGGTAACTGTAACTTCCATACTAATTATGACAGGTAACAGTAACTTCGATACTAATTATGACAGGAAACTGTAACTTCGATACTAAATATGACAAGTAATTGTAACTTCGATACTAATTATGACAAGTAACTGTAACTTCGATACTAATTATGACAGGTTACTGTAACTTCGTTACTAATTATGACAAGTAACTGTAATTTCGTTACAAATTATAGCAGGTTATTGTAATTTCGATATAAATTATGACAGGTAACAGTAACTTCGATACTAATTATGACAAGTAACAGTAACTTCGATACTAATTATGTCAAAAAATTGTAACTTCGATACTAATTATGACAGGTAACTGTAACTTCGTTACTAATTATGACAAGTAACTGTAATTTCTATACAAATTTTGGCAGGTAACTGTAACTTCGATACTTATTATGACAGGTAACGGTAACTTCGATACTAATTATGACAAGTAACTGTAACTTCGATACTAATTATGACAGGCAACTGTAACTTCGTTACAAATTCTGACAAGTCCCTGTAATTTCGATACAAATTATGGCAGGTAACTGTAACTTCGATACTAATTATGACAGGTAACAGTAACTTTGATACTAATTATGACAGGAAACTGTAACTTCGTTCCAAATTCTGACAAGTAACTGTAATTTCGATACAAATTATGACAGGTAACTGTAACTTCGTTACTAATTATGACAAGTAACTGTAATTTCGATACAAATTATGGCAGGTTAAAGTACCTTCGATACTAATAATGACCGGTAACTGTAACTTCGATACTAATTATGACAAGGAACGGTAATTTCGATACAAATTATGGCAGTTAACTGTAACTTCGATAATAATTATGACAGGTAACAGTAACTTCGATACTAATTATGACAAGAAATTCTACCTTCGTTACTAATTATGACAAGTAACTCTAATTTTGATATGAATTATGGTAGGTAACTGTAACTTCAATACTAATTATGACAGGTAACAGTAACTTCGATACTATTTATGACAAGTAACTGTAACCTCAACAATAATTATGAGAGGTAACTGTAACTTCGTTACTAATTATGACAAGTAACTGTAATTTCGATACAAATTATGGCAGGTAACTGTAACTTCGATACTAATTATGACAGGTAACAGTAACTTCGATACTAATTATGACATTTAACTATAACTTCGATACAAATTATGGCAGGTAACTGTAACTTCGTTACTAATTACGACAAGTCACTGTAATTTCGATATAAATTATGGCAAGTAACTGTAACTTCGATACTAATTATGACAAGTAACTGTAACTTCAATACTTATTATGACAGGTAACTGTAACTTCGTTACTAATTATGACAAGTAACTGTAATTTGGATAGAAATTTTAGCAGGTAACTGTAACTTCGATACTAATTATGACAGGTAACAGTAACTTCGATACTAATTATGACAAGTAACTGTAACCTCGATAATAATTATGACGGGTAACTGTAGCTTCGTTACTAATTATGACAAGTAACTGTAATTTCGATACAAATTATAGCTGTTAACTGTAACTTCGATACTAATTATGACAGGTAAGAGTAACTTCGATACTAATTATGACATTTAACTATAACGTCGATACAAATTATGACAGGTAACTGTAACTTCGATACTAATTATGACAAGAAACTCTAACTTCGTTACTAATTATGACAAGTAACTGTAATTTTGATAAAAAATTTTGGAAGGTAACTGTATCTTCAATACTAATTATGACAGGTAACAGTAACTTCGATAATAATTATGACAGGGAACTGTTACTTCGTTACTAATTATGACAAGTAACTTTAATTTCAATACTAATTATGGCAGGTAACTGTAACGTCGTTACTAATTATGACAAGTCCATGTAATTGCGATACAAATTATGGCAGGTAACTGTAACTTCCATAATAATTATGACAGGTAACAGTATCTTCGATACTAATTATGACAGGAAACGGTAACTTCGTTACTAATTATGACAAGTAACTGTAATTTCGATACAATTTATGACAGATAACTGTAACTTAGTTACTAATTATGACAAGTAACAGTACTTTCGATGCTAATTATGACAGGTAACTGTAACTTCGATACTAATTATGACAGGTAACAGTAACTTCGATACTAATTATGACAAGTAACTGTAACTTCGATACTAATTATGACAGGTAACTGTAACTTCGATACTAATTATGACAAGTAACTCTAACTTCGTTACTAATTATGACAAGTAACTGTAATTATGATAAAAAATTATGGCAGGTAACTGTAACTTCGATACTAATTATGAGAGGTAACAGTAACTTCGATACTTATTATGACAGGTAACAGCAACTTCGTTACTAATTATGACAAGTAACTGTAATTTCGATACTAATTATGGCAGATAAATGTAACTTCGTTACTAATTATGAGAAGTAACTTTAATTTCGATACAAATTATGGCAGGTAACTGTAATTTCGATACTAATTATGACAGGTAACAGTAACTTCGATACTAATTATGACAAGTAACTGTAACTTCGATACTAATTATGACAGGTAACTGTAACTTCGTTACTAATTATGACAAGTAACTGTAATTTCGATACAAATTATGGCAGGCAACTGTAACTTCGATACTAATTATGACAGGTAACAGTAACTTCAATACTATTTATGACAGGTAACAGTAACTTCGATACTAATTATGACTAGTAACTGTAATGTCGATACCAATTATGACAGGGAACTGTTACTTCGATATTAATAATGACAATTAACTCGAACTTCGTTACTAATTATGACAAGTAACTGTAATTTTCATAAAAAATTACGGCAGTTAACTGTAACTTCGATACTATTTATGACAGGTAACTGTAACTTCGATACTAATTATGACAAGAAACTATAACTTCGTTACTTATTATGACAAATAACTGTAATTTTGATAAAAAAATTTGGTAGGTAACTGTAACTTCAATACTAATTATGACAGGTAACAGTAACGTCGATACTAATTATGACAAGTAACAGTACCTTCGATGCTAATTATGACAAGGAACTGTAATTTCGATACAAATTATGGCAGGTAACTGTAACTTCGTTACTAATTATGACAAGTAACTGTAATTTCGATACAAATTTTGGCAGGTAACTGTAACTTCGATACTAATTATGACAAGTCCCTGTTATTTCGATACAAATTATGGCAGGTAACTGTACCTTCCATACTAATTATGACAGGTAACAGTAACTTCGATACTAATTATGACAGGAAACTGTAACTTCGTTACTAATTATGACAAGTAACTGTAATTTCGATACAAATTAAAACAGGTAACTCTAACTTCGTTACTAATTATGACAAGTAACAGTACCTTCGATGCTAATTATGACAGGTAACTGTAACTCCGATACTAATTATGACAAGGAACTGTAATTTCGATACAAATTATGGCAAGTAACTGTAACTTCGTTACTAATTATGACAAGTAACTGTAATTTCGATACAAATTTTGGCAGGTAACTGTAACATCGATAATAATTATGACAGGTAACAGTAACATCGATACTAATTATGACAAGTAACTGTAACTTCGATACTAATTATGACAGGTAACTGTAACTTCGTTACTAATTATGACAAGTAACTGTAATTTTGATACAAATTATGGCAGGTAACTGTAACATCGATACTAATTATGACAGGAAACAGTAACTTCGTTACTAATTATGACAAGTAACTATAACTTCGATACAAATTATGACAGGTAACTGTAACTTCGATACTAATTATGACAAGAAACTATAACTTCGTTACTAATTATGACAAGTAACTATAATTTTGATAAATAAATTTGGTAGGTAACTATAACTTCAATACTAATTATGACAGGTAACAGTAACATCGATACTAATTATGACAAGTAACTATAACTTCGATGCAAATTATGACAGGTAACTGTAAATTCATTACTAATTATGACATGTAACTGTAATTTCGATACAAATTATGGCAGGTAACTGTAACTTCGATACTAATTATGACAGGTAACAGTAACTTCGAAATTAATTATGACAAGTAACTATAACTTCGATACAAATTATGACAGGTAACTGTAACTTCGATACTAATTATGACAAGAAACTCTAACTTCGTTACTAATTATGACAAGTAACTGTAATTTTGATACAAAATTATGGTAGATAACTGTAACTTCAATACTAATTATGATAGGTAACAGTAACGTCGTTACTAATTATGACAAGTAACAGTACCTTCGATGCTAATTATGACAGGTAACTGTAACTTCGTTACTAATTATGACAAGTAATTGTAATTTCGATACAAATTTTGGCAGGTAACTGTAACTTCGATACTAATTATGACAAGTCCCTGTAATTTCGATACAAATTATGGCAGGTAACTGTAACTTCCATACTAATTATGACAGGTAACAGTAACCTCGATACTAATTATGACAGGAAACTGTAACTTCGATACTAAATATGACAAGTAATTGTAACTTCGATACTAATTATGACAAGTAACTGTAACTTCGATACTAATTATGACAGGTTACTGTAACTTCGATACTAATTATGACAAGTAACTGTAATTTCGTTACAAATTATAGCAGGTTATTGTAATTTCGCTACTAATTATGACAGGTGACAGTAACTTCGATACTAATTATGACAAGTAACAGTAACTTCGATACTAATTATGTCAAAAAACTGTAACTTCGATACTAATTATGACAGGTAACTGTAACTTCGTTACTAATTATGACAAGTAACTGTAATTTCTATACAAATTTTGGCAGGTAACTGTAACTTCGATACTTATTATGACAGGTAACAGTAACTTCGATACTAATTATGACAAGTAACTGTAACTTCGATACTAATTATGACAGGCAACTGTAACTTCGTTACAAATTCTGACAAGTCCCTGTAATTTCGATACAAATTATGGCAGGTAACTGTAACTTCGATACTAATTATGACAGGTAACAGTAACTTCGATACTAATTATGACAGGAAACTGTAACTTCGTTCCAAATTCTGACAAGTAACTGTAATTTCGATACAAATTATGACAGGTAACTGTAACTTCGTTACTAATTATGACAAGTAACTGTAATTTCGATACAAATTATGGCAGGTAAAAGTACCTTCGATACTAATAATGACCGGTAACTGTAACTTCGATACTAATTATGACAAGGAACGGTAATTTCGATACAAATTATGGCAGTTAACTGTAACTTCGATAATAATTATGACAGGTAACAGTAACTTCGATACTAATTATGACAAGAAACTCTACCTTCGTTACTAATTATGACAAGTAACTCTAATTTTGATATGAATTATGGTAGGTAACTGTAACTTCAATACTAATTATGACAGGTAACAGTAACTTCGATACTATTTATGACAAGTAACTGTAACCTCAACAATAATTATGAGAGGTAACTGTTACTTCGTTACTAATTATGACAAGTAACTGTAATTTCGATACAAATTATGGCAGGTAACTGTAACTTCGATACTAATTATGACAGGTAACAGTAACTTCGATACTAATTATGACATTTAACTATAACTTCGATACAAATTATGGCAGGTAACTGTAACTTCGTTACTAATTACGACAAGTCACTGTAATTTCGATATAAATTATGGCAGGTAACTGTAACTTCGATACTAATTATGACAAGTAACTGTAACTTCAATACTTATTATGAAAGGTAACTGTAACTTCGTTACTAATTATGACAAGTAACTGTAATTTCGATAGAAATTTTAGCAGGTAACTGTAACTTCGATACTAATTATGACAGGTAACAGTAACTTCGATACTAATTATGACAAGTAACTGTAACCTCGATAATAATTATGACGGGTAACTGTAGCTTCGTTACTAATTATGACAAGTAACAGTAATTTCGATACAAATTATAGCTGGTAACTGTAACTTCGATACTAATTATGACAGGTAAGAGTAACTTCGATACTAATTATGACATTTAACTATAACTTCGATACAAATTATGACAGGTAACTGTAACTTCGTTACTAATTATGACAAGTAACTGTAATTTTGATTAAAAAATTTGGAAGGTAACTGTATCTTCAATACTAATTATGACAGGTAACAGTAACTTCGATAATAATTATGACAGGGAACTGTTACTTCGTTACTAATTATGACAAGTAACTTTAATTTCAATACTAATTATGGCAGGTAACTGTAACGTCGTTACTAATTATGACAAGTCCATGTAATTGCGATACAAATTATGGCAGGTAACTGTAACTTCCATAATAATTATGACAGGTAACAGTATCTTCGATACTAATTATGACAGGAAACGGTAACTTCGTTACTAATTATGACAAGTAACTGTAATTTCGATACAATTTATGACAGATAACTGTAACTTAGTTACTAATTATGACAAGTAACAGTACCTTCGATGCTAATTATGACAGGTAACTGTAACTTCGATACTAATTATGACAGGAAACAGTAACTTCGATACTAATTATGACAAGTAACTGTAACTTCGATACTAATTATGACAGGTAACTGTAACTTCGATACTAATTATGACAAGTAACTCTAACTTCGTTACTAATTATGACAAGTAACTGTAATTATGATAAAAAATTATGGCAGGTAACTGTAACTTCGATACTAATTATGACAGGTAACAGCAACTTCGTTACTAATTATGACAAGTAACTGTAATTTCGATACTAATTATGGCAGATAAATGTAACTTCGTTACTAATTATGAGAAGTAACTTTAATTTCGATACAAATTATGGCAGGTAACTGTAATTTCGATACTAATTATGACAGGTAACAGTAACTTCGATACTAATTATGACAAGTTACTGTAACTTCGATACTAATTATGATAGGTAACTGTAATTTCGTTACTAATTATGACAAGTAACTGTAATTTCGATACAAATTATGGCAGGCAACTGTAACTTCGATACTAATTATGACAGGTAACAGTAACTTCAATACTATTTATGACAGGTAACAGTAACTTCGATACTAATTATGACTAGTAACTGTAACTTCGATACCAATTATGACAGGGAACTGTTACTTCGATATTAATAATGACAATTAACTCGAACTTCGTTACTAATTATGACAAGTAACTGTAATTTTCATAAAAAATTACGGCAGTTAACTGTAACTTCGATACTATTTATGACAGGTAACTGTAACTTCGATACTAATTATGACAAGAAACTATAACTTCGTTACTTATTATGACAAATAACTGTAATTTTGATAAAAAAATTTGGTAGGTAACTGTAACTTCAATACTAATTATGACAGGTAACAGTAACGTCGATACTAATTATGACAAGTAACAGTACCTTCGATGCTAATTATGACAAGGAACTGTAATTTCGATACAAATTATGGCAGGTAACTGTAACTTCGTTACTAATTATGACAAGTAACTGTAATTTCGATACAAATTTTGGCAGGTAACTGTAACTTCGATACTAATTATGACAAGTCCCTGTTATTTCGATACAAATTATGGCAGGTAACTGTACCTTCCATACTAATTATGACAGGTAACAGTAACTTCGATACTAATTATGACAGGAAACTGTAACTTCGTTACTAATTATGACAAGTAACTGTAATTTCGATACAAATTAAAACAGGTAACTCTAACTTCGTTACTAATTATGACAAGTAACAGTACCTTCGATGCTAATTATGACAGGTAACTGTAACTCCGATACTAATTATGACAAGGAACTGTAATTTCGATACAAATTATGGCAAGTAACTGTAACTTCGTTACTAATTATGACAAGTAACTGTAATTTCGATACAAATTTTGGCAGGTAACTGTAACATCGATAATAATTATG
Source organism: Meconema thalassinum (assembly GCA_946902985.2). Classification (NCBI taxonomy): domain Eukaryota; kingdom Metazoa; phylum Arthropoda; class Insecta; order Orthoptera; family Tettigoniidae; genus Meconema; species Meconema thalassinum. The sequence goes on along the minus strand of OX336388.2, from coordinate 1,692,441,910 downwards.
ACAGGTAACAGTAACATCGATACTAATTATGACAAGTAACTGTAACTTCGATACTAATTATGACAGGTAACTGTAACTTCGTTACTAATTATGACAAGTAACTGTAATTTTGATACAAATTATGGCAGGTAACTGTAACATCGATACTAATTATGACAGGAAACAGTAACTTCGTTACTAATTATGACAAGTAACTATAACTTCGATACAAATTATGACAGGTAACTGTAACTTCGATACTAATTATGACAAGAAACTATAACTTCGTTACTAATTATGACAAGTAACTATAATTTTGATAAATAAATTTGGTAGGTAACTATAACTTCAATACTAATTATGACAGGTAACAGTAACATCGATACTAATTATGACAAGTAACTATAACTTCGATGCAAATTATGACAGGTAACTGTAAATTCATTACTAATTATGACATGTAACTGTAATTTCGATACAAATTATGGCAGGTAACTGTAACTTCGATACTAATTATGACAGGTAACAGTAACTTCGAAATTAATTATGACAAGTAACTATAACTTCGATACAAATTATGACAGGTAACTGTAACTTCGATACTAATTATGACAAGAAACTCTAACTTCGTTACTAATTATGACAAGTAACTGTAATTTTGATACAAAATTATGGTAGATAACTGTAACTTCAATACTAATTATGATAGGTAACAGTAACGTCGTTACTAATTATGACAAGTAACAGTACCTTCGATGCTAATTATGACAGGTAACTGTAACTTCGTTACTAATTATGACAAGTAATTGTAATTTCGATACAAATTTTGGCAGGTAACTGTAACTTCGATACTAATTATGACAAGTCCCTGTAATTTCGATACAAATTATGGCAGGTAACTGTAACTTCCATACTAATTATGACAGGTAACAGTAACCTCGATACTAATTATGACAGGAAACTGTAACTTCGATACTAAATATGACAAGTAATTGTAACTTCGATACTAATTATGACAAGTAACTGTAACTTCGATACTAATTATGACAGGTTACTGTAACTTCGATACTAATTATGACAAGTAACTGTAATTTCGTTACAAATTATAGCAGGTTATTGTAATTTCGCTACTAATTATGACAGGTGACAGTAACTTCGATACTAATTATGACAAGTAACAGTAACTTCGATACTAATTATGTCAAAAAACTGTAACTTCGATACTAATTATGACAGGTAACTGTAACTTCGTTACTAATTATGACAAGTAACTGTAATTTCTATACAAATTTTGGCAGGTAACTGTAACTTCGATACTTATTATGACAGGTAACAGTAACTTCGATACTAATTATGACAAGTAACTGTAACTTCGATACTAATTATGACAGGCAACTGTAACTTCGTTACAAATTCTGACAAGTCCCTGTAATTTCGATACAAATTATGGCAGGTAACTGTAACTTCGATACTAATTATGACAGGTAACAGTAACTTCGATACTAATTATGACAGGAAACTGTAACTTCGTTCCAAATTCTGACAAGTAACTGTAATTTCGATACAAATTATGACAGGTAACTGTAACTTCGTTACTAATTATGACAAGTAACTGTAATTTCGATACAAATTATGGCAGGTAAAAGTACCTTCGATACTAATAATGACCGGTAACTGTAACTTCGATACTAATTATGACAAGGAACGGTAATTTCGATACAAATTATGGCAGTTAACTGTAACTTCGATAATAATTATGACAGGTAACAGTAACTTCGATACTAATTATGACAAGAAACTCTACCTTCGTTACTAATTATGACAAGTAACTCTAATTTTGATATGAATTATGGTAGGTAACTGTAACTTCAATACTAATTATGACAGGTAACAGTAACTTCGATACTATTGATGACAAGTAACTGTAACCTCAACAATAATTATGAGAGGTAACTGTTACTTCGTTACTAATTATGACAAGTAACTGTAATTTCGATACAAATTATGGCAGGTAACTGTAACTTCGATACTAATTATGACAGGTAACAGTAACTTCGATACTAATTATGACATTTAACTATAACTTCGATACAAATTATGGCAGGTAACTGTAACTTCGTTACTAATTACGACAAGTCACTGTAATTTCGATATAAATTATGGCAGGTAACTGTAACTTCGATACTAATTATGACAAGTAACTGTAACTTCAATACTTATTATGAAAGGTAACTGTAACTTCGTTACTAATTATGACAAGTAACTGTAATTTCGATAGAAATTTTAGCAGGTAACTGTAACTTCGATACTAATTATGACAGGTAACAGTAACTTCGATACTAATTATGACAAGTAACTGTAACCTCGATAATAATTATGACGGGTAACTGTAGCTTCGTTACTAATTATGACAAGTAACAGTAATTTCGATACAAATTATAGCTGGTAACTGTAACTTCGATACTAATTATGACAGGTAAGAGTAACTTCGATACTAATTATGACATTTAACTATAACTTCGATACAAATTATGACAGGTAACTGTAACTTCGTTACTAATTATGACAAGTAACTGTAATTTTGATTAAAAAATTTGGAAGGTAACTGTATCTTCAATACTAATTATGACAGGTAACAGTAACTTCGATAATAATTATGACAGGGAACTGTTACTTCGTTACTAATTATGACAAGTAACTTTAATTTCAATACTAATTATGGCAGGTAACTGTAACGTCGTTACTAATTATGACAAGTCCATGTAATTGCGATACAAATTATGGCAGGTAACTGTAACTTCCATAATAATTATGACAGGTAACAGTATCTTCGATACTAATTATGACAGGAAACGGTAACTTCGTTACTAATTATGACAAGTAACTGTAATTTCGATACAATTTATGACAGATAACTGTAACTTAGTTACTAATTATGACAAGTAACAGTACCTTCGATGCTAATTATGACAGGTAACTGTAACTTCGATACTAATTATGACAGGAAACAGTAACTTCGATACTAATTATGACAAGTAACTGTAACTTCGATACTAATTATGACAGGTAACTGTAACTTCGATACTAATTATGACAAGTAACTCTAACTTCGTTACTAATTATGACAAGTAACTGTAATTATGATAAAAAATTATGGCAGGTAACTGTAACTTCGATACTAATTATGACAGGTAACAGCAACTTCGTTACTAATTATGACAAGTAACTGTAATTTCGATACTAATTATGGCAGATAAATGTAACTTCGTTACTAATTATGAGAAGTAACTTTAATTTCGATACAAATTATGGCAGGTAACTGTAATTTCGATACTAATTATGACAGGTAACAGTAACTTCGATACTAATTATGACAAGTTACTGTAACTTCGATACTAATTATGATAGGTAACTGTAATTTCGTTACTAATTATGACAAGTAACTGTAATTTCGATACAAATTATGGCAGGCAACTGTAACTTCGATACTAATTATGACAGGTAACAGTAACTTCAATACTATTTATGACAGGTAACAGTAACTTCGATACTAATTATGACTAGTAACTGTAACTTCGATACCAATTATGACAGGGAACTGTTACTTCGATATTAATAATGACAATTAACTCGAACTTCGTTACTAATTATGACAAGTAACTGTAATTTTCATAAAAAATTACGGCAGTTAACTGTAACTTCGATACTATTTATGACAGGTAACTGTAACTTCGATACTAATTATGACAAGAAACTATAACTTCGTTACTAATTATGACAAATAACTGTAATTTTGATAAAAAAAAATTGGTAGGTAACTGTAACTTCAATACTAATTATGACAGGTAACAGTAACTTCGATACTAATTATGACAAGTAACTATAACTTCGATGCAAATTATGACAGGTAACTGTAACTTCATTACTAATTATGACATGTAACTGTAATTTCGATACAAATTATGGCAGGTAACTGTAACTTCGATACTAATTATGACAGGTAACAGTAACTTCGAAACTAATTATGACAAGTAACTATAACTTCGATACAAATTATGACAGGTAACTGTAACTTCGATACTAATTATGACAAGAAACTCTAAATTCGTTACTAATTATGACAAGTAACTGTAATTTTGATACAAAATTATGGTAGATAACTGTAACTTCAATACTAATTATGACAGGTAACAGTAACGTCGATACTAATTATGACAAGTAACAGTACCTTCGATGCTAATTATGACAGGTAACTGTAACATCGATACTAATTATGACAAGGAACTGTAATTTCGATACAAATTATGGCAGGTAACTGTAACTTCGTTACTAATTATGACAAGTAATTGTAATTTCGATACAAATTTTCGCAGGTAACTGTAACTTCGATACTAATTATGACAAGTCCCTGTAATTTCGATACAAATTATGGCAGGTAATTGTAACTTCCATACTAATTATGACAGGTAACAGTAACTTCGATACTAATTATGACAGGAAACTGTAACTTCGATACTAATTATGACAAGTAATTGTAACTTCGATACTAATTATGACAAGTAACTGTAACTTCGATACTAATTATGACAGGTAACTGTAACTTCGTTACTAATTATGACAAGTAACTGTAATTTCGTTACAAATTATAGCAGGTAATTGTAATTTCGATACTAATTATGACAGGTAACAGTAACTTCGATTCTAATTATGACAAGTAACAGTAACTTCGATACTAATTATGACAAAAAACTGTAACTTCGATACTAATTATGACAGGTAACTGTAACTTCGTTACTAATTATGACAAGTAACTGTAATTTCTATACAAATTTTGGCAGGTAACTGTAACTTCGATACTAATTATGACAGGTAACAGTAACATCGATACTAATTATGACAAGTAACTGTAACTTCGATACTAATTATGACAGGCAACTGTTACTTCGTTACTAATTATGACAAGTAACTTTAATTTCGATACTTATTATGGCAGGTAAATGTAACTTCGTTACTAATTATGACAAGTCCCTGTAATTTCGATACAAATTATGGCAGGTAACTGTAATTTCGATACTAATTATGACAGGTAACAGTAACTTCGATACTAATTATGAGAGGAAACTGTAACTTCGTTACAAATTCTGACAAGTAACTGTAATTTCGATACAAATTATGACAGGTAACTGTAACTTCGTTACTAATTATGACGAGTAACTGTAATTTCGATACAAATTATGGCAGGTAAAAGTACCTCCGTTACTAATTATAACTGGTAATTGTAACTTCGATACTAATTATGACATGGAACTGTAATTTCGATACAAATTATGGCAGGTAACTGTAACTTCGATACTAATTATGACAGGTAACAGTAACTTCGATACTAATTATGATAAGTAACAATAACTTCGATACAAATTATGACAGGTAACTGTAACTTCGATACTAATTATGACAAGAAACTCTACCTTCGTTACTACTTATGACAAGTAACTCTAATTTTGATAAGAATTATGGTAGGTAACTGTAACTTCAATAATAATTATGACAGGTAACAGTAACTTCGATACTATTTATGACAAGTAACTGTAACCTCAACAATAATTATGACAGGTAACTGTAACTTCGTTACTAATTATGACAAGTAACTGTAATTTCGATACAAATTATGGCAGGTAACTGTAACTTCGATACTAATTATGAGAGGTAACAGTAACTTCGATACTAATTATGACATTTAACTATAACTTCGATACAAATTATGGCAGGTAACTGTAACTTCGTTACTAATTACGACAAGTCACTGTAATTTCGATATAAATTATGGCAGGTAACTGTAACTTCGATACTAATTATGACAAGTAACTGTAACATCGATACTAATTATGACAGGTAACTGTAAATTCGTTACTAATTATGACAAGTAACTGTAGTTTCGATAGAAATTTTAGCAGGTAACTGTAACTTCGATACTAATTATGACAGGTAACAATAACTTCGATACTAATTATGACAAGTAACTGTAACCTCGATAATACTTATGACGGGTAACTGTAGCTTCGTTACTAATTATGACAAGTAACTGTAATTTCGATACAAATTATAGCTGGTAACTGTAACTTCGATACTAATTATGACAGGTAAGAGTAACTTCGATACTAATTATGACATTTAACTATAACTTCGATACAAATTATGACAGGTAACCGTAACTTCGATACTAATTATGACAAGAAACTCTAACTTCGTTACTAATTATGACAAGTAATTGTAATTTCGATACAAATTTTCGCAGGTAACTGTAACTTCGATACCAATTATGAAAAGTCCCTGTAATTTCGATACAAATTATGGCAGGTAACTGTAACTTCCATACTAATTATGACAGGTAACAGTAACTTCGATACTAATTATGACAGGAAACTGTAACTTCGATACTAATTGTGACAAGTAATTGTAACTTCGATACTAATTATGACAAGTAACTGTAACTTCGATACTAATTATTACAGGTAACTGTAACTTCGTTACTAATTATGACAAGTAACTGTAATTTCGTTACAAATTATAGCAGGTAATTGTAATTTCGGTACTAATTATGACAGGTAACAGTAACTTCGATTCTAATTATGACAAGTAACAGTAACTTCGATACTAATTATGACTAAAAACTGTAACTTCGATACTAATTATGACTGGTAACTGTAACTTCGTTACTAATTATGACAAGTAACTGTAATTTCTATACAAATTATGGCAGGTAACTGTAACTTCGATACTAATTATGACAGGTAACAGTAACTTCGATACTAATTATGACAAGTAACTGTAACTTCGATACTAATTATGACAGGCAACTGTTACTTCGTTACTAATTATGACAAGTAACTTTAATTTCGATACTTATTATGGCAGGTAACTGTAACTTCGTTACTAATTATGACAAGTCCCTGTAATTTCGATACAAATTATGGCAGGTAACTGTAATTTCGATACTAATTATGACAGGTAACAGTAACTTCGATACTAATTATGAGAGGAAACTGTAACTTCGTTACAAATTCTGACAAGTAACTGTAATTTCGATACAAATTATGACAGGTAACTGTAACATCGATAATAATTATGACAGGTAACAGTAACATCGATACTAATTATGACAAGTAACTGTAACTTCGATACTAATTATGACAGGTAACTGTAACTTCGTTACTAATTATGACAAGTAACTGTAATTTTGATACAAATTATGGCAGGTAACTGTAACATCGATACTAATTATGACAGGAAACAGTAACTTCGTTACTAATTATGACAAGTAACTATAACTTCGATACAAATTATGACAGGTAACTGTAACTTCGATACTAATTATGACAAGAAACTATAACTTCGTTACTAATTATGACAAGTAACTATAATTTTGATAAATAAATTTGGTAGGTAACTATAACTTCAATACTAATTATGACAGGTAACAGTAACATCGATACTAATTATGACAAGTAACTATAACTTCGATGCAAATTATGACAGGTAACTGTAAATTCATTACTAATTATGACATGTAACTGTAATTTCGATACAAATTATGGCAGGTAACTGTAACTTCGATACTAATTATGACAGGTAACAGTAACTTCGAAATTAATTATGACAAGTAACTATAACTTCGATACAAATTATGACAGGTAACTGTAACTTCGATACTAATTATGACAAGAAACTCTAACTTCGTTACTAATTATGACAAGTAACTGTAATTTTGATACAAAATTATGGTAGATAACTGTAACTTCAATACTAATTATGATAGGTAACAGTAACGTCGTTACTAATTATGACAAGTAACAGTACCTTCGATGCTAATTATGACAGGTAACTGTAACTTCGTTACTAATTATGACAAGTAATTGTAATTTCGATACAAATTTTGGCAGGTAACTGTAACTTCGATACTAATTATGACAAGTCCCTGTAATTTCGATACAAATTATGGCAGGTAACTGTAACTTCCATACTAATTATGACAGGTAACAGTAACCTCGATACTAATTATGACAGGAAACTGTAACTTCGATACTAAATATGACAAGTAATTGTAACTTCGATACTAATTATGACAAGTAACTGTAACTTCGATACTAATTATGACAGGTTACTGTAACTTCGATACTAATTATGACAAGTAACTGTAATTTCGTTACAAATTATAGCAGGTTATTGTAATTTCGCTACTAATTATGACAGGTGACAGTAACTTCGATACTAATTATGACAAGTAACAGTAACTTCGATACTAATTATGTCAAAAAACTGTAACTTCGATACTAATTATGACAGGTAACTGTAACTTCGTTACTAATTATGACAAGTAACTGTAATTTCTATACAAATTTTGGCAGGTAACTGTAACTTCGATACTTATTATGACAGGTAACAGTAACTTCGATACTAATTATGACAAGTAACTGTAACTTCGATACTAATTATGACAGGCAACTGTAACTTCGTTACAAATTCTGACAAGTCCCTGTAATTTCGATACAAATTATGGCAGGTAACTGTAACTTCGATACTAATTATGACAGGTAACAGTAACTTCGATACTAATTATGACAGGAAACTGTAACTTCGTTCCAAATTCTGACAAGTAACTGTAATTTCGATACAAATTATGACAGGTAACTGTAACTTCGTTACTAATTATGACAAGTAACTGTAATTTCGATACAAATTATGGCAGGTAAAAGTACCTTCGATACTAATAATGACCGGTAACTGTAACTTCGATACTAATTATGACAAGGAACGGTAATTTCGATACAAATTATGGCAGTTAACTGTAACTTCGATAATAATTATGACAGGTAACAGTAACTTCGATACTAATTATGACAAGAAACTCTACCTTCGTTACTAATTATGACAAGTAACTCTAATTTTGATATGAATTATGGTAGGTAACTGTAACTTCAATACTAATTATGACAGGTAACAGTAACTTCGATACTATTGATGACAAGTAACTGTAACCTCAACAATAATTATGAGAGGTAACTGTTACTTCGTTACTAATTATGACAAGTAACTGTAATTTCGATACAAATTATGGCAGGTAACTGTAACTTCGATACTAATTATGACAGGTAACAGTAACTTCGATACTAATTATGACATTTAACTATAACTTCGATACAAATTATGGCAGGTAACTGTAACTTCGTTACTAATTACGACAAGTCACTGTAATTTCGATATAAATTATGGCAGGTAACTGTAACTTCGATACTAATTATGACAAGTAACTGTAACTTCAATACTTATTATGAAAGGTAACTGTAACTTCGTTACTAATTATGACAAGTAACTGTAATTTCGATAGAAATTTTAGCAGGTAACTGTAACTTCGATACTAATTATGACAGGTAACAGTAACTTCGATACTAATTATGACAAGTAACTGTAACCTCGATAATAATTATGACGGGTAACTGTAGCTTCGTTACTAATTATGACAAGTAACAGTAATTTCGATACAAATTATAGCTGGTAACTGTAACTTCGATACTAATTATGACAGGTAAGAGTAACTTCGATACTAATTATGACATTTAACTATAACTTCGATACAAATTATGACAGGTAACTGTAACTTCGTTACTAATTATGACAAGTAACTGTAATTTTGATTAAAAAATTTGGAAGGTAACTGTATCTTCAATACTAATTATGACAGGTAACAGTAACTTCGATAATAATTATGACAGGGAACTGTTACTTCGTTACTAATTATGACAAGTAACTTTAATTTCAATACTAATTATGGCAGGTAACTGTAACGTCGTTACTAATTATGACAAGTCCATGTAATTGCGATACAAATTATGGCAGGTAACTGTAACTTCCATAATAATTATGACAGGTAACAGTATCTTCGATACTAATTATGACAGGAAACGGTAACTTCGTTACTAATTATGACAAGTAACTGTAATTTCGATACAATTTATGACAGATAACTGTAACTTAGTTACTAATTATGACAAGTAACAGTACCTTCGATGCTAATTATGACAGGTAACTGTAACTTCGATACTAATTATGACAGGAAACAGTAACTTCGATACTAATTATGACAAGTAACTGTAACTTCGATACTAATTATGACAGGTAACTGTAACTTCGATACTAATTATGACAAGTAACTCTAACTTCGTTACTAATTATGACAAGTAACTGTAATTATGATAAAAAATTATGGCAGGTAACTGTAACTTCGATACTAATTATGACAGGTAACAGCAACTTCGTTACTAATTATGACAAGTAACTGTAATTTCGATACTAATTATGGCAGATAAATGTAACTTCGTTACTAATTATGAGAAGTAACTTTAATTTCGATACAAATTATGGCAGGTAACTGTAATTTCGATACTAATTATGACAGGTAACAGTAACTTCGATACTAATTATGACAAGTTACTGTAACTTCGATACTAATTATGATAGGTAACTGTAATTTCGTTACTAATTATGACAAGTAACTGTAATTTCGATACAAATTATGGCAGGCAACTGTAACTTCGATACTAATTATGACAGGTAACAGTAACTTCAATACTATTTATGACAGGTAACAGTAACTTCGATACTAATTATGACTAGTAACTGTAACTTCGATACCAATTATGACAGGGAACTGTTACTTCGATATTAATAATGACAATTAACTCGAACTTCGTTACTAATTATGACAAGTAACTGTAATTTTCATAAAAAATTACGGCAGTTAACTGTAACTTCGATACTATTTATGACAGGTAACTGTAACTTCGATACTAATTATGACAAGAAACTATAACTTCGTTACTAATTATGACAAATAACTGTAATTTTGATAAAAAAAAATTGGTAGGTAACTGTAACTTCAATACTAATTATGACAGGTAACAGTAACTTCGATACTAATTATGACAAGTAACTATAACTTCGATGCAAATTATGACAGGTAACTGTAACTTCATTACTAATTATGACATGTAACTGTAATTTCGATACAAATTATGGCAGGTAACTGTAACTTCGATACTAATTATGACAGGTAACAGTAACTTCGAAACTAATTATGACAAGTAACTATAACTTCGATACAAATTATGACAGGTAACTGTAACTTCGATACTAATTATGACAAGAAACTCTAAATTCGTTACTAATTATGACAAGTAACTGTAATTTTGATACAAAATTATGGTAGATAACTGTAACTTCAATACTAATTATGACAGGTAACAGTAACGTCGATACTAATTATGACAAGTAACAGTACCTTCGATGCTAATTATGACAGGTAACTGTAACATCGATACTAATTATGACAAGGAACTGTAATTTCGATACAAATTATGGCAGGTAACTGTAACTTCGTTACTAATTATGACAAGTAATTGTAATTTCGATACAAATTTTCGCAGGTAACTGTAACTTCGATACTAATTATGACAAGTCCCTGTAATTTCGATACAAATTATGGCAGGTAATTGTAACTTCCATACTAATTATGACAGGTAACAGTAACTTCGATACTAATTATGACAGGAAACTGTAACTTCGATACTAATTATGACAAGTAATTGTAACTTCGATACTAATTATGACAAGTAACTGTAACTTCGATACTAATTATGACAGGTAACTGTAACTTCGTTACTAATTATGACAAGTAACTGTAATTTCGTTACAAATTATAGCAGGTAATTGTAATTTCGATACTAATTATGACAGGTAACAGTAACTTCGATTCTAATTATGACAAGTAACAGTAACTTCGATACTAATTATGACAAAAAACTGTAACTTCGATACTAATTATGACAGGTAACTGTAACTTCGTTACTAATTATGACAAGTAACTGTAATTTCTATACAAATTTTGGCAGGTAACTGTAACTTCGATACTAATTATGACAGGTAACAGTAACATCGATACTAATTATGACAAGTAACTGTAACTTCGATACTAATTATGACAGGCAACTGTTACTTCGTTACTAATTATGACAAGTAACTTTAATTTCGATACTTATTATGGCAGGTAAATGTAACTTCGTTACTAATTATGACAAGTCCCTGTAATTTCGATACAAATTATGGCAGGTAACTGTAATTTCGATACTAATTATGACAGGTAACAGTAACTTCGATACTAATTATGAGAGGAAACTGTAACTTCGTTACAAATTCTGACAAGTAACTGTAATTTCGATACAAATTATGACAGGTAACTGTAACTTCGTTACTAATTATGACGAGTAACTGTAATTTCGATACAAATTATGGCAGGTAAAAGTACCTCCGTTACTAATTATAACTGGTAATTGTAACTTCGATACTAATTATGACATGGAACTGTAATTTCGATACAAATTATGGCAGGTAACTGTAACTTCGATACTAATTATGACAGGTAACAGTAACTTCGATACTAATTATGATAAGTAACAATAACTTCGATACAAATTATGACAGGTAACTGTAACTTCGATACTAATTATGACAAGAAACTCTACCTTCGTTACTACTTATGACAAGTAACTCTAATTTTGATAAGAATTATGGTAGGTAACTGTAACTTCAATAATAATTATGACAGGTAACAGTAACTTCGATACTATTTATGACAAGTAACTGTAACCTCAACAATAATTATGACAGGTAACTGTAACTTCGTTACTAATTATGACAAGTAACTGTAATTTCGATACAAATTATGGCAGGTAACTGTAACTTCGATACTAATTATGAGAGGTAACAGTAACTTCGATACTAATTATGACATTTAACTATAACTTCGATACAAATTATGGCAGGTAACTGTAACTTCGTTACTAATTACGACAAGTCACTGTAATTTCGATATAAATTATGGCAGGTAACTGTAACTTCGATACTAATTATGACAAGTAACTGTAACATCGATACTAATTATGACAGGTAACTGTAAATTCGTTACTAATTATGACAAGTAACTGTAGTTTCGATAGAAATTTTAGCAGGTAACTGTAACTTCGATACTAATTATGACAGGTAACAATAACTTCGATACTAATTATGACAAGTAACTGTAACCTCGATAATACTTATGACGGGTAACTGTAGCTTCGTTACTAATTATGACAAGTAACTGTAATTTCGATACAAATTATAGCTGGTAACTGTAACTTCGATACTAATTATGACAGGTAAGAGTAACTTCGATACTAATTATGACATTTAACTATAACTTCGATACAAATTATGACAGGTAACCGTAACTTCGATACTAATTATGACAAGAAACTCTAACTTCGTTACTAATTATGACAAGTAATTGTAATTTCGATACAAATTTTCGCAGGTAACTGTAACTTCGATACCAATTATGAAAAGTCCCTGTAATTTCGATACAAATTATGGCAGGTAACTGTAACTTCCATACTAATTATGACAGGTAACAGTAACTTCGATACTAATTATGACAGGAAACTGTAACTTCGATACTAATTGTGACAAGTAATTGTAACTTCGATACTAATTATGACAAGTAACTGTAACTTCGATACTAATTATTACAGGTAACTGTAACTTCGTTACTAATTATGACAAGTAACTGTAATTTCGTTACAAATTATAGCAGGTAATTGTAATTTCGGTACTAATTATGACAGGTAACAGTAACTTCGATTCTAATTATGACAAGTAACAGTAACTTCGATACTAATTATGACTAAAAACTGTAACTTCGATACTAATTATGACTGGTAACTGTAACTTCGTTACTAATTATGACAAGTAACTGTAATTTCTATACAAATTATGGCAGGTAACTGTAACTTCGATACTAATTATGACAGGTAACAGTAACTTCGATACTAATTATGACAAGTAACTGTAACTTCGATACTAATTATGACAGGCAACTGTTACTTCGTTACTAATTATGACAAGTAACTTTAATTTCGATACTTATTATGGCAGGTAACTGTAACTTCGTTACTAATTATGACAAGTCCCTGTAATTTCGATACAAATTATGGCAGGTAACTGTAATTTCGATACTAATTATGACAGGTAACAGTAACTTCGATACTAATTATGAGAGGAAACTGTAACTTCGTTACAAATTCTGACAAGTAACTGTAATTTCGATACAAATTATGACAGGTAACTGTAACTTCGTTACTAATTATGACAAGTAACTGTAATTTCGATACAAATTATGGCAGGTAAAAGTACCTTCGTTACTAATTATGACTGGTAATTGTAACTTCGATACTAATTATGACATGGAACTGTATTTTCGATACAAATTATGGCAGGTAACTGTAACTTCGATACTAATTATGACAGGTAACAGTAACTTCGATACTAATTATGATAAGTAACTATAACTTCGATACAAATTATGACAGGTAACTGTAACTTCGATACTAATTATGACAAGAAACTCTACCTTCGTTACTACTTATGACAAGTAACTCTAATTTTGATAAGAATTATGGTAGGTAACTGTAACTTCAATACTAATTATGACAGGTAACAGTAACTTCGATACTTTTTATGACAAGTTACTGTAACCTCAACAATAATTATGACAGGTAACTGTAACTTCGTTACTAATTATGACAAGTAACTGTAATTTCGATACAAATTATGGCAGGTAACTGTAACTTCGATACTAATTATGAGAGGTAACAGTAGCTTCGATACTAATTATGACATTTAGCTATATCTTCGATACAAATTATGGCAGGTAACTGTAACTTCGTTACTAATTACGACAAGTCACTGTAATTTCGATATAAATTATGGCAGGTAACTGTAACTTCGATACTAATTATGACAAGTAACTGTAACTTCGATACTAATTATGACAGGTAACTGTAACTTCGTTACTAATTATGACAAGTAACTGTAGTTTCGATAGAAAGTTTAGCAGGTAACTGTAACTTCGATACTAATTATGACAGGTAACAGTAACTTCGATACTAATTATGACAAGTAACTGTAACCTCGATAATAATTATGACGGCTAACTGTAGCTTCGTTACTAATTATGACAAGTAACTGTAATTTCGATACAAATTATAGCTGGTAACTGTAACTTCGATACTAATTATGACAGGTAAGAGTAACTTCGATACTAATTATGACATTTAACTATAACTTCGATACAAATTATGACAGGTAACAGTAACTTCGATACTAATTATGACAAGTAACTGTAACCTCGATAATAATTATGACGGCTAACTGTAGCTTCGTTACTAATTATGACAAGTAACTATAATTTCGATACAAATTATAGCTGGTAACTGTAACTTCGATACTAATTATGACAGGTAAGAGTAACTTCGATACTAATTATGACATTTAACTATAACTTCGATACAAATTATGACAGGTAACTGTAACTTCGATACTAATTATGACAAGGAACTGTAATTTCGATACAAATTATGGCACGTAACTGTAACTTCGTTACTAATTATGACAAGTAACTGTAATTTCGATGCAAATTGTGGCAGGTAACTGTAACTTCGATACTTATTATGACAGGTAACAGTAACATCGATACTAATTAGGACAAGTAACTGTAACTTCGATACTAATTATGACAGGTAACTGGAACTTCGTTACTAATTATGACAAGTAACTTTAATTTCAATACTAATTATGGCAGGTAACTGTAACTTCGTTACTAATTATAACAAGTCCATGTAATTTCGATACAAATTATGGCAGGTAACTGTAACTTCCATAATAATTATGACAGGTAACAGTATCTTCGATACTAATTATGACAGGAAACGGTAACTTCGTTACTAATTATGACAAGTAACTGTAATTTCGATACAATTTATGACAGATAACTGTAATTGAGTTACTAATTATGACAAGTAACAGTACCTTCGATGCTAATTATGACAGGCAACTGTAACTTCGATACTAATTATGACAGGTAACTGTAACATCGATACTAATTATGACAAGTAACTCTAACTTCGTTACTAATTATGACAAGTAACTGTAATTATGATAAAAAATTATGGCAGATAACTGTAACTTCGATACTAATTATGAGAGGTAACAGTAACTTCGATACTAATTATGACAGGTAACAGCAACTTCGTTACTAATTATGACAAGTAACTGTAATTTCGATACTAATTATGACAGGTAACAGTAACTTCGATACTAATTATGACAAGTAACTGTAACTTCGATACTAATTATGACAGGTAACTATAACTTCGTTACTAATTATGACAAGTAACTGTAATTTCGATACAAATTATGGCAGGCGACTGTAACTTCGATACTAATTATGACAGGTAACAGTTACATCGATACTAATTTTGACAAATAACTGTAATTTGGACACAAATTATGACAGGTAACTGTAAATTCGTTACTAATTATGACAAGTAACTGTAATTTCGATACAAATGATGGCAGGTAAATGTAACTTCGATACTAATTATGACAGGTAACAGTAACTTCGATACTAATTATGACAGAAAACAGTAACTTCGATACTAAATATGACACGTAACTGTAACTTCGATACTAATTATGGCAGGTAAATCTAACTTCGATACTAATGATGACAGGTAACTGTAACTACGTTACTAAATATGACAAGTAACTGTAATTTCGATACAAATTACGGCAGGTAACTGTAACTTCGATACTAAGTATGACAGGTAACAGTAACTTCGATACTAATTATGACATGTAACTGTAACATCGATACCAATTATGACAGGGAACTGTTACTTCGATATTAATAATGACAATTAACTCGAACTTCGTTACTAATTATGACAAGTAACTGTTATTTTCATAAAAAATTACGGCAGGTAACTGTAACTTCGATACTATTTATGACAGGTAACAGCAACTTCGATACTAATTATGACAGGTAACTGCAACTTCGTTACTAATAATGACAACTAACTGTAATTTCTATACTAATTATGGCAAGTAACTGTAACTTCGTTACTAATTATGAAAAGTAACTGTAGTTTCGATACAAATTACGGCAGGTAACTGTAATTTCGATACAAATTATGGCAGGTAACTGTAACTTCGATACTAATTATGACAGGTAACAGTAACCTCGATACTAATTATGACATGTAACAGTAACATCATTCTAATTATGACCAGTAAATGTGATTTCGATACAAATTATGGCAGGTAACTGTAACTGCGATACTAATTATGACTAGTAACAGTAACGTCGATACTAATTATGACAGGTAACAGTAACTTCGATAATAATTATGGCTGGTAACTGTAACTTCGATACTAATTATGACATAAAACTGTAACTTCGATACTAATTATGACAGGTAACTGTAACTTCGTCACTAATTATGACAAGTAACTGTAATTTCGATACAAATTATGGCAGGTAACTGTAACTTCGATACTAATTATGTCAGGTAACAGTAACTTCGATACTAATTATGACAAGTAACTATATCTTCGATACAAATTATGACAGGTAACTGTAACTTCGATACTAATTATGACAAGAAACTCTAACTACGTTACTAACTATGACAAGTATCTGTAATTTTGATAAAACATTTTGGTAGGTAACTGTAACTTCAATACTAATTATGACAGGTAACAGTAACTTCGACACTAATTATGACAGGTAACTGTAACTTCGTTACTAATTATGACAAGTAACTTTAATTTCGTTACAAATTATGGCAGGTAATTGTAATTTCGATACTAACTATGACAGGTAACAGTAACTTCGATACTAATTATGACAAGTAACAGTAACTTCGATACTAATTATGACAGGTAACTGTAACTTCGTTACAAATTATGACAAGTAACTGTAATTTCGTTACAAATTATGGCAGGTAATTGTAATTTCGATACTAATTATGACAGGTTACAGTAACTTCGATACTAATTATGACATGTAACAGTAACTTCGATACTAATTATGACAAGTTATTGTAACTTCGATACTAATAATGACAGGTAACTGTAACTTCGTTACTAATTATGACAAGTAACTGTAATTTCGATACAAATTTTGGCAGGTAACTGTAACTTCGATACTAATTATGACAGGTAACAGTAACTTCGATACTAATTTTGACAAGTAACTGTAACTTCGATACTAATTATGACAGGTAACTGTAAGTTCGTTACTAATTATGACAGGTAACAGTTACTTCGATACTAATTATGACAAGTAACTGTAACTTCGATACTAATTATGACAGGTAACTGTAACTTCGTTACTGATTATGACAAGTAACTGTAACTTCGATATTAATTATGACAGGTAACTGTAACTTCGTTACTGATTATGAGAAGTAACTGTAATTTCGATACAAATTATGGCGGGTAACTGTAACATCGATACTAATTATGACAGGTAACAGTAACCCCGATAGTAATTATGACAAGTAACTATAACTTCGATACAAATTATGACAGGTAACTGTAACTTCGATACTAATTATGTCAAGAAACTCTAACTTCGTTACTAATTATGACAAGTAACTGTAATTTTGATAAAAAATTATGGTAGGTAACTCTAACTTCAATACTAATTATGACAGGTAAGAGTAACGTCGATACTAATTATGACAAGTAACAGTAACTTCGATGCTAATTATGACAGGTAACTGTAACTTCGATACTAATTATGACAAGGAACTGTAATTTCGATACAAATTATGGCAGGTAACTGTAACTTCGTTTCTAATTATGACAAGTAACTGTAATTTCGATACAAATTTTGGCAGGTAACTGTAACTTCGATACTAATTATGACAAGTCCCTGTAATTTCGATACAAATTATGGCAGGTAACTGTAACTTCCATACTAATTATGACAAGTAACTGTAACTTCGATACTAATTATGACAGGTAACTGGAACTTCGTTACTAATTATGACAAGTAACTTTAATTTCAATACTAATTATTGCAGGTAACTGTAACTTCGTTACTAATTATAACAAGTCCATGTAATTTCGATACAAATTATGGCAGGTAACTGTAACTTCCATAATAATTATGACAGGTAACAGTATCTTCGATACTAATTATGACAGGAAACGGTAACTTCGTTACTAATTATGACAAGTAACTGTAATTTTGATACAATTTATGACAGATAACTGTAACTTAGTTACTAATTATGACAAGTAACAGTACCTTCGATGCTAATTATGACAGGTAACTGTAACTTCGATACTAATTATGACAGGTAACAGTAACTTCGTTACTAATTATGACAAGTAACTGTAACTTCGATACTAATTATGACAGGTAACTGTAACTTCGATACTAATTATGACAAGTAACTCTAACTTCGTTACTAATTATGACAAGTAACTGTAATTATGATAAAAAATTATGGCAGGTAACTGTAACTTCGATACTAATTATGAGAGGTAACAGTAACTTCGATACTAATTATGACAGGTAACAGCAACTTCGTTACTAATTATGACAAGTAACTGTAATTTCGATACTAATTATGGCAGGTAAATGTAACTTCGTTACTAATTATGAGAAGTAACTTTAATTTCGATACAAATTATGGCAGGTAACTGTAATTTCGATACTAATTATGACAGGTAACAGTAACTTCGATACTAATTATGACAAGTAACTGTAACTTCGATACTAATTATGACAGGTAACTGTAACTTCGTTACCAATTATGACAAGTAACTGTAATTTCGATACAAATTATGGCAGGCAACTGTAACTTCGATACTTATTATGACAGGTAACAGTAACTTCGATACTAATTATGACAGGTAACAGTAACTTCGATACTAATTATGACTAGTAACTGTAACTTCGTTGTAATTATGGCAAGTAACTGTAATTTCGATACAAATTATAGCAGGTAACTGTAACTTCGATGCTAATTATGACAGGTAACAGTAACTTCGATACTAATTTTGACAAATAACTGTAATTTGGACACAAATTATGACAGGTAACTGTAAATTCGTTACTAATTATGACAAGTAACTGTAATTTCGATACAAATGATGGCAGGTAACTGTAACATCGATACTAATTATGACAGGTAACTGTATCTTCGATACAAATTATGACAGAAAACAGTAACTTCGATACTAAATATGACAGGTAACAGTAACTTCGATACTAATTATGGCAGGTAAATCTAACTTCGATACTAATGATGACAGGTAACTGTAACTACGTTACTAATTATGACAACTAACAGTAATTTCGATACAAATTATGGCAGGTGACTGTAACTTCGATACTAATTATGACAGGTAACAGTAACTTCGATACTAATTATGACATGTAACTGTAACTTCGATACCAATTATGACAGGGAACTGTTACTTCGATATTAATAATGACAATTAACTCGAACTTCGTTACTAATTATGACAAGTAACTGTTATTTTCATAAAAAATTACGGCAGGTAACTGTAACGTCGATACTATTTATGACAGGTAACAGTAACTTCGATACTAATTAAGACAGGTAACTGCAACTTCGTTACTAATTATGACAAGTAACTGTAATTTCTATACTAATTATGGCAAGTAACTGTAACTTCGTTACTAATTATGAAAAGTAACTGTAGTTTCGATATAAATTATGGCTGGTAACTGTAATATCGATACAAATTATGGCAGGTAACTGTAACTTCGATACTAATTATGACAGGTAACAGTAACCTCGATACTAATTATGACATGTAACAGTAACATCATTCTAATTATGACCAGTAAATGTGATTTCGATACAAATTATAGCAGGTAAATGTACCTGCGATACTAATTATGACTAGTAACAGTAACTTCGATACTAATTATGACAAGTAACAGTAACTTCGATAATAATTATGGCTGGTAACTGTAACTTCGATACTAATTATGACAAAAAACTGTAACTTCGATACTAATTATGACATGTAACTGTAACTTCGTCACTAATTATGACAAGTAACTGTTATTTCGATACAAATTATGGCAGGTAACTGTAACTTCGATACTAATTATGTCAGGTAACAGTAACTTCGATACTAATTATGACAAGTAACTATATCTTCGATACAAATTATGACAGGTAACTGTAACTTCGATACTAATTATGACAAGAAACTCTAACTACGTTACTAACTATGACAAGTAACTGTAATTTTGATAAAAAAAATTGGTAGGTAACTGTAACTTCAATACTAATTATGACAGGTAACAGTAACTTCGACACTAATTATGACAGGTAACTGTAACTTCGTTACTAATTATGACAAGTAAATTTAATTTCGTTACAAATTATGGCAGGTAATTGTAATTTCGATACTAACTATGACAGGTAACAGTAACTTCGATACTAATTATGACAAGTAACAGTAACTTCGATACTAATTATGACAGGTAACTGTAACTTCGTTACAAATTATGACAAGTAACTGTAATTTCGTTACAAATTATGGCAGGTTATTGTAATTTCGATACTAATTATGACAGGTTACAGTAACTTCGATACTAATTATGACAAGTAACAGTAACTTCGATACTAATTATGACAAGTTATTGTAACTTCGATACTAATAATGACAGGTAACTGTAACTTCGTTACTAATTATGACAAGTAACTGTAATTTCGATACAAATTTTGGCAGGTAACTGTAACTTCGATACTAATTATGACAGGTAACAGTAACTTCGATACTAATTTTGACAAGTAACTGTAACTTCGATACTAATTATGACAGGTAACTGTAAGTTCGTTACTAATTATGACAGGTAACAGTTACTTCGATACTAATTATGACAAGTAACTGTAACTTCGATACTAATTATGACAGGTAACTGTAACTTCGTTACTGATTATGACAAGTAACTGTAACTTCGATACTAATTATGACAGGTAACTGTAACTTCGTTACTGATTATGAGAAGTAACTGTAATTTCGATACAAATTATGGCGGGTAACTGTAACTTCGATACTAATTATGACAGGTAACAGTAACCCCGATAGTAATTATGACAAGTAACTATAACTTCGATACAAATTATGACAGGTAACTGTAACTTCGATACTAATTATGTCAAGAAACTCTAACTTCGTTACTAATTATGACAAGTAACTGTAATTTTGATAAAAAATTATGGTAGGTAACTCTAACTTCAATACTAATTATGACAGGTAAGAGTAACGTCGATACTAATTATGACAAGTAACAGTACCTTCGATGCTAATTATGACAGGTAACTGTAACTTCGATACTAATTATGACAAGGAACTGTAATTTCGATACAAATTATGGCAGGTAACTGTAACTTCGTTTCTAATTATGACAAGTAACTGTAATTTCGATACAAATTTTGGCAGGTAACTGTAACTTCGATACTAATTATGACAAGTCCCTGTAATTTCGATACAAATTATGGCAGGTAACTGTAACTTCCATACTAATTATGACAAGTAACTGTAACTTCGATACTAATTATGACAGGTAACTGGAACTTCGTTACTAATTATGACAAGTAACTTTAATTTCAATACTAATTATTGCAGGTAACTGTAACTTCGTTACTAATTATAACAAGTCCATGTAATTTCGATACAAATTATGGCAGGTAACTGTAACTTCCATAATAATTATGACAGGTAACAGTATCTTCGATACTAATTATGACAGGAAACGGTAACTTCGTTACTAATTATGACAAGTAACTGTAATTTTGATACAATTTATGACAGATAACTGTAACTTAGTTACTAATTATGACAAGTAACAGTACCTTCGATGCTAATTATGACAGGTAACTGTAACTTCGATACTAATTATGACAGGTAACAGTAACTTCGTTACTAATTATGACAAGTAACTGTAACTTCGATACTAATTATGACAGGTAACTGTAACTTCGATACTAATTATGACAAGTAACTCTAACTTCGTTACTAATTATGACAAGTAACTTTAATTATGATAAAAAATTATGGCAGGTAGCTGTAACTTCGATACTAATTATGAGAGGTAACAGTAACTTCGATACTAATTATGACAGGTAACAGCAACTTCGTTACTAATTATGACAAGTAACTGTAATTTCGATACTAATTATGGCAGGTAAATGTAACTTCGTTACTAATTATGAGAAGTAACTTTAATTTCGATACAAATTATGGCAGGTAACTGTAATTTCGATACTAATTATGACAGGTAACAGTAACTTCGATACTAATTATGACAAGTAACTGTAACTTCGATACTAATTATGACAGGTAACTGTAACTTCGTTACCAATTATGACAAGTAACTGTAATTTCGATACAAATTATGGCAGGCAACTGTAACTTCGATACTTATTATGACAGGTAACAGTAACTTCGATACTAATTATGACAGGTAACAGTAACTTCGATACTAATTATGACTAGTAACTGTAACTTCGTTGTAATTATGGCAAGTAACTGTAATTTCGATACAAATTATGGCAGGTAACTGTAACTTCGATGCTAATTATGACAGGTAACAGTAACTTCGATACTAATTTTGACAAATAACTGTAATTTGGACACAAATTATGACAGGTAACTGTAAATTCGTTACTAATTATGACAAGTAACTGTAATTTCGATACAAATGATGGCAGGTAACTGTAACTTCGATACTAATTATGACAGGTAACTGTATCTTCGATACAAATTATGACAGAAAACAGTAACTTCGATACTAAATATGACAGGTAACAGTAACTTCGATACTAATTATGGCAGGTAAATCTAACTTCGATACTAATGATGACAGGTAACTGTAACTACGTTACTAATTATGACAACTAACTGTAATTTCGATACAAATTATGGCAGGTGACTGTAACTTCGATACTAATTACGACAGGTAACAGTAACTTCGATACTAATTATGACATGTAACTGTAACTTCGATACCAATTATGACAGGGAACTGTTACTTCGATATTAATAATGACAATTAACTCGAACTTCGTTACTAATTATGACAAGTAACTGTTATTTTCATAAAAAATTACGGCAGGTAACTGTAACGTCGATACTATTTATGACAGGTAACAGTAACTTCGATACTAATTATGACAGGTAACTGCAACTTCGTTACTAATTATGACAAGTAACTGTAATTTCTATACTAATTATGGCAAGTAACTGTAACTTCGTTACTAATTATGAAAAGTAACTGTAGTTTCGATATAAATTATGGCTGGTAACTGTAATATCGATACAAATTATGGCAGGTAACTGTAACTTCGATACTAATTATGACAGGTAACAGTAACCTCGATACTAATTATGACATGTAACAGTAACATCATTCTAATTATGACCAGTAAATGTGATTTCGATACAAATTATAGCAGGTAAATGTACCTGCGATACTAATTATGACTAGTAACAGTAACTTCGATACTAATTATGACAAGTAACAGTAACTTCGATAATAATTATGGCTGGTAACTGTAACTTCGATACTAATTATGACAAAAAACTGTAACTTCGATACTAATTATGACAGGTAACTGTAACTTCGTCACTAATTATGACAAGTAACTGTTATTTCGATACAAATTATGGCAGGTAACTGTAACTTCGATACTAATTATGTCAGGTAACAGTAACTTCGATACTAATTATGACAAGTAACTATATCTTCGATACAAATTATGACAGGTAACTGTAACTTCGATACTAATTATGACAAGAAACTCTAACTACGTTACTAACTATGACAAGTAACTGTAATTTTGATAAAAAAAAATTGGTAGGTAACTGTAACTTCAATACTAATTATGACAGGTAACAGTAACTTCGACACTAATTATGACAGGTAACTGTAACTTCGTTACTAATTATGACAAGTAACTTTAATTTCGTTACAAATTATGGCAGGTAATTGTAATTTCGATACTAACTATGACAGGTAACAGTAACTTCGATACTAATTATGACAAGTAACAGTAACTTCGATACTAATTATGACAGGTAACTGTAACTTCGTTACAAATTATGACAAGTAACTGTAATTTCGTTACAAATTATGGCAGGTTATTGTAATTTCGATACTAATTATGACAGGTTACAGTAACTTCGATACTAATTATGACAAGTAACAGTAACTTCGATACTAATTATGACAAGTTATTGTAACTTCGATACTAATAATGACAGGTAACTGTAACTTCGTTACTAATTATGACAAGTAACTGTAATTTCGATACAAATTTTGGCAGGTAACTGTAACTTCGATACTAATTATGACAGGTAACAGTAACTTCGATACTAATTATGACAAGTAACTGTAACTTCGATACTAATTATGACAGGTAACTGTAACTTCGTTACTAATTATGACAGGTAACAGTAACTTCGATACTAATTATGACAAGTAACTGTAACTTCGATACTAATTATGACAGGTAACTGTAACTTCGTTACTAATTATGACAAGTAACTGTAATTTCGATACAAATTATGGCGGGTAACTGTAACTTCGATACTAATTATGACAGGTAACAATAACCCCGATAGTAATTATGACAAGTAACTATAACTTCGATACAAATTATGACAGGTAACTGTAACTTCGATACTAATTATGACAAGAAACTCTAACTTCGTTACTAATTATGACAAGTAACTGTAATTTTGATAAAAAATTATGGTAGGTAACTGTAACTTCAATACTAATTATGACAGGTAAGAGTAACGTCGATACTAATTATGACAAGTAACAGTACCTTCGATGCTAATTATGACAGGTAACTGTAACTTCGATACTAATTATGACAAGGAACTGTAATTTCGATACAAATTATGGCAGGTAAATGTAACTTCGTTACTAATTATGACAAGTAACTGTAATTTCGATAAAAATTGTGGCAGGTAACTGTAACTTCGATACTAATTACGACAAGTCCCTGTAATTTCGAAACAAATTATGGCAGGTAACTGTAACTTCCGTACTAATTATGACAGGTAACAGTAACTTCGATACTAATTATGACAGGAAACTGTAACTTCGTTACTAATTATGACAAGTAACTGTAATTTCGATACAAATTATGACAGGTGACTGTAACTTCGTTACTAATTACGACAAGTACAGTACCTTCGATGCTAATTATGACAGGTAACTGTAACTTCGATACTAATTATGACAAGGAACTGTAATTTCGATACAAATTATGGCAGGTAAATGTAACTTCGTTACTAATTATGACAAGTAACTGTAATTTCGATACAAATTGTGGCAGGTAACTGTAACTTCGATACTAATTATGACAGGTAACAGTAACTTCGATACTAATTATGACAAGTAACTGTAACATCGATACTAATTATGACAGGTAACTGGAACTTCGTTACTAATTATGACAAGTAACTGTAATTTCGATAAAAATTATGGCAGGTAACTGTAACTTCGATACTAATTATGGCAGGTAACTGTAACTTCGATACTAATTATGAGAGGTAACAGGAACTTCGATGCTAATTATGACAGGTAACTGTAACTTCGTTACTAATTATGATAAGTAACTGTAATTTCGTTACAAATTATGGCAGGTAACAGTACCTTCGATACTAATTATGACAGGTAACTGTAACTTCAATACTAAATATGACAAGGAACTGTAATTTCGATACAAATTATGGCAGGTAACTGTAACTTTGATAATAATTATGACAGGTAACAGTAACTTCGATACTAATTATGACAAGTAACTGTAACTTCGTTACTAATTATGACAAGTAACTCTAATTTTGATAAAAAATTATGGCAGGTAACTGTAACTTCGATACTAATTAATACAGGTAACAGTAACTTCGATACTAATTATGACAGGTTACTGTAACATCGTTACTAATTATATCAAGTAACTGTAACTTCGATACTAATTATGACAAGTAACTGTAACTTCGATAGTAATTGTGACAGGTAACAGTAACTTCGATATTAATTATGACAAGTAACAGTAACTTCGATACTAATTATGACAAGTAATTGAAATTTCGATACAAATTTTGGCAGGTAACTGTAACTTCGATAATAATTATGACAGGTAACAGTAACTTTGATATTAATTATGTCAAGTAACTGTAATTTCGATACAAATTATCGCAGGTAACTGTAACTTCGATACAAATTATGACAGGTAACAGTAACTTCGATAATAATTATGGCAGGTAACTGTAACTTCGATACTAATTATGACAGGTATCAGTAACTTCGGTACTAATTATGACAAGTAACTGTAACATCGATACTAATTATGACAGGTAACTGTAACTTCGTTACTAATTATGACAAGTAACTGTAATTTCGTTACAAATTAAGGCAGGTAATTGTAATTTCGTTACTAATTATGCCAGGTAACAGTAACTTCGATACTAATTAGGACAAGTAACAGTAACTTCGATACTAATTATGACAAGTAACTGTAACTTCGATACTAATTATGACAGGTAACTGTAACTTCGTTACTAATTATGACAAGTAAATGTAATTTCGATACAAATTTTGGCAGGTAACGGTAACTTCGATACTAATTATGACAGGTAACAGTAACTTCGATACTAATTAAGACAAGTAACTGTAACTTCCATACCAATTATGACAGGTAACTGTAACTTCGTTACTTATTATGAAAAATAACTGTAATTTCGATACAAATTATGGCAGGTAACTGTAATTTCGATACTAATTATGACAGGTAACAGTATCTTCGATACTAATTATGACATGTAACTATAACTTCGATACAAATTATGACAGGTAACTGTAACTTCGATACTAATTATGACAAGAAACTCCAACTTCGTTACTAATTATGACAAGTAACTGTAATTTCGATACAAATTATGACAGGTAACTGTAACTTCGTTACTAATTATGACAAGTAACTGGAATTTCGATACAAATTATGGCAGGTAACAGTACCTTCGGTACTAATTATGACAGGTAACTGTAACTTCGATACTAATTATGGCAAGGAACTGTAATTTCGATACAAATTATGGCAGGTAACTGTAACTTCGATACAAATTATGACAGGTAACAGTAACTTCGATACTAATTATGACAAGAAACTCTACCTTCGTTACTAATAATGACAAGTAACTGTAATTTTGATAAAAAATTATGGTAGGTAACTGTAACTTCAATACTAATTATGACAGTTAACAGTAACTTCGATACTAAATATGACAGGTAACTGTAACTTCGTTACTAATTATGAAAAATAACGTTAATTTCGATACTAATTATGGCAGGTAACTGTAACTTCGTTACTTATTATGACAAGTCCCTGTAATTTCGATACAAATTATGGCAGGTAACTGTAGCTTCGATACTAATTATGACAAGTCCCTGTAATTTCGATACAAATTATGGCAGGTAACTGTAACTTCCATAATAATTATGACAGGTAACAGTAACTTCGATACTAATTATGACAGGAAACTGTACCTTCATTACTAATTATGACAAGTAACAGTACCTTCGATACTAATTATGACAAGTAACTATAACTTCGATACAAATTATGACAGGTAAGAGTACCTTCGATGCTAATTATGACCGGTAACTGTAACTTCGATACTAATTATGACAAGGAACTGTAATTTCGATACAAATTATGGCAGGTAACTGTAACTTCGTTACTAATTATGACAAGTAACTGTAATTTCGATACAAATTTTGGCAGGTAACTGTAACTTCGATACTAATTATGACAAGTCCCTGTAATTTCGATACAAATTATGGCAGGTAACTGTAACTTCGATAGTAATTATGACAAGTAACTGTAACTTCCATACTTATTATGACAGGTAACTGTAACTTCGTTACTAACTATGACACGTAACTGTAATTTAGATACAAATTTGGGCAGGTAACTGTAACCTCGATACTAATTATGACAGGTAACAGTAACTTCGATACTAATTATGACAAGTAACTGTAACTTCGATACTGATTATGACAGGTAACTGTAACTTCGTTACTAATTATGACAATTACTGTAATTTCGATACAAATTATGGCGGGTAACTGTAACTTCGATACTAATTATGACAGGTAACAGTAACCCCGATAGTAATTATGACAAGTAACTATAACTTCGATACAAATTATGACAGGTAACTGTAACTTCGATACTAATTATCACAAGAAACTCTAACTTCGTTACTAATTACGACAAGTAACTGTAATTTTGATAAAAAATTATGGTAGGTAACTGTAACTTCAATACTAATTATGACAGGTAAGAGTAACGTCGATACTAATTATGACAAGTAACAGTACCTTCGATGCTAATTATGACAGGTAACTGTAACTTCGATACTAATTATGACAAGGAACTGTAATTTCGATACAAATTATGGCAGGTAACTCTAACTTCGTTTCTAATTATGACAAGTAACTGTAATTTCGATACAAATTTTGGCAGGTAACTGTAACTTCGATACTAATTATGACAAGTCCCTGTAATTTCGATACAAATTATGGCAGGTAACTTTAACTTCCATACTAATTATGACAGGTAACAGTAACTTCGATACTAATTATGACAGGAAACTGTAACTTCGTTACTAATTATGACAAGTAACTGTAATTTCGATACAAATTATGACAGGTGACTGTAACTTCGTTACTAATTACGACAAGTAACAGTACCTTCGATGCTAATTATGACAGGTAACTGTAACTTCGATACTAATTATGACAAGGAACTGTAATTTCGATACAAATTATGGCAGGTAACTGTAACTTCGTTACTAATTATGACAAGTAACTGTAATTTCGATGCAAATTGTGGCAGGTAACTGTAACATCGATACTAATTATGACAGGTAACAGTAACATCGATACTAATTATGACAAGTAACTGTAACTTCGATACTAATTATGACAGGTAACTGGAACTTCGTTACTAATTATGACAAGTAACTTTAATTTCAATACTAATTATGGCAGGTAACTGTAACTTCGTTACTAATTATAACAAGTCCATGTAATTTCGATACAAATTATGGCAGGTAACTGTAACTTCCATAATAATTATGACAGGTAACAGTATCTTCGATACTAATTATGACAGGAAACGGTATCTTCGTTACTAATTATGACAAGTAACTGTAATTTCGATACAATTTATGACAGATAACTGTAACTTAGTTACTAATTATGACAAGTAACAGTACCTTCGATGCTAATTATGACAGGTAACTGTAACTTCGATACTAATTATGACAGGTAACAGTAACTTCGTTACTAAATATGGCAAGTAACTGTAACTTCGATACTAAATATGACAGGTAACTGTAACTTCGATACTAATTATGACAAGTAACTCTAACTTCGTTACTAATTATGACAAGTAAAAAAATTATGGCAGGTAACTGTAACTTCGATACTAATTATGAGAGGTAACAGTAACTTCGATACTAATTATGACAGGTAACAGCAACTTCGTTACTAATTATGACAAGTAACTGTAATTTCCATACTAATTATGGCAGGTAAATGTAACTTCGTTACTAATTATGAGAAGTAAATTTAATTTCGTTACAAATTATGGCAGGTAACTGTAATTTCGATACTAATTATGACAGGTAACAGTAACTTCGATACTAATTATGACAAGTAACTGTAACTTCGATACTAATTATGACAGGTAACTGTAACTTCGTTACTAATTATGACAAGTAACTGTAATTTCGATACAAATTATGGCAGGCTACTGTAACTTCGATACTAATTATGACAGGTAACAGTAACTTCGATACTAATTATGACAGGTAACAGTAACTTCGATACTAATTATGACTAGTAACTGTAACTTCGTTGTAATTATGACAAGTAACTGTAATTTCGATACAAATTACGGCAGGTAACTGTATCTTCGATACTAATTGTGACAGGTAACAGTAACATCGATACTAATTTTGAAAAATAACTGTAATTTGGACACAAATTATGACAGGTAACTGTAAATTCGTTACTAATTATGACAAGTAACTGTAATTTCGATACAAATGATGGCAAGTAACTGTAACTTCGATACTAATTATGACAGGTAACAGTAATTTCGATACTAATTATGACAGAAAACAGTAACTTCGATACTAAATATGACAGGTAACAGTAACATCGATACTAATTATGGCAGGTAAATCTAACTTCGATACTAATGATGACAGGTAACTGTAACTACGTTACTAATTATGACAAGTAACTGTAACTTCGATACAAATTATGGCAGGTAACTGTAACTTCGATACTATTTATGACAGGTAACAGTAACTTCGATACTAATTATGACATGTAACTGTAACTTCGATACCAATTATGACAGGGAACTGTTACTTCGATATTAATAATGACAATTAACTCGAACTTCGTTACTAATTATGACAAGTAACTGTTATTTTCATAAAAAATTACGGCAGGTAAATGTAACTTCGATACTATTTATGACAGGTAACAGTAACTTCGATACTAATTATGACAGGTAACTGCAACTTCGTTACTAATTATGACAAGTAACTGTCATTTCTATACTAATTATGGCAAGTAACTGTAACTTCGTTACTAATTATGAAAAGTAACTGTAGTTTCTATACAAATTATGGCAGGTTACTGTAACTTCGGTACTAATTATGACAGGTAACAGTAACCTCGATACTAATTATGACATGTAACAGTAACATCATTCTAATTATGACCAGTAAATGTGATTTCGATACAAATTATGGCAGGTAACTGTAACTGCGATACTAATTATGACTAGTAACAGTAACTTCGATACTAATTATGTCAGGTAACAGTAACTTCGATAATAATTATGGCTGGTAACTGTAACTTCGGTACTAATTATGACAAAAAACTGTAACTTCGATACTAATTATGACAGGTAACTGTAACTTCGTCACTAATTATGACAAGTAACTGTAATTTCGATACAAATTATGGCAGGTAACTGTAACTTCGATACTAATTATGTCAGGTAACAGTAACTTCGATACTAATTATGACAAGTAACTATATCATCGATACAAATTATGACAGGCAACTGTAACTTCGATACTAATTATGACAAGAAACTCTAACTACGTTACTAACTATGACAAGTAACTGTAATTTTGATAAAAAAATTTGGTAGGTAACTGTAACTTCAATACTAATTATGACAGGTAACACTAACTTCGACACTAATTATGACAGGTAACTGTAACTTCGTTACTAATTATGACAAGTAACTGTAATTTCGTTACAAGTTATGGCAGGTAATTGTAATTTCGATACTAATTATGACAGGTTACAGTAACTTCGATACTAATTATGACAAGTAACAGTAACTTCGATACTAATTATGACAAGTTATTGTAACTTCGATACTAATAATGACAGGTAACTGTAACTTCGTTACTAATTATGACAAGTAACTGTAATTTCGAAACAAATTTTGGCAGGTAACTGTAACCTCGATACTAATTTTGACAGGTAACAGTTACTTCGATACTAATTATGACAAGTAACTGTAACTTCGATACTAATTATGACAGGTAACTGTACTTCGTTACTAATTATGACAGGTAACAGTAACGTCGATACTAATTATGACAAGTAACTGTAACTTCGATACTAATTATGACAGGTAACTGTAACTTCGTTACTAATTATGACAAGTAACTGTAACTTCGATACTAATTTTGACAGGTAACAGTAACTTCGATACTAATTATGACAAGTAACTGTAACTTCGATACTAATTATGACAGGTAACTGTAACTTCGTTACTAATTATGACAGGTAACAGTAACTTCGATACTAATTATGACAAGTAACTGTAACTTCGATACTAATTATGACAGGTAACTGTAACTTCGATACTAATTATGACAGGTAACTGTAACTTCGTTACTAATTATGACAAGTAACTGTAATTTCGATACAAATTATGGCGGGTAACTGTAACTTCAATACTAATTATGACAGGTAAGAGTAACGTCGATACTAATTATGACAAGTAACAGTACCTTCGATGCTAATTATGACAGGTAACTGTAACTTCGATACTAATTATGACAAGGAACTGTAATTTCGATACAAATTATGGCAGGTAACTGTAACTTCGTTTCTAATTATGACAAGTAACTGTAATTTCGATACAAATTTTGGCAGGTAACTGTAACATCGTTACTAATTACGACAAGTAACAGTACCTTCGATGCTAATTATGACAGGTAACTGTAAATTCGATACTAATTATGACAAGGAACTGTAATTTCGATACAAATTATGGCAGGTAACTGTAACTTCGTTACTAATTATGACAAGTAACTGTAATTTCGTACAAATTGTGGCATGTAACTGTAACTTCGATACTAATTATGACAGGTAACAGTAACTTCGATACTAATTATGACAAGTAACTGTAACTTCGATACTAATTATGACAGGTTACTGAAACTTCGTTACTAATTATGACAAGTAACTGTAATTTCGATAAAAATTATGGCAGGTAACTGTAACTTCGATACTAATTGTGGCAGGTAACTGTAACTTCGATACTAATTATGAGAGGTAACAGGAACTTCGATGCTAATTATGACAGGTAACTGTAACTTCGTTACTTATTATGATAAGTAACTGTAATTTCGTTAGAAATTATGGCAGGTAACAGTACCTTCGATACTAATTATGACAGGTAACTCTAACTTCAATACTAAATATGACAAGGAACTGTAATTTCGATACAAATTAAGGCAGGTAACTGTAACTTTGATAATAATTATGACAGGTAACAGTAACTTCGATACTAATTATGACAAGTAACTGTAACATCGTTACTAATTATGACAAGTAACTCTAATTTTGATAAAAAATTATGGCAGGTAACTGTAACTTCGATACTAATTAATACAGGTAACAGTAACGTCGATACTAATTATGACAGGTTACTGTAACATCGTTACTAATTATATCAAGTAACTGTAACTTCGATACTTATTATGACAAGTAACTGTAACTTCGATACTAATTGTGACAGGTAACAGTAACTTCGATATTAATTATGACAAGTAACAGTAACTTCATTACTAATTATGACAAGTAATTGTAATTTCGATACAAATTTTGGCAGGTGACTGTAACTTCGACACTAATTATGACAGGTAACTGTAACTTCGATACTAATTATGACAAGTAACTGTAACTTCGATACTAATTATGACAAGTAACTGTAACTTCGATACTAATTGTGACAGGTAACAGTAACTTCGATATTAATTATGACAAGTAACAGTAACTTAGATACTAATTATGACAAGTAATTGAAATTTCGATACAAATTTTGGCAGGTAACTGTAACTTCGATACTAATTATGACAGGTAACAGTAACTTTGATATTAATTATGACAAGTAACTGTAACTTCGATACTAATTATGGCAGGTAACTGTAACTTCGTTACTAATTATGTCAAGTAACTGTAATTTCGATACAAATTATCGCAGGTAACTGTAACTTCGATACTAATTATGACAGGTAACAGTAACTTCGATACTAATTATGGCAGGTAACTGTAACTTCGATACTAATTATGACAGTTATCAGTAACTTCGGTACTAATTATGACAAGTAACTGTAACATCGATACTAATTATGACAGGTAACTGTAACTTCGTTACTAATTATGACAAGTAACTGTGATTTCGTTACAAATTATGGCAGGTAATTGTAATTTCGATACTAATTATGACAGGTTACAGTAACTTCGATACTAATTAGGACAAGTAACAGTAACTTGGATACTAATTATGACAAGTAACTGTAACTTCGATACTAATTATGACAGGTAACTGTAACTTCGTTACTAATTATGACAAGTAACTGTAATTTCGATACAAATTTTGGCAGGTAACGGTAACTTCGATACTAATTATGACAGGTAACAGTAACTTCGATACTAATTAAGACAAGTAACTGTAACTTCCATACTAATTATGACAGGTAACTGTAACTTCGTTACTTATTATGAAAAGTAACTGTAATTTCGATACAAATTATGGCAGGTAAGCGTAACTTCGATACTAATTATGACAGGTAACAGTATCTTCGATACTAATTATGACATGTAACTATAACTTCGATACAAATTATGACAGGTAACTGTAACTTCGATACTAATTATGACAAGAAACTCCAAGTTCGTTACTAATTATGACAAGTAACTGTAATTTTGATAAAAAATTATGGTAGGTAACTGTATCTTCAATACTAATTATGACAGGTAACAATAACTTCGATACTAATTATGACATGTAACTGTAACTTCGATACCAATTATGACAGGGAACTGTTACTTCGATATTAATAATGACAATTAACTCGAACTTCGTTACTAATTATGACAAGCCCCTGTAATTTCGATACAAATTATGGCAGGTAACTGTAATTTCGATACTAATTATGACAGGTAACAGTAACTTCGGACTAATTATGACAGGAAACTGTAACTTAGTTACTAATTATGACAAGTAACTGTAATTTCGATACAAATTATGACAGGTAACTGTAACTTCGTTACTAATTATGACAAGTAACTGGAATTTCGATACAAATTATGGCAGGTAACAGTACCTTCGGTACTAATTATGACAGGTAACTGTAACTTCGATACTAATTATGGCAAGGAACTGTAATTTCGATACAAATTATGGCAGGTAACTGTAACTTCGTTACTAATTATGTCAAGTAACTGTAATTTCGATACAAATTGTGGCATGTAACTGTAACTTCAATACTAATTATGACAGGTAACAGTAACTTCGATACTAATTATGACAAGTAACTGTAACTTCGATACTAATTATGACAGGTAACTGGAACTTCGTTACTAATTATGACAAGTACTGTAATTTCGATAAAAATTATGGCAGGTAACTGTAACTTCGATACTAATTATGGCAGGTAACTGTAACTTCGATACTAATTATGAGAGGTAACAGGAACTTCGATGCTAATTATGACAGGTAACTGTAACTTCGTTACTAATTATGATAAGTAACTGTAATTTCGTTAAAAATTATGGCAGGTAACAGTACCTTCGATACTAATTATGACAGGTAACTGTAACTTCAATACTAAATATGACAAGGAACTGTAATTTCGATACAAATTATGGCCGGTAACTGTAACTTTGATAATAATTATGACAGGTAACAGTAACTTCGATACTAATTATGACAAGTAACTGTAACTTCGTTACTAATTATGACAAGTAACTCTAATTTTGATAAAAAATTATGGCAGGTAACTGTAACTTCGATACTAATTAATACAGGTAACAGTAACTTCGATACTAATTGTGACAGGTTACTGTAACATCGTTACTAATTATATCAAGTAACTGTAACTTCGATACTAATTATGACAAGTAACTGTAACTTCGATACTGATTGTGACAGGTAACAGTAACTTCGATATTAATTATGACAAGTAACAGTAACTTCAATACTAATTATGACAAGTAATTGTAATTTCGATACAAATTTTGGCAGGTAACTGTAACTTCGATACTAATTATGGCAGGTAACTGTAACTTCGATACTAATTATGACAAGTAACTGTAACTTCGATACTAATTATGACAAGTAACTGTAACTTCGATACTAATTGTGGCAGGTAACAGTAACTTCGATATTAATTATGACAAGTAACAGAAACTTCGATACTAATTATGACAAGTAATTGAAATTTCGATACAAATTTTGGCAGGTAACTGTAACTTTGATACTAATTATGACAGGTAACAATAACTTTGATATTAATTATGACAAGTAACTGTAACTTCGATACTAATTATGGCAGGTAACTGTAACTTCGTTACTAATTATGTCAATTAACTGTAATTTCGATACAAATTATCGCAGGTAACTGTAACTTCGATACTAATTATGACAGGTAACAGTAACTTCGATACTAATTATGGCAGGTAACTGTAACTTCGATAATAATTATGGCTGGTAACTGTAACTTCGGTACTAATTATGACAAAAAACTGTAACTTCGATACTAATTATGACAGGTAACTGTAACTTCGTCACTAATTATGACAAGTAACTGTAATTTCGATACAAGTTATGGCAGGTAACTGTAACTTCGATACTAATTATGTCAGGTAACAGTAACTTCGATACTAATTATGACAAGTAACTATATCATCGATACAAATTATGACAGGTAACTGTAACTTCGATACTAATTATGACAAGAAACTCTAACTACGTTACTAACTATGACAAGTAACTGTAATTTTGATAAAAAATTTTGGTAGGTAACTGTAACTTCAATACTAATTATGACAGGTAACACTAACTTCGACACTAATTATGACAGGTAACTGTAACTTCGTTACTAATTATGACAAGTAACTTTAATTTCGTTACAAATTATGGCAGGTAATTGTATTTTTGATACTAACTATGACAGGTAACAGTAACTTCGATACTAATTATGACAAGTAACAGTAACTTCGATACTAATGATGACAGGTAACTGTAACTTCTATACAAATTATGACAAGTAACTGTAATTTCGTTACAAGTTATGGCAGGTAATTGTAATTTCGATACTAATTATGACAGGTTACAGTAACTTCGATACTAATTATGACAAGTAACAGTAACTTCGATACTAATTATGACAAGTTAATGTAACTTCGATACTAATAATGACAGGTAACTGTAACTTCGTTACTAATTATGACAAGTAACTGTAATTTCGATACAAATTTTGGCAGGTAACTGTAACTTCGATACTAATTTTGACAGGTAACAGTTACATCGATACTAATTATGACAAGTAACTGTAACTTCGATACTAATTATGACAGGTAACTGTACTTCGTTACTAATTATGACAGGTAACAGTAACGTCGATACTAATTATGACAAGTAACTGTAACTTCGATACTAATTATGACAGGTAACTGTAACTTCGTTACTAATTATGACAGGTAACAGTAACTTCGATACTAATTATGACAAGTAACTGTAACTTCGATACTAATTATGACAGGTAACTGTAACTTCGATACTAATTATGACAGGTAACTGTAACTTCGTTACTAATTATGACAAGTAACCGTAATTTCGATACAAATTATGGCGGGTAACTGTAACTTCAATACTAATTATGACAGGTAAGAGTAACGTCGATACTAATTATGACAAGTAACAGTACCTTCGATGCTAATTATGACAGGTAACTGTAACTTCGATACTAATTATGACAAGGAACTGTAATTTCGATACCAATTATGGCAGGTAACTGTAACTTCGTTTCTAATTATGACAAGTAACTGTAATTTCGATACAAATTTTGGCAGGTAACTGTAACATCGTTACTAATTACGACAAGTAACAGTACCTTCGATGCTAATTATGACAGGTAACTGTAACTTCGATACTAATTATGACAAGGAACTGTAATTTCGATACAAATTATGGCAGGTAACTTTAACTTCGTTACTAATTATGACAAGTAACTGTAATTTCGTACAAATTGTGGCATGTAACTGTAACTTCGATACTAATTATGACAGGTAACAGTAACTTCGATACTAATTATGACAAGTAACTGTAACTTCGATACTAATTATGACAGGTAACTGAAACTTAGTTACTAATTATGACAAGTAACTGTAATTTCGATAAAAATTATGGCAGGTAACTGTAACTTCGATACTAATTGTGGCAGGTAACTGTAACTTCGATACTAATTATGAGAGGTAACAGGAACTTCGATGCTAATTATGACAGGTAACTGTAACTTCGTTACTTATTATGATAAGTAACTGTAATTTGGTTAGAAATTATGGCAGGTAACAGTACCTTCGATACTAATTATGACAGGTAACTGTAACTTCAATACTAAATATGACAAGGAACTGTAATTTCGATACAAATTAAGGCAGGTAACTGTAACTTTGATAATAATTATGACAGGTAACAGTAACTTCGATACTAATTATGACAAGTAACTGTAACATCGTTACTAATTATGACAAGTAACTCTAATTATGATTAAAAATTATGGCAGGTAACTGTAACTTCGATACTAATTAATACAGGTAACAGTAACGTCGATACTAATTATGACAGGTTACTGTAACATCGTTACTAATTATATCAAGTAACTGTAACTTCGATACTTATTATGACAAGTAACTTTAACTTCGATACTAATTGTGACAGGTAACAGTAACTTCGATATTAATTATGACAAGTAACAGTAACTTCATTACTAATTATGACATGTAATTGTAATTTCGATACAAATTTTGGCAGGTGACTGTAACTTCGACACTAATTATGACAGGTAACTGTAACTTCGATACTAATTATGACAAGTAACTGTAACTTCGATACTAATTATGACAAGTAACTGTAACTTCGATACTAATTGTGACAGGTAACAGTAACTTCGATATTAATTATGACAAGTAACAGTAACTTCGATACTAATTATGACAAGTAATTGAAATTTCGATACAAATTTTGGCAGGTAACTGTAACTTCGATACTAATTATGACAGGTAACAGTAACTTTGATATTAATTATGACAAGTAACTGTAACTTCGATACTAATTATGGCAGGTAACTGTAACTTCGTTACTAATTATGTCAAGTAACTGTAATTTCGATACAAATTATCGCAGGTAACTGTAACTTCGATACTAATTATGACAGGTAACAGTAACTTCGATACTAATTATGGCAGGTAACTGTAACTTCGATACTAATTATGACAGTTATCAGTAACTTCGGTACTAATTATGACAAGTAACTGTAACATCGATACTAATTATGACAGGTAACTGTAACTTCGTTACTAATTATGACAAGTAACTGTGATTTCGTTACAAATTATGGCAGGTAATTGTAATTTCGATACTAATTATGACAGGTAACAGTAACTTCGATACTAATTAGGACAAGTAACAGTAACTTGGATACTAATTATGACAAGTAACTGTAACTTCGATACTAATTATGACAGGTAACTGTAACTTCGTTACTAATTATGACAAGTAACTGTTATTTCGATACAAATTTTGGCAGGTAACGGTAACTTCGATACTAATTATGACAGGTAACAGTAACTTCGATACTAATTAAGACAAGTAACTGTAACTTCCATACTAATTATGACAGGTAACTGTAACTTCGTTACTTATTATGAAAAGTAACTGTAATTTCGATACAAATTATGGCAGGTAAGCGTAACTTCGATACTAATTATGACAGGTAACAGTATCTTCGATACTAATTATGACATGTAACTATAACTTCGATACAAATTATGACAAGTAACTGTAACTTCGATACTAATTATGACAAGAAACTCCAAGTTCGTTACTAATTATGACAAGTAACTGTAATTTTGATAAAAAATTATGGTAGGTAACTGTAACTTCAATACTAATTATGACAGGTAACAATAACTTCGATACTAATTATGACATGTAACTGTAACTTCGATACCAATTATGACAGGGAACTGTTACTTCGATATTAATAATGACAATTAACTCGAACTTCGTTACTAATTATGACAAGCCCCTGTAATTTCGATACAAATTATGGCAGGTAACTGTAATTTCGATACTAATTATGACAGGTAACAGTAACTTCGGACTAATTATGACAGGAAACTGTAACTTCGTTACTAATTATGACAAGTAACTGTAATTTCGATACAAATTATGACAGGTAACTGTAACTTCGTTACTAATTATGACAAGTAACTGGAATTTCGATACAAATTATGGCAGGTAACAGTACCTTCGGTACTAATTATGACAGGTAACTGTAACTTCGATACTAATTATGGCAAGGAACTGTAATTTCGATACAAATTATGGCAGGTATCTGTAACTTCGTTACTAATTATGTCAAGTAACTGTAATTTCGATACAAATTGTGGCATGTAACTGTAACTTCAATACTAATTATGACAGGTAACAGTAACTTCGATACTAATTATGACAAGTAACTGTAACTTCGATACTAATTATGACAGGTAACTGGAACTTCGTTACTAATTATGACAAGTAACTGTAATTTCGATAAAAATTATGGCAGGTAACTGTAACATCGATACTAATTATGGCAGGTAACTGTAACTTCGATACTAATTATGAGAGGTAACAGGAACTTCGATGCTAATTATGACAGGTAACTGTAACTTCGTTACTAATTATGATAAGTAACTGTAATTTCGTTACAAATTATGGCAGGTAACAGTACCTTCGATACTAATTATGACAGGTAACTGTAACTTCAATACTAAATATGACAAGGAACTGTAATTTCGATACAAATTATGGCCGGTAACTGTAACTTTGATAATAATTATGACAGGTAACAGTAACTTCGATACTAATTATGACAAGTAACTGTAACTTCGTTACTAATTATGACAAGTAACTTTAATTTCGTTACAAATTATGGCAGGTAATTGTATTTTCGATACTAACTATGACAGGTAACAGTAACTTCGATACTAATTATGACTAGTAACAGTAACTTCGATACTAATTATGACAGGTAACAGTAACTTCGATACTAACTATGACAGGTAAGAGTAACTTCGATACTAATTATGACAAGTAACAGTAACTTCGATACTAATTATGACAGGTAACTGTAACTTCGTTACAAATTATGACAAGTAACTGTAATTTCGATACAAATTATGGCAGGTAATTGTAATTTCGATACTAATTATGACAGGTTACAGTAACTTCGATACTAATTATGACAAGTAACAGTAACTTCGATACTAATTATGACAAGTTATTGTAACTTCGATACTAATGACAGGTAACTGTAACTTCGTTACTAATTATGACAAGTAACTGTAATTTCGATACAAATTTTGGCAGGTAACTGTAACTTCGATACTAATTATGACAGGTAACAGTAACTTCGATACTAATTATGACAAGTAACTGTAACTTCGATACTAATTATGACAGGTAACTGTAACTTCGTTACTAATTATGACAGGTAACAGTAACTTCGATACTAATTATGACAAGTAACTGTAACTTCGATACTATTATGACAGGTAACTGTAACTTCGTTACTAATTATGACAAGTAACTGTAATTTCGATACAAATTATGGCGGGTAACTGTAACTTCGATACTAATTATGACAGGTAACAGTAAACCCGATAGTAATTATGACAAGTAACTATAACTTCGATACAAATTATGACAGGTAACTGTAACTTCGATACTAATTATGACAAGAAACTCTAACTTCGTTACTAATTATGACAATTAACTGTAATTTTGATAAAAAATTATGGTAGGTAACTGTAACTTCAATACTAATTATGACAGGTAAGAGTAACGTCGATACTAATTATGACAAGTAACAGTACCTTCGATGCTAATTATGACAGGTAACTGTAACTTCGATACTAATTATGACAAGGAACTGTAATTTCGATACAAATTATGGCAGGTAAATGTAAC
The DNA here is from genome assembly GCA_946902985.2 of Meconema thalassinum. Taxonomy (NCBI): domain Eukaryota; kingdom Metazoa; phylum Arthropoda; class Insecta; order Orthoptera; family Tettigoniidae; genus Meconema; species Meconema thalassinum. The sequence continues at coordinate 1,692,399,293 of OX336388.2, read as the reverse complement.
TTCGTTACTAATTATGACAAGTAACTGTAATTTCGATAAAAATTGTGGCAGGTAACTGTAACTTCGATACTAATTACGACGAGTCCCTGTAATTTCGAAACAAATTATGGCAGGTAACTGTAACTTCCGTACTAATTATGACAGGTAACAGTAACTTCGATACTAATTATGACAGGAAACTGTAACTTCGTTACTAATTATGACAAGTAACTGTAATTTCGATACAAATTATGACAGGTGACTGTAACTTCGTTACTAATTACGACAAGTAACAGTACCTTCGATGCTAATTATGACAGGTAACTGTAACTTCGATACTAATTATGACAAGGAACTGTAATTTCGATACAAATTATGGCAGGTAAATGTAACTTCGTTACTAATTATGACAAGTAACTGTAATTTCGATACAAATTGTGGCAGGTAACTGTAACTTCGATACTAATTATGACAGGTAACAGTAACTTCGATACTAATTATGACAAGTAACTGTAACATCGATACTAATTATGACAGGTAACTGGAACTTCGTTACTAATTATGACAAGTAACTGTAATTTCGATAAAAATTATGGCAGGTAACTGTAACTTCGATACTAATTATGGCAGGTAACTGTAACTTCGATACTAATTATGAGAGGTAACAGGAACTTCGATGCTAATTATGACAGGTAACTGTAACTTCGTTACTAATTATGATAAGTAACTGTAATTTCGTTACAAATTATGGCAGGTAACAGTACCTTCGATACTAATTATGACAGGTAACTGTAACTTCAATACTAAATATGACAAGGAACTGTAATTTCGATACAAATTATGGCAGGTAACTGTAACTTTGATAATAATTATGACAGGCAACAGTAACTTCGATACTAATTATGACAAGTAACTGTAACTTCGTTACTAATTATGACAAGTAACTCTAATTTTGATAAAAAATTATGGCAGGTAACTGTAACTTCGATACTAATTAATACAGGTAACTGTAACTTCGATACTAATTATGACAGGTTACTGTAACATCGTTACTAATTATATCAAGTAACTGTAACTTCGATACTAATTATGACAAGTAACTGTAACTTCGATAATAATTGTGACAGGTAACAGTAACTTCGATATTACTTATGACAAGTAACAGTAACTTCGATACTAATTATGACAAGTAATTGAAATTTCGATACAAATTTTGGCAGGTAACTGTAACTTCGATACTAATTATGACAGGTAACAGTAACTTTGATATTAATTATGACAAGTAACTGTAACTTCGATACTAATTATGGCAGGTAACTGTAACTTCGTTACTAATTATGTCAAGTAACTGTAATTTCGATACAAATTATCGCAGGTAACTGTAACTTCGATAGAAATTATGACAGGTAACAGTAACTTCGATAATAATTATGGCAGGTAACTGTAACTTCGATACTAATTATGACAGGTATCAGTAACTTCGGTACTAATTATGACAAGTAACTGTAACATCGATACTAATTATGACAGGTAACTGTAACTTCGTTACTAATTATGACAAGTAACTGTAATTTCGTTACAAATTATGGCAGGTAATTGTAATTTCGTTACTAATTATGCCAGGTAACAGTAACTTCGATACTAATTAGGACAAGTAACAGTAACTTCGATACTAATTATGACAAGTAACTGTAACTTCGATACTAATTATGACAGGTAACTGTAACTTCGTTACTAATTATGACAAGTAACTGTAATTTCGATACAAATTTTGGCAGGTAACGGTAACTTCGATACTAATTATGACAGGTAACAGTAACTTCGATACTAATTAAGACAAGTAACTGTAACTTCCATACTAATTATGACAGGTAACTGTAACTTCGTTACTTATTATGAAAAATAACTGTAATTTCGATACAAATTATGGCAGGTAACTGTAATTCCGATACTAATTATGACAGGTAACAGTATCTTCGATACTAATTATGACATGTAACTATAACTTCGATACAAATTATGACAGGTAACTGTAACTTCGATACTAATTATGACAAGAAACTCCAACTTCGTTACTAATTATGACAAGTAACTGTAATTTCGATACAAATTATGACAGGTAACTGTAACTTCGTTACTAATTATGACAAGTAACTGGAATTTCGATACAAATTATGGCAGGTAACAGTACCTTCGGTACTAATTATGACAGGTAACTGTAACTTCGATACTAATTATGGCAAGGAACTGTAATTTCGATACAAATTATGGCAGGTAACTGTAACTTCGATACTAATTATGACAGGTGACAGTAACTTCGATACTAATTATGACAAGTAACTATAACTTCGATACAAATTGTGACAGGTAACAGTAACTTCGATACTAATTATGACAAGAAACTCTACCTTCGTTACTAATAATGACAAGTAACTGTAATTTTGATAAAAAATTATGGTAGGTAACTGTAACTTCAATACTAATTATGACAGTTAACAGTAACTTCGATACTAATTATGACAGGTAACTGCAACTTCGTTACTAATTATGACAAGTAACTGTAATTTCTATACTAATTATGGCAAGTAACTGTAACTTCGTTACTAATTATGAAAAGTAACTGTAGTTTCGATATAAATTATGGCTGGTAACTGTAATATCGATACAAATTATGGCAGGTAACTGTAACTTCGATACTAATTATGACAGGTAACAGTAACCTCGATACTAATTATGACATGTAACAGTAACATCATTCTAATTATGACCAGTAAATGTGATTTCGATACAAATTATAGCAGGTAAATGTACCTGCGATACTAATTATGACTAGTAACAGTAACTTCGATACTAATTATGACAAGTAACAGTAACTTCGATAATAATTATGGCTGGTAACTGTAACTTCGATACTAATTATGACAAAAAACTGTAATTTCGATACTAATTATGACAGGTAACTGTAACTTCGTCACTAATTATTACAAGTAACTGTAATTTCGATACAAATTATGGCAGGTAACTGTAACTTCGATACTAATTATGTCAGGTAACAGTAACTTCGATACTAATTATGACAAGTAACTATATCTTCGATACAAATTATGACAGGTAACTGTAACATCGATACTAATTATGACAAGAAACTCTAACTACGTTACTAACTATGACAAGTAACTGTCATTTTGATAAAAAAAATTGGTAGGTAATTGTAACTTCAATACTAATTATGACAGGTAACAGTAACTTCGACACTAATTATGACAGGTTACTGTAACTTCGTTACTAATTATGACAAGTAACTTTAATTTCGTTACAAATTATGGCAGGTAATTGTAATTTCGATACTAACTATGACAGGTAACAGTAACTTCGATACTAATTATGACAAGTAACAGTAACTTCGATACTAATTATGACAGGTAACTGTAACTTCGTTACAAATTATGACAAGTAACTGTAATTTCGTTACAAATTATGGCAGGTTATTGTAATTTCGATACTAATTATGACAGGTTACAGTAACTTCGATACTAATTATGACAAGTAACAGTAACTTCGATACTAATTATGACAAGTTATTGTAACTTCGATACTAATAATGACAGGTAACTGTAACTTCGTTACTAATTATGACAAGAAACTCCAACTTCGTTACTAATTATGACAAGTAACTGTAATTTCGTTACAAATTATGGCAGGTAATTGTAATTTCGTTACTAATTATGCCAGGTAACAGTAACTTCGATACTAATTAGGACAAGTAACAGTAACTTCGATACTAATTATGACAAGTAACTGTAACTTCGATACTAATTATGACAGGTAACTGTAACTTCGTTACTAATTATGACAAGTAACTGTAATTTCGATACAAATTTTGGCAGGTAACGGTAACTTCGATACTAATTATGACAGGTAACAGTAACTTCGATACTAATTAAGACAAGTAACTGTAACTTCCATACTAATTATGACAGGTAACTGTAACTTCGTTACTTATTATGAAAAATAACTGTAATTTCGATACAAATTATGGCAGGTAACTGTAATTCCGATACTAATTATGACAGGTAACAGTATCTTCGATACTAATTATGACATGTAACTATAACTTCGATACAAATTATGACAGGTAACTGTAACTTCGATACTAATTATGACAAGAAACTCCAACTTCGTTACTAATTATGACAAGTAACTGTAATTTCGATACAAATTATGACAGGTAACTGTAACTTCGTTACTAATTATGACAAGTAACTGGAATTTCGATACAAATTATGGCAGGTAACAGTACCTTCGGTACTAATTATGACAGGTAACTGTAACTTCGATACTAATTATGGCAAGGAACTGTAATTTCGATACAAATTATGGCAGGTAACTGTAACTTCGATACTAATTATGACAGGTGACAGTAACTTCGATACTAATTATGACAAGTAACTATAACTTCGATACAAATTATGACAGGTAACAGTAACTTCGATACTAATTATGACAAGAAACTCTACCTTCGTTACTAATAATGACAAGTAACTGTAATTTTGATAAAAAATTATGGTAGGTAACTGTAACTTCAATACTAATTATGACAGTTAACAGTAACTTCGATACTAATTATGACAGGTAACTGCAACTTCGTTACTAATTATGACAAGTAACTGTAATTTCTATACTAATTATGGCAAGTAACTGTAATTTCGTTACTAATTATGAAAAGTAACTGTAGTTTCGATATAAATTATGGCTGGTAACTGTAATATCGATACAAATTATGGCAGGTAACTGTAACTTCGATACTAATTATGACAGGTAACAGTAACCTCGATACTAATTATGACATGTAACAGTAACATCATTCTAATTATGACCAGTAAATGTGATTTCGATACAAATTATAGCAGGTAAATGTACCTGCGATACTAATTATGACTAGTAACAGTAACTTCGATACTAATTATGACAAGTAACAGTAACTTCGATAATAATTATGGCTGGTAACTGTAACTTCGATACTAATTATGACAAAAAACTGTAACTTCGATACTAATTATGACAGGTAACTGTAACTTCGTCACTAATTATTACAAGTAACTGTAATTTCGATACAAATTATGGCAGGTAACTGTAACTTCGATACTAATTATGTCAGGTAACAGTAACTTCGATACTAATTATGACAAGTAACTATATCTTCGATACAAATTATGACAGGTAACTGTAACTTCGATACTAATTATGACAAGAAACTCTAACTACGTTACTAACTATGACAAGTAACTGTAATTTTGATAAAAAAATTTGGTAGGTAATTGTAACTTCAATACTAATTATGACAGGTAACAGTAACTTCGACACTAATTATGACAGGTAACTGTAACTTCGTTACTAATTATGACAAGTAACTTTAATTTCGTTACAAATTATGGCAGGTAATTGTAATTTCGATACTAACTATGACAGGTAACAGTAACTTCGATACTAATTATGACAAGTAACAGTAACTTCGATACTAATTATGACAGGTAACTGTAACTTCGTTACAAATTATGACAAGTAACTGTAATTTCGTTACAAATTATGGCAGGTTATTGTAATTTCGATACTAATTATGACAGGTTACAGTAACTTCGATACTAATTATGACAAGTAACAGTAACTTCGATACTAATTATGACAAGTTATTGTAACTTCGATACTAATAATGACAGGTAACTGTAACTTCGTTACTAATTATGACAAGTAACTGTAATTTCGATACAAATTTTGGCAGGTAACTGTAACTTCGATACTAATTATGACAGGTAACAGTAACTTCGATACTAATTATGACAAGTAACTGTAACTTCGATACTAATTATGACAGGTAACTGTAACTTCGTTACTAATTATGACAGGTAACAGTAACTTCGATACTAATTATGACAAGTAACTGTAACTTCGATACTAATTATGACAGGTAACTGTAACTTCGTTACTAATTATGACAAGTAACTGTAATTTCGATACAAATTATGGCGGGTAACTGTAACTTCGATACTAATTATGACAGGTAACAATAACCCCGATAGTAATTATGACAAGTAACTATAACTTCGATACAAATTATGACAGGTAACTGTAACTTCGATACTAATTATGACAAGAAACTCTAACTTCGTTACTAATTATGACAAGTAACTGTAATTTTGATAAAAAATTATGGTAGGTAACTGTAACTTCAATACTAATTATGACAGGTAGGAGTAACGTCGATACTAATTATGACAAGTAACAGTACCTTCGATGCTAATTATGACAGGTAACTGTAACTTCGATACTAATTATGACAAGGAACTGTAATTTCGATACAAATTATGACAGGTGACTGTAACTTCGTTACTAATTACGACAAGTACAGTACCTTCGATGCTAATTATGACAGGTAACTGTAACTTCGATACTAATTATGACAAGGAACTGTAATTTCGATACAAATTATGGCAGGTAAATGTAACTTCGTTACTAATTATGACAAGTAACTGTAATTTCGATACAAATTGTGGCAGGTAACTGTAACTTCGATACTAATTATGACAGGTAACAGTAACTTCGATACTAATTATGACAAGTAACTGTAACATCGATACTAATTATGACAGGTAACTGGAACTTCGTTACTAATTATGACAAGTAACTGTAATTTCGATAAAAATTATGGCAGGTAACTGTAACTTCGATACTAATTATGGCAGGTAACTGTAACTTCGATACTAATTATGAGAGGTAACAGGAACTTCGATGCTAATTATGACAGGTAACTGTAACTTCGTTACTAATTATGATAAGTAACTGTAATTACGTTACAAATTATGGCAGGTAACAGTACCTTCGATACTAATTATGACAGGTAACTGTAACTTCAATACTAAATATGACAAGGAACTGTAATTTCGATACAAATTATGGCAGGTAACTGTAACTTTGATAATAATTATGACAGGTAACAGTAACTTCGATACTAATTATGACAAGTAACTGTAACTTCGTTACTAATTATGACAAGTAACTCTAATTTTGATAAAAAATTATGGCAGGTAACTGTAACTTCGATACTAATTAATACAGGTAACAGTAACTTCGATACTAATTATGACAGGTTACTGTAACATCGTTACTAATTATATCAAGTAACTGTAACTTCGATACTAATTATGACAAGTAACTGTAACTTCGATAATAATTGTGACAGGTAACAGTAACTTCGATATTAATTATGACAAGTAACAGTAACTTCGATACTAATTATGACAAGTAATTGAAATTTCGATACAAATTTTGGCAGGTAACTGTAACTTCGATAATAATTATGACAGGTAACAGTAACTTTGATATTAATTATGACAAGTAACTGTAACTTCGATACTAATTATGGCAGGTAACTGTAACTTCGTTACTAATTATGTCAAGTAACTGTAATTTCGATACAAATTATCGCAGGTAACTGTAACTTCGATACAAATTATGACAGGTAACAGTAACTTCGATAATAATTATGGCAGGTAACTGTAACTTCGATACTAATTATGACAGGTATCAGTAACTTCGGTACTAATTATGACAATTAACTGTAACATCGATACTAATTATGACAGGTAACTGTAACTTCGTTACTAATTATGACAAGTAACTGTAATTTCGTTACAAATTAAGGCAGGTAATTGTAATTTCGTTACTAATTATGCCAGGTAACAGTAACTTCGATACTAATTAGGACAAGTAACAGTAACTTCGATACTAATTATGACAAGTAACTGTAACTTCGATACTAATTATGACAGGTAACTGTAACTTCGTTACTAATTATGACAAGTAAATGTAATTTCGATACAAATTTTGGCAGGTAACGGTAACTTCGATACTAATTATGACAGGTAACAGTAACTTCGATACTAATTAAGACAAGTAACTGTAACTTCCATACTAATTATGACAGGTAACTGTAACTTCGTTACTTATTATGAAAAATAACTGTAATTTCGATACAAATTATGGCAGGTAACTGTAATTTCGATACTAATTATGACAGGTAACAGTATCTTCGATACTAATTATGACATGTAACTATAACTTCGATACAAATTATGACAGGTAACTGTAACTTCGATACTAATTATGACAAGAAACTCCAACTTCGTTACTAATTATGACAAGTAACTGTAATTTCGATACAAATTATGACAGGTAACTGTAACTTCGTTACTAATTATGACAAGTAACTGGAATTTCGATACAAATTATGGCAGGTAACAGTACCTTCGGTACTAATTATGACAGGTAACTGTAACTTCGATACTAATTATGGCAAGGAACTGTAATTTCGATACAAATTATGGCAGGTAACTGTAACTTCGATACTAATTATGACAGGTGACAGTAACTTCTATACTAATTATGACAAGTAACTATAACTTCGATACAAATTATGACAGGTAACAGTAACTTCGATACTAATTATGACAAGAAACTCTACCTTCGTTACTAATAATGACAAGTAACTGTAATTTTGATAAAAAATTATGGTAGGTAACTGTAACTTCAATACTAATTATGACAGTTAACAGTAACTTCGATACTAAATATGACAGGTAACTGTAACTTCGTTACTAATTATGAAAAATAACGTTAATTTCGATACTAATTATGGCAGGTAACTGTAACTTCGTTACTTATTATGACAAGTCCCTGTAATTTCGATACAAATTATGGCAGGTAACTGTAGCTTCGATACTAATTATGACAAGTCCCTGTAATTTCGATACAAATTATGGCAGGTAACTGTAACTTCCATAATAATTATGACAGGTAACAGTAACTTCGATACTAATTATGACAGGAAACTGTAACTTCATTACTAATTATGACAAGTAACAGTACCTTCGATACTAATTATGACAAGTAACTATAACTTCGATACAAATTATGACAGGTAAGAGTACCTTCGATGCTAATTATGACAGGTAACTGTAACTTCGATACTAATTATGACAAGGAACTGTAATTTCGATACAAATTATGGCAGGTAACTGTAACTTCGTTACTAATTATGACAAGTAACTGTAATTTCGATACAAATTTTGGCAGGTAACTGTAACTTCGATACTAAGTATGACAAGTCCCTGTAATTTCGATACAAATTATGGCAGGTAACTGTAACTTCGATAGTAATTATGACAAGTAACTGTAACTTCCATACTTATTATGACAGGTAACTGTAACTTCGTTACTAACTATGACACGTAACTGTAATTTAGATACAAATTTGGGCAGGTAACTGTAACCTCGATACTAATTATGACAGGTAACAGTAACTTCGATACTAATTATGACAAGTAACTGTAACTTCGATACTGATTATGACAGGTAACTGTAACTTCGTTACTAATTATGACAATTACTGTAATTTCGATACAAATTATGGCGGGTAACTGTAACTTCGATACTAATTATGACAGGTAACAGTAACCCCGATAGTAATTATGACAAGTAACTATAACTTCGATACAAATTATGACAGGTAACTGTAACTTCGATACTAATTATCACAAGAAACTCTAACTTCGTTACTAATTACGACAAGTAACTGTAATTTTGATAAAAAATTATGGTAGGTAACTGTAACTTCAATACTAATTATGACAGGTAAGAGTAACGTCGATACTAATTATGACAAGTAACAGTACCTTCGATGCTAATTATGACAGGTAACTGTAACTTCGATACTAATTATGACAAGGAACTGTAATTTCGATACAAATTATGGCAGGTAACTGTAACTTCGTTTCTAATTATGACAAGTAACTGTAATTTCGATACAAATTTTGGCAGGTAACTGTAACTTCGATACTAATTATGACAAGTCCCTGTAATTTCGATACAAATTATGGCAGGTAACTTTAACTTCCATACTAATTATGACAGGTAACAGTAACTTCGATACTAATTATGACAGGAAACTGTAACTTCGTTACTAATTATGACAAGTAACTGTAATTTCGATACAAATTATGACAGGTGACTGTAACTTCGTTACTAATTACGACAAGTAACAGTACCTTAGATGCTAATTATGACAGGTAACTGTAACTTCGATACTAATTATGACAAGGAACTGTAATTTCGATACAAATTATGGCAGGTAACTGTAACTTCGTTACTAATTATGACAAGTAACTGTAATTTCGATGCAAATTGTGGCAGGTAACTGTAACATCGATACTAATTATGACAGGTAACAGTAACATCGATACTAATTATGACAAGTAACTGTAACTTCGATACTAATTATGACAGGTAACTGGAACTTCGTTACTAATTATGACAAGTAACTTTAATTTCAATACTAATTATGGCAGGTAACTGTAACTTCGTTACTAATTATAACAAGTCCATGTAATTTCGATACAAATTATGGCAGGTAACTGTAACTTCCATAATAATTATGACAGGTAACAGTATCTTCGATACTAATTATGACAGGAAACGGTATCTTCGTTACTAATTATGACAAGTAACTGTAATTTCGATACAATTTATGACAGATAACTGTAACTTAGTTACTAATTATGACAAGTAACAGTACCTTCGATGCTAATTATGACAGGTAACTGTAACTTCGATACTAATTATGACAGGTAACAGTAACTTCGTTACTAAATATGACAAGTAACTGTAACTTCGATACTAAATATGACAGGTAACTGTAACTTCGATACTAATTATGACAAGTAACTCTAACTTCGTTACTAATTATGACAAGTAACTGTAATTATGATAAAAAATTATGGCAGGTAACTGTAACTTCGATACTAATTATGAGAGGTAACAGTAACTTCGATACTAATTATGACAGGTAACAGCAACTTCGTTACTAATTATGACAAGTAACTGTAATTTCGATACTAATTATGGCAGGTAAATGTAACTTCGTTACTAATTATGAGAAGTAAATTTAATTTCGTTACAAATTATGGCAGGTAACTGTAATTTCGATACTAATTATGACAGGTAACAGTAACTTCGATACTAATTATGACAAGTAACTGTAACTTCGATACTAATTATGACAGGTAACTGTAACTTCGTTACTAATTATGACAAGTAACTGTAATTTCGATACAAATTATGGCAGGCTACTGTAACTTCGATACTAATTATGACAGGTAACAGTAACTTCGATACTAATTATGACAGGTAACAGTAACATCGATACTAATTATGACTAGTAACTGTAACTTCGTTGTAATTATGACAAGTAACTGTAATTTCGATACAAATTACGGCAGGTAACTGTATCTTCGATACTAATTATGACAGGTAACAGTAACATCGATACTAATTTTGAAAAATAACTGTAATTTGGACACAAATTATGACAGGTAACTGTAAATTCGTTACTAATTATGACAAGTAACTGTAATTTCGATACAAATGATGGCAAGTAACTGTAACTTCGATACTAATTATGACAGGTAACAGTAATTTCGATACTAATTATGACAGAAAACAGTAACTTCGATACTAAATATGACAGGTAACAGTAACTTCGATACTAATTATGGCAGGTAAATCTAACTTCGATACTAATGATGACAGGTAACTGTAACTACGTTACTAATTATGACAAGTAACTGTAACTTCGATACAAATTATGGCAGGTAACTGTAACTTCGATACTATTTATGACAGGTAACAGTAACTTCGATACTAATTATGACATGTAACTGTAACTTCGATACCAATTATGACAGGGAACTGTTACTTCGATATTAATAATGACAATTAACTCGAACTTCGTTACTAATTATGACAAGTAACTGTTATTTTCATAAAAAATTACGGCAGGTAAATGTAACTTCGATACTATTTATGACAGGTAACAGTAACTTCGATACTAATTATGACAGGTAACTGCAACTTCGTTACTAATTATGACAAGTAACTGTCATTTCTATACTAATTATGGCAAGTAACTGTAACTTCGTTACTAATTATGAAAAGTAACTGTAGTTTCTATACAAATTATGGCAGGTTACTGTAACTTCGGTACTAATTATGACAGGTAACAGTAACCTCGATACTAATTATGACATGTAACAGTAACATCATTCTAATTATGACCAGTAAATGTGATTTCGATACAAATTATGGCAGGTAACTGTAACTGCGATACTAATTATGACTAGTAACAGTAACTTCGATACTAATTATGACAGGTAACAGTAACTTCGATAATAATTATGGCTGGTAACTGTAACTTCGGTACTAATTATGACAAAAAACTGTAACTTCGATACTAATTATGACAGGTAACTGTAACTTCGTCACTAATTATGACAAGTAACTGTAATTTCGATACAAATTATGGCAGGTAACTGTAACTTCGATACTAATTATGTCAGGTAACAGTAACTTCGATACTAATTATGACAAGTAACTATATCATCGATACAAATTATGACAGGTAACTGTAACTTCGATACTAATTATGACAAGAAACTCTAACTACGTTACTAACTATGACAAGTAACTGTAATTTTGATAAAAAAAATTGGTAGGTAACTGTAACATCAATACTAATTATGACAGGTAACACTAACTTCGACACTAATTATGACAGGTAACTGTAACTTCGTTACTAATTATGACAAGTAACTGTAATTTCGTTACAAGTTATGGCAGGTAATTGTAATTTCGATACTAATTATGACAGGTTACAGTAACTTCGATACTAATTATGACAAGTAACAGTAACTTCGATACTAATTATGACAAGTTATTGTAACTTCGATACTAATAATGACAGGTAACTGTAACTTCGTTACTAATTATGACAAGTAACTGTAATTTCGATACAAATTTTGGCAGGTAACTGTAACCTCGATACTAATTTTGACAGGTAACAGTTACTTCGATACTAATTATGACAAGTAACTGTAACTTCGATACTAATTATGACAGGTAACTGTACTTCGTTACTAATTATGACAGGTAACAGTAACGTCGATACTAATTATGACAAGTAACTGTAACTTCGATACTAATTATGACAGGTAACTGTAACTTCGTTACTAATTATGACAAGTAACTGTAACTTCGATACTAATTTTGACAGGTAACAGTAACTTCGATACTAATTATGACAAGTAACTGTAACTTCGATACTAATTATGACAGGTAACTGTAACTTCGTTACTAATTATGACAGGTAACAGTAACTTCGATACTAATTATGACAAGTAACTGTAACTTCGATACTAATTATGACAGGTAACTGTAACTTCGATACTAATTATGACAGGTAACTGTAACATCGTTACTAATTATGACAAGTAACTGTAATTTCGATACAAATTATGGCGGGTAACTGTAACTTCAATACTAATTATGACAGGTAAGAGTAACGTCGATACTAATTATGACAAGTAACAGTACCTTCGATGCTAATTATGACAGGTAACTGTAACTTCGATACTAATTATGACAAGGAACTGTAATTTCGATACAAATTATGGCAGGTAACTGTAACTTCGTTTCTAATTATGACAAGTAACTGTAATTTCGATACAAATTTTGGCAGGTAACTGTAACATCGTTACTAATTACGACAAGTAACAGTACCTTCGATGCTAATTATGACAGGTAACTGTAAATTCGATACTAATTATGACAAGGAACTGTAATTTCGATACAAATTATGGCAGGTAACTGTAACTTCGTTACTAATTATGACAAGTAACTGTAATTTCGTACAAATTGTGGCATATAACTGTATCTTCGATACTAATTATGACAGGTAACAGTAACTTCGATACTAATTATGACAACTAACTGTAACTTCGATACTAATTATGACAGGTTACTGAAACTTCGTTACTAATTATGACAAGTAACTGTAATTTCGATAAAAATTATGGCAGGTAACTGTAACTTCGATACTAATTGTGGCAGGTAACTGTAACTTCGATACTAATTATGAGAGGTAACAGGAACTTCGATGCTAATTATGACAGGTAACTGTAACTTCGTTACTTATTATGATAAGTAACTGTAATTTCGTTAGAAATTATGGCAGGTAACAGTACCTTCGATACTAATTATGACAGGTAACTCTAACTTCAATACTAAATATGACAAGGAACTGTAATTTCGATACAAATTAAGGCAGGTAACTGTAACTTTGATAATAATTATGACAGGTAACAGTAACTTCGATACTAATTATGACAAGTAACTGTAACATCGTTACTAATTATGACAAGTAACTCTAATTTTGATAAAAAATTATGGCAGGTAACTGTAACTTCGATACTAATTAATACAGGTAACAGTAACGTCGATACTAATTATGACAGGTTACTGTAACATCGTTACTAATTATATCAAGTAACTGTAACTTCGATACTTATTATGACAAGTAACTGTAACTTCGATACTAATTGTGACAGGTAACAGTAACTTCGATATTAATTATGACAAGTAACAGTAACTTCATTACTAATTATGACAAGTAATTGTAATTTCGATACAAATTTTGGCAGGTGACTGTAACTTCGACACTAATTATGACAGGTAACTGTAACTTCGATACTAATTATGACAAGTAACTGTAACTTCGATACTAATTATGACAAGTAACTGTAACTTCGATACTAATTGTGACAGGTAACAGTAACTTCGATATTAATTATGACAAGTAACAGTAACTTAGATACTAATTATGACAAGTAATTGAAATTTCGATACAAATTTTGGCAGGTAACTGTAACTTCGATACTAATTATGACAGGTAACAGTAACTTTGATATTAATTATGACAAGTAACTGTAACTTCGATACTAATTATGGCAGGTAACTGTAACTTCGTTACTAATTATGTCAAGTAACTGTAATTTCGATACAAATTATCGCAGGTAACTGTAACTTCGATACTAATTATGACAGGTAACAGTAACTTCGATACTAATTATGGCAGGTAACTGTAACTTCGATACTAATTACGACAGTTATCAGTAACTTCGGTACTAATTATGACAAGTAACAGTAACATCGATACTAATTATGACAGGTAACTGTAACTTCGTTACTAATTATGACAAGTAACTGTGATTTCGTTACAAATTATGGCAGGTAATTGTAATTTCGATACTAATTATGACAGGTAACAGTAACTTCGATACTAATTAGGACAAGTAACAGTAACTTGGATACTAATTATGACAAGTAACTGTAACTTCGATACTAATTATGACAGGTAACTGTAACTTCGTTACTAATTATGACAAGTAACTGTAATTTCGATACAAATTTTGGCAGGTAACGGTAACTTCGATACTAATTATGACAGGTAACAGTAACTTCGATACTAATTAAGACAAGTAACTGTAACTTCCATACTAATTATGACAGGTAACTGTAACTTCGTTACTTATTATGAAAAGTAACTGTAATTTCGATACAAATTATGGCAGGTAAGCGTAACTTCGATACTAATTATGACAGGTAACAGTATCTTCGATACTAATTATGACATGTAACTATAACTTCGATACAAATTATGACAGGTAACTGTAACTTCGATACTAATTATGACAAGAAACTCCAAGTTCGTTACTAATTATGACAAGTAACTGTAATTTTGATAAAAAATTATGGTAGGTAACTGTATCTTCAATACTAATTATGACAGGTAACAATAACTTCGATACTAATTATGACATGTAACTGTAACTTCGATACCAATTATGACAGGGAACTGTTACTTCGATATTAATAATGACAATTAACTCGAACTTCGTTACTAATTATGACAAGCCCCTGTAATTTCGATACAAATTATGGCAGGTAACTGTAATTTCGATACTAATTATGACAGGTAACAGTAACTTCGGACTAATTATGACAGGAAACTGTAACTTAGTTACTAATTATGACAAGTAACTGTAATTTCGATACAAATTATGACAGGTAACTGTAACTTCGTTACTAATTATGACAAGTAACTGGAATTTCGATACAAATTATGGCAGGTAACAGTACCTTCGGTACTAATTATGACAGGTAACTGTAACTTCGATACTAATTATGGCAAGGAACTGTAATTTCGATACAAATTATGGCAGGTAACTGTAACTTCGTTACTAATTATGTCAAGTAACTGTAATTTCGATACAAATTGTGGCATGTAACTGTAACTTCAATACTAATTATGACAGGTAACAGTAACTTCGATACTAATTATGACAAGTAACTGTAACTTCGATACTAATTATGACAGGTAACTGGAACTTCGTTACTAATTATGACAAGTACTGTAATTTCGATAAAAATTATGGCAGGTAACTGTAACTTCGATACTAATTATGGCAGGTAACTGTAACTTCGATACTAATTATGAGAGGTAACAGGAACTTCGATGCTAATTATGACAGGTAACTGTAACTTCGTTACTAATTATGATAAGTAACTGTAATTTCGTTACAAATTATGGCAGGTAACAGTACCTTCGATACTAATTATGACAGGTAACTGTAACTTCAATACTAAATATGACAAGGAACTGTAATTTCGATACAAATTATGGCCGGTAACTGTAACTTTGATAATAATTATGACAGGTAACAGTAACTTCGATACTAATTATGACAAGTAACTGTAACTTCGTTACTAATTATGACAAGTAACTCTAATTTTGATAAAAAATTATGGCAGGTAACTGTAACTTCGATACTAATTAATACAGGTAACAGTAACTTCGATACTAATTGTGACAGGTTACTGTAACATCGTTACTAATTATATCAAGTAACTGTAACTTCGATACTAATTATGACAAGTAACTGTAACTTCGATACTGATTGTGACAGGTAACAGTAACTTCGATATTAATTATGACAAGTAACAGTAACTTCAATACTAATTATGACAAGTAATTGTAATTTCGATACAAATTTTGGCAGGTAACTGTAACTTCGATACTAATTATGGCAGGTAACTGTAACTTCGATACTAATTATGACAAGTAACTGTAACTTCGATACTAATTATGACAAGTAACTGTAACTTCGATACTAATTGTGGCAGGTAACAGTAACTTCGATATTAATTATGACAAGTAACAGTAACTTCGATACTAATTATGACAAGTAATTGAAATTTCGATACAAATTTTGGCAGGTAACTGTAACTTCGATACTAATTATGACAGGTAACAATAACTTTGATATTAATTATGACAAGTAACTGTAACTTCGATACTAATTATGGCAGGTAACTGTAACTTCGTTACTAATTATGTCAATTAACTGTAATTTCGATACAAATTATCGCAGGTAACTGTAACTTCGATACTAATTATGACAGGTAACAGTAACTTCGATACTAATTATGGCAGGTAACTGTAACTTCGATAATAATTATGGCTGGTAACTGTAACTTCGGTACTAATAATGACAAAAAACTGTAACTTCGATACTAATTATGACAGGTAACTGTAACTTCGTCACTAATTATGACAAGTAACTGTAATTTCGATACAAGTTATGGCAGGTAACTGTAACTTCGATACTAATTATGTCAGGTAACAGTAACTTCGATACTAATTATGACAAGTAACTATATCATCGATACAAATTATGACAGGTAACTGTAACTTCGATACTAATTATGACAAGAAACTCTAACTACGTTACTAACTATGACAAGTAACTGTAATTTTGATAAAAAATTTTGGTAGGTAACTGTAACTTCAATACTAATTATGACAGGTAACACTAACTTCGACACTAATTATGACAGGTAACTGTAACTTCGTTACTAATTATGACAAGTAACTTTAATTTCGTTACAAATTATGGCAGGTAATTGTATTTTCGATACTAACTATGACAGGTAACAGTAACTTCGATACTAATTATGACAAGTAACAGTAACTTCGATACTAATGATGACAGGTAACTGTAACTTCTATACAAATTATGACAAGTAACTGTAATTTCGTTACAAGTTATGGCAGGTAATTGTAATTTCGATACTAATTATGACAGGTTACAGTAACTTCGATACTAATTATGACAAGTAACAGTAACTTCGATACTAATTATGACAAGTTAATGTAACTTCGATACTAATAATGACAGGTAACTGTAACTTCGTTACTAATTATGACAAGTAACTGTAATTTCGATACAAATTTTGGCAGGTAACTGTAACTTCGATACTAATTTTGACAGGTAACAGTTACTTCGATACTAATTATGACAAGTAACTGTAACTTCGATACTAATTATGACAGGTAACTGTACTTCGTTACTAATTATGACAGGTAACAGTAACGTCGATACTAATTATGACAAGTAACTGTAACTTCGATACTAATTATGACAGGTAACTGTAACTTCGTTACTAATTATGACAGGTAACAGTAACTTCGATACTAATTATGACAAGTAACTGTAACTTCGATACTAATTATGACAGGTAACTGTAACTTCGATACTAATTATGACAGGTAACTGTAACTTCGTTACTAATTATGACAAGTAACTGTAATTTCGATACAAATTATGGCGGGTAACTGTAACTTCAATACTAATTATGACAGGTAAGAGTAACGTCGATACTAATTATGACAAGTAACAGTACCTTCGATGCTAATTATGACAGGTAACTGTAACTTCGATACTAATTATGACAAAGAACTGTAATTTCGATACAAATTATGGCAGGTAACTGTAACTTCGTTTCTAATTATGACAAGTAACTGTAATTTCGATACAAATTTTGGCAGGTAACTGTAACATCGTTACTAATTACGACAAGTAACAGTACCTTCGATGCTAATTATGACAGGTAACTGTAACTTCGATACTAATTATGACAAGGAACTGTAATTTCGGTACAAATTATGGCAGGTAACTTTAACTTCGTTACTAATTATGACAAGTAACTGTAATTTCGTACAAATTGTGGCATGTAACTGTAACTTCGATACTAATTATGACAGGTAACAGTAACTTCGATACTAATTATGACAAGTAACTGTAACTTCGATACTAATTATGACAGGTAACTGAAACTTCGTTACTAATTATGACAAGTAACTGTAATTTCGATAAAAATTATGGCAGGTAACTGTAACTTCGATACTAATTGTGGCAGGTAACTGTAACTTCGATACTAATTATGAGAGGTAACAGGAACTTCGATGCTAATTATGACAGGTAACTGTAACTTCGTTACTTATTATGATAAGTAACTGTAATTTCGTTAGAAATTATGGCAGGTAACAGTACCTTCGATACTAATTATGACAGGTAACTGTAACTTCAATACTAAATATGACAAGGAACTGTAATTTCGATACAAATTAAGGCAGGTAACTGTAACTTTGATAATAATTATGACAGGTAACAGTAACTTCGATACTAATTATGACAAGTAACTGTAACATCGTTACTAATTATGACAAGTAACTCTAATTTTGATAAAAAATTATGGCAGGTAACTGTAACTTCGATACTAATTAATACAGGTAACAGTAACGTCGATACTAATTATGACAGGTTACTGTAACATCGTTACTAATTATATCAAGTAACTGTAACTTCGATACTTATTATGACAAGTAACTTTAACTTCGATACTAATTGTGACAGGTAACAGTAACTTCGATATTAATTATGACAAGTAACAGTAACATCATTACTAATTATGACATGTAATTGTAATTTCGATACAAATTTTGGCAGGTGACTGTAACTTCGACACTAATTATGACAGGTAACTGTAACTTCGATACTAATTATGACAAGTAACTGTAACTTCGATACTAATTATGACAAGTAACTGTAACTTCGATACTAATTGTGACAGGTAACAGTAACTTCGATATTAATTATGACAAGTAACAGTAACTTCGATACTAATTATGACAAGTAATTGAAATTTCGATACAAATTTTGGCAGGTAACTGTAACTTCGATACTAATTATGACAGGTAACAGTAACTTTGATATTAATTATGACAAGTAACTGTAACTTCGATACTAATTATGGCAGGTAACTGTAACTTCGTTACTAATTATGTCAAGTAACTGTAATTTCGATACAAATTATCGCAGGTAACTGTAACTTCGATACTAATTATGACAGGTAACAGTAACTTCGATACTAATTATGGCAGGTAACTGTAACTTCGATACTAATTATGACAGTTATCAGTAACTTCGGTACTAATTATGACAAGTAACTGTAACATCGATACTAATTATGACAGGTAACTGTAACTTCGTTACTAATTATGACAAGTAACTGTGATTTCGTTACAAATTATGGCAGGTAATTGTAATTTCGATACTAATTATGACAGGTAACAGTAACTTCGATACTAATTAGGACAAGTAACAGTAACTTGGATACTAATTATGACAAGTAACTGTAACTTCGATACTAATTATGACAGGTAACTGTAACTTCGTTACTAATTATGACAAGTAACTGTAATTTCGATACAAATTTTGGCAGGTAACGGTAACTTCGATACTAATTATGACAGGTAACAGTAACTTCGATACTAATTAAGACAAGTAACTGTAACTTCCATACTAATTTTGACAGGTAACTGTAACTTCGTTACTTATTATGAAAAGTAACTGTAATTTCGATACAAATTATGGCAGGTAAGCGTAACTTCGATACTAATTATGACAGGTAACAGTATCTTCGATACTAATTATGACATGTAACTATAACTTCGATACAAATTATGACAAGTAACTGTAACTTCGATACTAATTATGACAAGAAACTCCAAGTTCGTTACTAATTATGACAAGTAACTGTAATTTTGATAAAAAATTATGGTAGGTAACTGTAACTTCAATACTAATTATGACAGGTAACAATAACTTCGATACTAATTATGACATGTAACTGTAACTTCGATACCAATTATGACAGGGAACTGTTACTTCGATATTAATAATGACAATTAACTCGAACTTCGTTACTAATTATGACAAGCCCCTGTAATTTCGATACAAATTATGGCAGGTAACTGTAATTTCGATACTAATTATGACAGGTAACAGTAACTTCGGACTAATTATGACAGGAAACTGTAACTTCGTTACTAATTATGACAAGTAACTGTAATTTCGATACAAATTATGACAGGTAACTGTAACTTCGTTACTAATTATGACAAGTAACTGGAATTTCGATACAAATTATGGCAGGTAACAGTACCTTCGGTACTAATTATGACAGGTAACTGTAACTTCGATACTAATTATGGCAAGGAACTGTAATTTCGATACAAATTATGGCAGGTAACTGTAACTTCGTTACTAATTATGTCAAGTAACTGTAATTTCGATACAAATTGTGGCATGTAACTGTAACTTCAATACTAATTATGACAGGTAACAGTAACTTCGATACTAATTATGACAAGTAACTGTAACTTCGATACTAATTATGACAGGTAACTGGAACTTCGTTACTAATTATGACAAGTAACTGTAATTTCGATAAAAATTATGGCAGGTAACTGTATCTTCGATACTAATTATGGCAGGTAACTGTAACTTCGATACTAATTATGAGAGGTAACAGGAACTTCGATGCTAATTATGACAGGTAACTGTAACTTCGTTACTAATTATGATAAGTAACTGTAATTTCGTTACAAATTATGGCAGGTAACAGTACCTTCGATACTAATTATGACAGGTAACTGTAACTTCAATACTAAATATGACAAGGAACTGTAATTTCGATACAAATTATGGCCGGTAACTGTAACTTTGATAATAATTATGACAGGTAACAGTAACTTCGATACTAATTATGACAAGTAACTGTAACTTCGTTACTAATTATGACAAGTAACTCTAATTTTGATAAAAAATTATGGCAGGTAACTGTAACTTCGATACTAATTAATACAGGTAACAGTAACTTCGATACTAATTGTGACAGGTTACTGTAACATCGTTACTAATTATATCAAGTAACTGTAACTTCGATACTAATTGTGACAAGTAACTGTAACTTCGATACTGATTGTGACAGGTAACAGTAACTTCGATATTAATTGTGACAAGTAACAGTAACTTCAATACTAATTATGACAAGTAATTGTAATTTCGATACAAATTTTGGCAGGTAACTGTAACTTCGATACTAATTATGGCAGGTAACTGTAACTTCGATACTAATTATGACAAGTAACTGTAACTTCGATACTAATTATGACAAGTAACTGTAACTTCGATACTAATTGTGACAGGTAACAGTAACTTCGATATTAATTATGACAAGTAACAGTAACTTCGATACTAATTTTGACAAGTAATTGAAATTTCGATACAAATTTTGGCAGGTAACTGTAACTTCGATACTAATTATGACAGGTAACAATAACTTTGATATTAATTATGACAAGTAACTGTAACTTCGATACTAATTATGGCAGGTAACTGTAACTTCGTTACTAATTATGTCAATTAACTGTAATTTCGATACAAATTATCGCAGGTAACTGTAACTTCGATACTAATTATGACAGGTAACAGTAACTTCGATACTAATTATGGCAGGTAACTGTAACTTCGATACTAATTATGACAGGTATCAGTAACTTCGGTACTAATTATGACAAGTAACTGTAACATCGATACTAATTATGACAGGTAACTGTAACTTCGTTACTAATTATGACAAGTAACTGTAATTTCGTTACAAATTATGGCAGGTAATTGTAATTTCGATACTAATTATGACAGGTAACAGTAACTTCGATACTAATTAGGACAAGTAACAGTAACTTCGATACTAATTATGACATGTAACTGTAACTTCGATACCAATTATGACAGGGAACTGTTACTTCGATATTAATAATGACAATTAACTCGAACTTCGTTACTAATTATGACAAGTAACTGTTATTTTCATAAAAAATTACGGCAGGTAACTGTAACTTCGATACTATTTATGACAGGTAACAGTAACTTCGATACTAATTATGACAGGTAGCTGCAACTTCGTTACTAATTATGACAAGTAACTGTAATATCTATACTAATTATGGCAAGTAACTGTAACTTCGTTACTAATTATGAAAAGTAACTGTAGTTTCGATAAAAATTATGGCTGGTAACTGTAATATCGATACAAATTATGGCAGGTAACTGTAACTTCGATACTAATTATGACAGGTAACAGTAACCTCGATACTAATTATGACATGTAACAGTAACATCATTCTAATTATGACCAGTAAATGTGATTTCGATACAAATTATGGCAGGTAAATGTAACTTCGTTACTAATTATGACAAGTAACTTTAATTTCGTTACAAATTATGGCAGGTAATTGTATTTTCGATACTAACTATGACAGGTAACAGTAACTTCGATACTAATTATGACTAGTAACAGTAACTTCGATACTAATTATGACAGGTAACAGTAACTTCGATACTAACTATGACAGGTAAGAGTAACTTCGATACTAATTATGACAAGTAACAGTAACTTCGATACTAATTATGACAGGTAACTGTAACTTCGTTACAAATTATGACAAGTAACTGTAATTTCGATACAAATTATGGCAGGTAATTGTAATTTCGATACTAATTATGACAGGTTACAGTAACTTGGATACTAATTATGACAAGTAACAGTAACTTCGATACTAATTATGACAAGTTATTGTAACTTCGATACTAATGACAGGTAACTGTAACTTCGTTACTAATTATGACAAGTAACTGTAATTTCGATACAAATTTTGGCAGGTAACTGTAACTTCGATACTAATTATGACAGGTAACAGTAACTTCGATACTAATTATGACAAGTAACTGTAACTTCGATACTAATTATGACAGGTAACTGTAACTTCGTTACTAATTATGACAGGTAACAGTAACTTCGATACTAATTATGACAAGTAACTGTAACTTCGATACTAATTATGACAGGTAACTGTAACTTCGTTACTAATTATGACAAGTAACTGTAATTTCGATACAAATTATGGCGGGTAACTGTAACTTCGATACTAATTATGACAGGTAACAGTAACCCCGATAGTAATTATGACATGTAACTATAACTTCGATACAAATTATGACAGGTAACTGTAACTTCGATACTAATTATGACAAGAAACTCTAACTTCGTTACTAATTATGACAATTAACTGTAATTTTGATAAAAAATTATGGTAGGTAACTGTAACTGCAATACTAATTATGACAGGTAAGAGTAACGTCGATACTAATTATGACAAGTAACAGTACCTTCGATGCTAATTATGACAGGTAACTGTAACTTCGATACTAATTATGACAAGGAACTGTAATTTCGATACAAATTATGGCAGGTAAATGTAACTTCGTTACTAATTATGACAAGTAACTGTAATTTCGATACAAATTGTGGCAGGTAACTGTAACTTCGATACTAATTATGACAAGTCCCTGTAATTTCGAAACAAATTATGGCAGGTAACTGTAACTTCCATACTAATTATGACAGGTAACAGTAACTTCGATACTAATTATGACAGGAAACTGTAACTTCGTTACTAATTATGACAAGTAACTGTAATTTCGATACAAATTATGACAGGTGACTGTAACTTCGTTACTAATTACGACAAGTAACAGTACCTTCGATGCTAATTATGACAGGTAACTGTAACTTCGATACTAATTATGACAAGGAACTGTAATTTCGATACAAATTATGGCAGGTAAATGTAACTTCGTTACAAATTATGACAAGTAACTGTAATTTCGATACAAATTGTGGCAGGTAACTGTAACTTCGATACTAATTATGACAGGTAACAGTAACTTCGATACTAATTATGACAAGTAACTGTAACATCGTTACTAATTATGACAGGTAACTGGAACTTCGTTACTAATTATGACAAGTAACTGTAATTTCGATAAAAATTATGGCAGGTAACTGTAACTTCGATACTAATTATGGCAGGTAATTGTAACTTCGATACTAATTATGAGAGGTAACAGGAACTTCGATGCTAATTATGACAGGTTACTGTAACTTCGTTACTAATTATGATAAGTAACTGTAATTTCGTTACAAATTATGGCAGGTAACAGTACTTTCGATACTAATTATGACAGGTAACTGTAACTTCAATACTAAATATGACAAGGAACTGTAATTTCGATACAAATTATGGCAGGTAACTGTAACTTTGATAATAATTATGACAGGTAACAGTAACTTCGATACTAATTATGACAAGTAACTGTAACTTCGTTACTAATTATGACAAGTAACTCTAATTTTGATAAAAAAATTATGGCAGGTAACTGTAACTTCGATACTAATTAATACAAGGAACAGTAACTTCGATACTAATTATGACAGGTTACTGTAACATCGTTACTAATTATATCAAGTAACTGTAACTTCGATATTAATTATGACAAGTAACTGTAACTTCGATAATAATTGTGACAGGTAACAGTAACTTCGATATTAATTATGACAAGTAACAGTAACTTCGATACTAATTATGACAAGTAATTGAAATTTCGATACAAATTTTGGCAGGTAACTGTAACTTCGATACTAATTATGACAGGTAACAGTAACTTTGATATTAATTATGACAAGTAACTGTAACTTCGATACTAATTATGGCAGGTAACTGTAACTTCGTTACTAATTATGTCAAGTAACTGTAATTTCGATACAAATTATCGCAGGTAACTGTAACTTCGATACTAATTATGACAGGTAACAATAACTTCGATACTAATTATGGCAGGTAACTGTAACTTCGATACTAATTATGACGCGTATCAGTAACTTCGGTACTAATTATGACAAGTAACTGTAACATCGATACTAATTATGATAGGTAACTGTAACTTCGTTACTAATTATGACAGGTAACTGTAATTTCGTTACAAATTATGGCAGGTAATTGTAATTTCGATACTAATTATGCCAGGTAACAGTAACTTCGATACTAATTAGGACAAGTAACAGTAACTTCGATACTAATTATGACAAGTAACTGTAACTTCGATACTAATTATGACAGGTAACTGTAACTTCGTTACTAATTATGACAAGTAACTGTAATTTCGATACAAATTTTCGCAGGTAACGGTAACTTCGATACTAATTATGACAGGTAACAGTAACTTCGATACTAATTAAGACAAGTAACTGTAACTTCCATACTAATTATGACAGGTAACTGTAACTTCGTTACTTATTATGAAAAATAACTTTAATTTCGATACAAATTATGGCAGGTAACTGTAATTTCGATACTAATTATGACAGGTAACAGTATCTTCGATACTAATTATGACATGTAACTATAACTTCGATACAAATTATGACAGGTAACTGTAACTTCGATACTAATTATGACAAGAAACTCCAACTTCGTTACTAATTATGACAAGTAACTGTAATTTTGATAAAAAATTATGGTAGGTAACTGTAACTTCCATACTAATTATGACAGGTAACAGTAACTTCCATACTAATTATGACCGGCAACTGTTACTTCGTTACTAATTATGACAAGTCCCTGTAATTTCGATACAAATTATGGCAGGTAACTGTAATTTCAATACTAATTATGACAGGTAACAGTAACTTCGAACTAATTATGACAGGAAACTGTAACTTCGTTACTAATTATGACAAGTAACTGTAATTTCGATACAAATTATGACAGGTAACTGTAACTTCGTTACTAATTATGACAAGTAACTGGAATTTCGATACAAATTATGGCAGGTAACAGTACCTTCGGTACTAATTATGACAGGTAAGTGTAACTTCGATACTAATTATGGCAAGGAACTGTAATTTCGATACAAATTATGGCAGGTAACTGTAACTTCGATACTAATTATGACGGGTGACAGTAACTTCGATACTAATTATGACAAGTAACTATAACTTCGATACAAATTATGACAGGTAACAGTATCTTCGATACTAATTATGACAAGAAACTCTACCTTCGTTACTAATAATGACAAGTAACTGTAATTTTGATAAAAAATTATGGTAGGTAACTGTAACTTCAATACTAATTATGACAGTTAACAGTAACTTCGATACTAAATATGACAGGTAACTGTAACTTCGTTACTAATTATGAAAAATAACGTTAATTTCGATACTTATTATGGCAGGTAACTGTAACTTCGTTACTTATTATGACAAGTCCCTGTAATTTCGATACAAATTATGGCAGGTAACTGTAGCTTCGATACTAATTATGACAAGTCCCTGTAATTTCGATACAAATTATGGCAGGTAACTGAAACTTCCATAATAATTATGACAGGTAACAGTAACTTCGATACTAATTAAGACAGGAAACTGTAACTTCATTACTAATTATGACAAGTAACAGTACCTTCGATACTAATTATGACAAGTAACTATAACGTCGATACAAATTATGACAGGTAACTGTAACTTCGATACTAATTATGACAAGAAACTGTAACTTCGTTACTAATTATGACAAGTAACTGTAATTTTGATAAAAAAATTATGGTAGGTAATTGTAACTTCAATACTAATTATGACAGGTAACAGTAACGTCGATACTAATTATGACAAGTAACAGTACCTTCGATGCTAATTATGACAGGTAACTGTAACTTCGATACTAATTATGACAAGGAACTGTAATTTCGATACAAATTATGGCAGGTAACTGTAACATCGTTACTAATTATGACAAGTAACTGTAATTTCGATACAAATTTTGGCAGGTAAATGTAACTTCGATACTAATTATGACAAGTCCCTGTAATTTCGATACAAATTATGGCAGGTAACTGTAACTTCGATAGTAATTATGACAAGTAACTGTAACTTCCATACTTATTATGACAGGTAAATGTAACTTCGTTACTAACTATGACACGTAACTGTAATTTAGATACAAATTTTGGCAGGTAACTGTAACCTCGATACTATCTATGACAGGTAACAGTAACTTCGATACTAATTATGACAAGTAACTGTAATTTCGATACAAATTATGACAGATGACTGTAACTTCGTTACTAATTACGACAAGTAACAGTACCTTCGATGCTAATTATGACAGGTAACTGTAACTTCGTTACTAATTATGACAATTACTGTAATTTCGATACAAATTATGGCGGGTAACTGTAACTTCGATACTAATTATGACAGGTAACAGTAACCCCGATAGTAATTATGACAAGTAACTATAACTTCGATACAAATTATGACAGGTAACTGTAACTTCGATACTAATTATCACAAGAAACTCTAACTTCGTTACTAATTATGACAAGTAACTGTAATTCTGATAAAAAATTATGGTAGGTAACTGTAACTTCAATACTAATTATGACAGGTAAGAGTAACGTCGATACTAATTATGACAAGTAACAGTACCTTCGATGCTAATTATGACAGGTAACTGTAACTTCGACACTAATTATGACAAGGAACTGTAATTTCGATACAAATTATGGCAGGTAACTGTAACTTCGTTTCTAATTATGACAAGTAACTGTAATTTCGATACAAATTTTGGCAGGTAACTGTAACTTCGATACTAATTATGACAAGTCCCTGTAATTTCGATACAAATTATGGCAGGTAACTGTAACTTCCATACTAATTATGACAGGTAACAGTAACTTCGATACTAATTATGACAGGAAACTGTAACTTCGTTACTAATTATGACAAGTAACTGTAATTTCGATACAAATTATGACAGATGACTGTAACTTCGTTACTAATTACGACAAGTAACAGTACCTTCGATGCTAATTATGACAGGTAACTGTAACTTCGATACTAATTATGACAAGGAACTGTAATTTCGATACAAATTATGGCAGGCAACTGTAACTTCGTTACTAATCATGACAAGTAACTGTAATTTCGATGCAAATTGTGGCAGGTAACTGTAACTTCGATACTAATTATGACAGGTAACAGTAACGTCGATACTAATTATGACAAGTAACTGTTACTTCGATACTAATTATGACAGGTAACTGGAACTTCGTTACTAATTATGACAAGTAACTTTAATTTCAATACTAATTATGGCAGGTAACTGTAACTTCGTTACTAATTATAACAAGTCCATGTAATTTCGATACAAATTATGGCAGGTAACTGTAGCTTCCATAATAATAATGACAGGTAACAGTATCTTCGATACTAATTATGACAGGAAACGGTAACTTCGTTACTAATTATGACAAGTAACTGTAATTTCGATACAATTTATGACAGATAACTGTAACTTAGTTACTAATTATGACAAGTAACAGTACCTTCGATGCTAATTATGACAGGTAACTGTAACTTCGATACTAATTATGACAGGTAACAGAAACTTCGTTACTAATTATGACAAGTAACTGTAACTTTGATACTAATTATGACAGGTAACTGTAACTTCGATACTAATTATGACAAGTAACTCTAACTTCGTTACTAATTATGACAAGTAACAGTAATTTCGATACTAATTATGGCAGGTAAATGTAACTTCGTTACTAATTATGAGAAGTAACTTTAATTTCGATACAAATTATGGCAGGTAACTGTAATTTCGATACTAATTATGACAGGTAACAGTATCTTCGATACTAATTATGACAAGTAACTGTAACTTCGATACTAATTATGACAGGTAACTGTAACTTCGTTACTAATTATGACAAGTAACTGTAATTTCGATACAAATTATGGCAGGCAACTGTAACTTCGATACTAATTATGACAGGTAACAGTAACTTCGATACTAATTATGACAGGTAACAGTAACTTCGATACTAATTATGACTAGTAACTGTAACTTCGTTGTAATTATGGCAAGTAACTGTAATTTCGATACAAATTATGGCAGGTAACTGTATCTTCGATACTAATTATGACAGGTAACAGTAACTTCGATACTAATTTTGACAAATAACTGTAATTTGGACACAAATTATGACAGGTAACTGTAAATTCGTTACTAATTATGACAAGTAACTGTAATTTCGATACAAATGATGGCAAGTAACTGTAACTTCGATACTAATTATGACAGGTAACAGTAACTTCGATACTAATTATGACAGAAAACAGTAACTTCGATACTAAATATGACAGGTAACAGTAACTTCGATACTAATTATGGCAGGTAAATCTAACTTCGATACTAATGATGACAGGTAACTGTAACTACGTTACTAATTATGACAAGTAACTGTAATTTCGATACAAATTATGGCAGGTAACTGTAACTTCGATACTATTTATGACAGGTAACAGTAACTTCGATACTAATTATGACATGTAACTGTAACTTCGATACCAATTATGACAGGGAACTGTTACTTCGATATTAATAATGACAATTAACTCGAACATCGTTACAAATTATGACAAGTAACTGTTATTTTCATATAAAATTACGGAAGGTAAATGTAACTTCGATACTATTTATGACAGGTAAGAGTAACTTCGATACTAATTATGACAGATAACTGCAACTTCGTTACTAATTATGACAAGTAACTGTAATTTCTATACTAATTATGGCAAGTAACTGTAACTTCGTTACTAATTATGAAAAGTAACTGTAGTTTCGATACAAATTATGGCAGGTAACTCTAATTTCGATACAAATTATGGCAGGTAACTGTAACTTCGGTACTAATTATGACAGGTAACAGTAACCTCGATACTAATTATGACATGTAACAGTAACATCATTCTAATTATGACCAGTAAATGTGATTTCGATACAAATTATGGCAGGTAACTGTAACTGCGATACTAATTACGACTAGTAACAGTAACTTCGATACTAATTATGACAGGTAACAGTAACTTCGATAATAATTATGGCTGGTAACTGTAACTTCGATACTAATTATGACAAAAAACTGTAACTTCGATACTAATTATGACAGGTAACTGTAACTTCGTCACTAATTATGACAAGTAACTGTAATTTCGATACAAATTATGGCAGGTAACTGTAACTTCGATACTAATTATGTCAGGTAACAGTAACTTCGATACTAATTATGACAAGTAACTATATAATCGATACAAATTATGACAGGTAACTGTAACTTCGATACTAATTATGACAAGAAACTCTAACTACGTTACTAACTATGACAAGTAACTGTAATTTTGATAAAAAAATTTGGTAGGTAACTGTAACTTCAATACTAATTATGACAGGTAACAGTAACTTCGACACTAATTATGACAGGTAACTGTAACTTCGTTACTAATTATGACAAGTAACTTTAATTTCGTTACAAATTATGGCAGGTAATTGTAATTTCGATACTAACTATCACAGGTAACAGTAACTTCGATACTAATTATGACAAGTAACTGTAACTTCGATACTAGTTATGACAGGTAACTGTAACTTCGTTACAAATTATGACAAGTAACTGTAATTTCGTTACAAATTATGGCAGGTAATTGTAATTTCGATACTAATTATGACAGGTTACAGTAACTTCGATACTAATTATGACAAGTAACAGTAACTTCGATACTAATTATGACAAGTTATTGTAACTTCGATACTAATAATGACAGGTAACTGTAACTTCGTTACTAATTATGACAAGTAACTGTAATTTCGATACAAATTTTGGCAGGTAACTGTAACTTCGATACTAATTTTGACAGGTAACAGTAACTTCGATACTAATTATGACAAGTAACTGTAACTTCGATACTAATTATGACAGGTAACTGTAACTTCGTTACTAATTATGACAGGTAACAGTAACTTCGATACTAATTATGACAAGTAACTATAACTTCGATACTGATTATGACAGGTAACTGTAACTTCGTTACTAATTATGACAAGTAACTGTAATTTCGATACAAATTATGGCGGGTAACTGTAACTTCGATACTAAATATGACAGGTAACAGTAACCCCGATTGTAATTATGACAAGTAACTATAACTTCGATACAAATTATGACAGGTAACTGTAACTTCGATACTAATTATGACAAGAAACTCTAACTTCGTTACTAATTATGACAAGTAACTGTAATTTTGATAAAAAATTATGGTAGGTAGCTGTAACTTCAATACTAATTATGACAGGTAAGAGTAACGTCGATACTAATTATGACAAGTGACAGTACCTTCGATGCTAATTATGACAGGTAACTGTAACTTCGATACTAATTATGACAAGGAACTGTAATTTCGATACAAATTATGGCAGGTAACTGTAACTTCGTTTCTAATTATGACAAGTAACTGTAATTTCGATACAAATTTTGGCAGGTAACTGTAACTTCGATACTAATTATGACAAGTCCCTGTAATTTCGAAACAAATTATGGCAGGTAACTGTAACTTCCATACTAATTATGACAGGTAACAGTAACTTCGATACTAATTATGACAGGAAACTGTAACTTCGTTACTAATTATGACAAGTAATTGTAATTTCGATACAAATTATGACAGGTGACTGTAACTTCGTTACTAATTACGACAAGTAACAGTACCTTCGATGCTAATTATGACAGGTAACTGTAACTTCGATACTAATTATGACAAGGAACTGTAATTTCGATACAAATTATGGCAGGTAACTGTAACTCCGTTACTAATTATGAAAAGTAACTGTAATTTCGTACAAATTGTGGCATGTAACTGTAACTTCGATACTAATTACGACAGGTAACAGTAACTTCGATACTAATTATGACATGTAACTGTAACTTCGATACTAATTATGACAGGTAACTGGAACTTCGTTACTAATTATGACAAGTAACTGTAATTTCGATAAAAATTATGGCAGGTAACTGTAACTTCGATACTAATTATGGCAGGTAACTGTAACTTCGATACTTATTATGAGAGGTAACAGGAACTTCGATGCTAATTATGACAGGTAACTGTAACTTCGTTACTAATTATGATAAGTAACTGTAATTTCGTTACAAATTATGGCAGGTAACAGTACCTTCGATACTAATTATGACAGGTAACTGTAACTTCAATACTAAATATGACAAGGAACTGTAATTTCGATACAAATTATGGCAGGTAACTGTAACTTTGATAATAATTATGACAGGTAACAGTAACTTCGATACTAATTAAGACAAGTAACTGTAACATCGTTACTAATTATGACAAGTAACTCTAATTTTGATAAAAAATTATGGCAGGTAACTGTAACTTCGATACTAATTAATACAGGTAACAGTAACGTCGATACTAATTATGACAGGTTACTGTAACATCGTTACTAATTATATCAAGTAACTGTAACTTCGATACTAATTATGACAAGTAACTGTAACTGCGATACTAATTGTGACAGGTAACAGTAACTTCGATATTAATTATGACTAGTAACAGGAACTTCAATACTAATTATGACAAGTAATTGTAATTTCGATACAAATTTTGGCAGGTGACTGTAACTTCGATACTAATTATGACAGGTAACTGTAACTTCGATACTAATTATGACAAGTAACTGTAATTTCGATACTAATTATGACAAGTAACTGTAACTTCGATACTAATTGTGACAGGTAACAGTAACTTCGATATTAATTATGACAATTAACAGTAACTTCGATACTAATTATGACAAGTAATTGAAATTTCTATACAAATTTTGGCAGGTAACTGTAACTTCGATACTAATTATGACAGGTAACAGTAACTTTGATATTAATTATGACAAGTAACTGTAACTTCGATACTAATTATGGCAGGTAACTGTAACTTCGTTACTAATTATGTCAAGTAACTGTAATTTCGATACAAATTATCGCAGGTAACTGTAACTTCGATACTAATTATGACAGGTAACAGTAACTTCGATACTAATTATGGCAGGTAACTGTAACTTCGATACTAATTATGACAGGTATCAGTAACTTCGGTACTAATTATGACAAGTAATAGTAACATCGATACTAATTATGACAGGTAACTGTAACTTCGTTAAAACTCAGCAATTCTTCTAGGTTTGTGCCGTGTCTTGTGTGGGGTTTCGCCTAGGACACCAAGCTAGGCTCATCGGCGGGCTCTTGGTGTCCCTGCCCGGACCCCCACAGGAGTATCGAACTGCGCGATACCTCCCTTTATATAGAGTGCAACTGCACTCCTTGACTGCGAGAACCAAAAGCTCAAGCAGCCATAACCTCCCTATGAAGGCTTCCAAAAAAGATGGTGTATTGGCTTTCACGGCCGGTGAATTAAAACTCAGCAATTCTTCTAGGTTTGTGCCGTGTCTTGTGTGGGGTTTCGCCTAGGACACCAAGCTAGGCTCATCGGCGGGCTCTTGGTGTCCCTGCCCGGACCCCCACAGGAGTATCGAACTGCGCGATACCTCCCTTTATATAGAGTGCAACTGCACTCCTTGACTGCGAGAACCAAAAGCTCAAGCAGCCATAACCTCCCTATGAAGGCTTCCAAAAAAGATGGTGTATTGGCTTTCACGGCCGGTGAATTAAAACTCAGCAATTCTTCTAGGTTTGTGCCGTGTCTTGTGTGGGGTTTCGCCTAGGACACCAAGCTAGGCTCATCGGCGGGCTCTTGGTGTCCCTGCCCGGACCCCCACAGGAGTATCGAACTGCGCGATACCTCCCTTTATATAGAGTGCAACTGCACTCCTTGACTGCGAGAACCAAAAGCTCAAGCAGCCATAACCTCCCTATGAAGGCTTCCAAAAAAGATGGTGTATTGGCTTTCACGGCCGGTGAATTAAAACTCAGCAATTCTTCTAGGTTTGTGCCGTGTCTTGTGTGGGGTTTCGCCTAGGACACCAAGCTAGGCTCATCGGCGGGCTCTTGGTGTCCCTGCCCGGACCCCCACAGGAGTATCGAACTGCGCGATACCTCCCTTTATATAGAGTGCAACTGCACTCCTTGACTGCGAGAACCAAAAGCTCAAGCAGCCATAACCTCCCTATGAAGGCTTCCAAAAAAGATGGTGTATTGGCTTTCACGGCCGGTGAATTAAAACTCAGCAATTCTTCTAGGTTTGTGCCGTGTCTTGTGTGGGGTTTCGCCTAGGACACCAAGCTAGGCTCATCGGCGGGCTCTTGGTGTCCCTGCCCGGACCCCCACAGGAGTATCGAACTGCGCGATACCTCCCTTTATATAGAGTGCAACTGCACTCCTTGACTGCGAGAACCAAAAGCTCAAGCAGCCATAACCTCCCTATGAAGGCTTCCAAAAAAGATGGTGTATTGGCTTTCACGGCCGGTGAATTAAAACTCAGCAATTCTTCTAGGTTTGTGCCGTGTCTTGTGTGGGGTTTCGCCTAGGACACCAAGCTAGGCTCATCGGCGGGCTCTTGGTGTCCCTGCCCGGACCCCCACAGGAGTATCGAACTGCGCGATACCTCCCTTTATATAGAGTGCAACTGCACTCCTTGACTGCGAGAACCAAAAGCTCAAGCAGCCATAACCTCCCTATGAAGGCTTCCAAAAAAGATGGTGTATTGGCTTTCACGGCCGGTGAATTAAAACTCAGCAATTCTTCTAGGTTTGTGCCGTGTCTTGTGTGGGGTTTCGCCTAGGACACCAAGCTAGGCTCATCGGCGGGCTCTTGGTGTCCCTGCCCGGACCCCCACAGGAGTATCGAACTGCGCGATACCTCCCTTTATATAGAGTGCAACTGCACTCCTTGACTGCGAGAACCAAAAGCTCAAGCAGCCATAACCTCCCTATGAAGGCTTCCAAAAAAGATGGTGTATTGGCTTTCACGGCCGGTGAATTAAAACTCAGCAATTCTTCTAGGTTTGTGCCGTGTCTTGTGTGGGGTTTCGCCTAGGACACCAAGCTAGGCTCATCGGCGGGCTCTTGGTGTCCCTGCCCGGACCCCCACAGGAGTATCGAACTGCGCGATACCTCCCTTTATATAGAGTGCAACTGCACTCCTTGACTGCGAGAACCAAAAGCTCAAGCAGCCATAACCTCCCTATGAAGGCTTCCAAAAAAGATGGTGTATTGGCTTTCACGGCCGGTGAATTAAAACTCAGCAATTCTTCTAGGTTTGTGCCGTGTCTTGTGTGGGGTTTCGCCTAGGACACCAAGCTAGGCTCATCGGCGGGCTCTTGGTGTCCCTGCCCGGACCCCCACAGGAGTATCGAACTGCGCGATACCTCCCTTTATATAGAGTGCAACTGCACTCCTTGACTGCGAGAACCAAAAGCTCAAGCAGCCATAACCTCCCTATGAAGGCTTCCAAAAAAGATGGTGTATTGGCTTTCACGGCCGGTGAATTAAAACTCAGCAATTCTTCTAGGTTTGTGCCGTGTCTTGTGTGGGGTTTCGCCTAGGACACCAAGCTAGGCTCATCGGCGGGCTCTTGGTGTCCCTGCCCGGACCCCCACAGGAGTATCGAACTGCGCGATACCTCCCTTTATATAGAGTGCAACTGCACTCCTTGACTGCGAGAACCAAAAGCTCAAGCAGCCATAACCTCCCTATGAAGGCTTCCAAAAAAGATGGTGTATTGGCTTTCACGGCCGGTGAATTAAAACTCAGCAATTCTTCTAGGTTTGTGCCGTGTCTTGTGTGGGGTTTCGCCTAGGACACCAAGCTAGGCTCATCGGCGGGCTCTTGGTGTCCCTGCCCGGACCCCCACAGGAGTATCGAACTGCGCGATACCTCCCTTTATATAGAGTGCAACTGCACTCCTTGACTGCGAGAACCAAAAGCTCAAGCAGCCATAACCTCCCTATGAAGGCTTCCAAAAAAGATGGTGTATTGGCTTTCACGGCCGGTGAATTAAAACTCAGCAATTCTTCTAGGTTTGTGCCGTGTCTTGTGTGGGGTTTCGCCTAGGACACCAAGCTAGGCTCATCGGCGGGCTCTTGGTGTCCCTGCCCGGACCCCCACAGGAGTATCGAACTGCGCGATACCTCCCTTTATATAGAGTGCAACTGCACTCCTTGACTGCGAGAACCAAAAGCTCAAGCAGCCATAACCTCCCTATGAAGGCTTCCAAAAAAGATGGTGTATTGGCTTTCACGGCCGGTGAATTAAAACTCAGCAATTCTTCTAGGTTTGTGCCGTGTCTTGTGTGGGGTTTCGCCTAGGACACCAAGCTAGGCTCATCGGCGGGCTCTTGGTGTCCCTGCCCGGACCCCCACAGGAGTATCGAACTGCGCGATACCTCCCTTTATATAGAGTGCAACTGCACTCCTTGACTGCGAGAACCAAAAGCTCAAGCAGCCATAACCTCCCTATGAAGGCTTCCAAAAAAGATGGTGTATTGGCTTTCACGGCCGGTGAATTAAAACTCAGCAATTCTTCTAGGTTTGTGCCGTGTCTTGTGTGGGGTTTCGCCTAGGACACCAAGCTAGGCTCATCGGCGGGCTCTTGGTGTCCCTGCCCGGACCCCCACAGGAGTATCGAACTGCGCGATACCTCCCTTTATATAGAGTGCAACTGCACTCCTTGACTGCGAGAACCAAAAGCTCAAGCAGCCATAACCTCCCTATGAAGGCTTCCAAAAAAGATGGTGTATTGGCTTTCACGGCCGGTGAATTAAAACTCAGCAATTCTTCTAGGTTTGTGCCGTGTCTTGTGTGGGGTTTCGCCTAGGACACCAAGCTAGGCTCATCGGCGGGCTCTTGGTGTCCCTGCCCGGACCCCCACAGGAGTATCGAACTGCGCGATACCTCCCTTTATATAGAGTGCAACTGCACTCCTTGACTGCGAGAACCAAAAGCTCAAGCAGCCATAACCTCCCTATGAAGGCTTCCAAAAAAGATGGTGTATTGGCTTTCACGGCCGGTGAATTAAAACTCAGCAATTCTTCTAGGTTTGTGCCGTGTCTTGTGTGGGGTTTTGCCTAGGACACCAAGCTAGGCTCATCGGCGGGCTCTTGGTGTCCCTGCCCGGACCCCCACAGGAGTATCGAACTGCGCGATACCTCCCTTTATATAGAGTGCAACTGCACTCCTTGACTGCGAGAACCAAAAGCTCAAGCAGCCATAACCTCCCTATGAAGGCTTCCAAAAAAGATGGTGTATTGGCTTTCACGGCCGGTGAATTAAAACTCAGCAATTCTTCTAGGTTTGTGCCGTGTCTTGTGTGGGGTTTCGCCTAGGACACCAAGCTAGGCTCATCGGCGGGCTCTTGGTGTCCCTGCCCGGACCCCCACAGGAGTATCGAACTGCGCGATACCTCCCTTTATATAGAGTGCAACTGCACTCCTTGACTGCGAGAACCAAAAGCTCAAGCAGCCATAACCTCCCTATGAAGGCTTCCAAAAAAGATGGTGTATTGGCTTTCACGGCCGGTGAATTAAAACTCAGCAATTCTTCTAGGTTTGTGCCGTGTCTTGTGTGGGGTTTCGCCTAGGACACCAAGCTAGGCTCATCGGCGGGCTCTTGGTGTCCCTGCCCGGACCCCCACAGGAGTATCGAACTGCGCGATACCTCCCTTTATATAGAGTGCAACTGCACTCCTTGACTGCGAGAACCAAAAGCTCAAGCAGCCATAACCTCCCTATGAAGGCTTCCAAAAAAGATGGTGTATTGGCTTTCACGGCCGGTGAATTAAAACTCAGCAATTCTTCTAGGTTTGTGCC
Source organism: Meconema thalassinum (assembly GCA_946902985.2). Taxonomy (NCBI): domain Eukaryota; kingdom Metazoa; phylum Arthropoda; class Insecta; order Orthoptera; family Tettigoniidae; genus Meconema; species Meconema thalassinum. Next base: position 1,692,360,606 of record OX336388.2, on the reverse strand, counting down.
GTGTCTTGTGTGGGGTTTCGCCTAGGACACCAAGCTAGGCTCATCGGCGGGCTCTTGGTGTCCCTGCCCGGACCCCCACAGGAGTATCGAACTGCGCGATACCTCCCTTTATATAGAGTGCAACTGCACTCCTTGACTGCGAGAACCAAAAGCTCAAGCAGCCATAACCTCCCTATGAAGGCTTCCAAAAAAGATGGTGTATTGGCTTTCACGGCCGGTGAATTAAAACTCAGCAATTCTTCTAGGTTTGTGCCGTGTCTTGTGTGGGGTTTCGCCTAGGACACCAAGCTAGGCTCATCGGCGGGCTCTTGGTGTCCCTGCCCGGACCCCCACAGGAGTATCGAACTGCGCGATACCTCCCTTTATATAGAGTGCAACTGCACTCCTTGACTGCGAGAACCAAAAGCTCAAGCAGCCATAACCTCCCTATGAAGGCTTCCAAAAAAGATGGTGTATTGGCTTTCACGGCCGGTGAATTAAAACTCAGCAATTCTTCTAGGTTTGTGCCGTGTCTTGTGTGGGGTTTCGCCTAGGACACCAAGCTAGGCTCATCGGCGGGCTCTTGGTGTCCCTGCCCGGACCCCCACAGGAGTATCGAACTGCGCGATACCTCCCTTTATATAGAGTGCAACTGCACTCCTTGACTGCGAGAACCAAAAGCTCAAGCAGCCATAACCTCCCTATGAAGGCTTCCAAAAAAGATGGTGTATTGGCTTTCACGGCCGGTGAATTAAAACTCAGCAATTCTTCTAGGTTTGTGCCGTGTCTTGTGTGGGGTTTCGCCTAGGACACCAAGCTAGGCTCATCGGCGGGCTCTTGGTGTCCCTGCCCGGACCCCCACAGGAGTATCGAACTGCGCGATACCTCCCTTTATATAGAGTGCAACTGCACTCCTTGACTGCGAGAACCAAAAGCTCAAGCAGCCATAACCTCCCTATGAAGGCTTCCAAAAAAGATGGTGTATTGGCTTTCACGGCCGGTGAATTAAAACTCAGCAATTCTTCTAGGTTTGTGCCGTGTCTTGTGTGGGGTTTCGCCTAGGACACCAAGCTAGGCTCATCGGCGGGCTCTTGGTGTCCCTGCCCGGACCCCCACAGGAGTATCGAACTGCGCGATACCTCCCTTTATATAGAGTGCAACTGCACTCCTTGACTGCGAGAACCAAAAGCTCAAGCAGCCATAACCTCCCTATGAAGGCTTCCAAAAAAGATGGTGTATTGGCTTTCACGGCCGGTGAATTAAAACTCAGCAATTCTTCTAGGTTTGTGCCGTGTCTTGTGTGGGGTTTCGCCTAGGACACCAAGCTAGGCTCATCGGCGGGCTCTTGGTGTCCCTGCCCGGACCCCCACAGGAGTATCGAACTGCGCGATACCTCCCTTTATATAGAGTGCAACTGCACTCCTTGACTGCGAGAACCAAAAGCTCAAGCAGCCATAACCTCCCTATGAAGGCTTCCAAAAAAGATGGTGTATTGGCTTTCACGGCCGGTGAATTAAAACTCAGCAATTCTTCTAGGTTTGTGCCGTGTCTTGTGTGGGGTTTCGCCTAGGACACCAAGCTAGGCTCATCGGCGGGCTCTTGGTGTCCCTGCCCGGACCCCCACAGGAGTATCGAACTGCGCGATACCTCCCTTTATATAGAGTGCAACTGCACTCCTTGACTGCGAGAACCAAAAGCTCAAGCAGCCATAACCTCCCTATGAAGGCTTCCAAAAAAGATGGTGTATTGGCTTTCACGGCCGGTGAATTAAAACTCAGCAATTCTTCTAGGTTTGTGCCGTGTCTTGTGTGGGGTTTCGCCTAGGACACCAAGCTAGGCTCATCGGCGGGCTCTTGGTGTCCCTGCCCGGACCCCCACAGGAGTATCGAACTGCGCGATACCTCCCTTTATATAGAGTGCAACTGCACTCCTTGACTGCGAGAACCAAAAGCTCAAGCAGCCATAACCTCCCTATGAAGGCTTCCAAAAAAGATGGTGTATTGGCTTTCACGGCCGGTGAATTAAAACTCAGCAATTCTTCTAGGTTTGTGCCGTGTCTTGTGTGGGGTTTCGCCTAGGACACCAAGCTAGGCTCATCGGCGGGCTCTTGGTGTCCCTGCCCGGACCCCCACAGGAGTATCGAACTGCGCGATACCTCCCTTTATATAGAGTGCAACTGCACTCCTTGACTGCGAGAACCAAAAGCTCAAGCAGCCATAACCTCCCTATGAAGGCTTCCAAAAAAGATGGTGTATTGGCTTTCACGGCCGGTGAATTAAAACTCAGCAATTCTTCTAGGTTTGTGCCGTGTCTTGTGTGGGGTTTCGCCTAGGACACCAAGCTAGGCTCATCGGCGGGCTCTTGGTGTCCCTGCCCGGACCCCCACAGGAGTATCGAACTGCGCGATACCTCCCTTTATATAGAGTGCAACTGCACTCCTTGACTGCGAGAACCAAAAGCTCAAGCAGCCATAACCTCCCTATGAAGGCTTCCAAAAAAGATGGTGTATTGGCTTTCACGGCCGGTGAATTAAAACTCAGCAATTCTTCTAGGTTTGTGCCGTGTCTTGTGTGGGGTTTCGCCTAGGACACCAAGCTAGGCTCATCGGCGGGCTCTTGGTGTCCCTGCCCGGACCCCCACAGGAGTATCGAACTGCGCGATACCTCCCTTTATATAGAGTGCAACTGCACTCCTTGACTGCGAGAACCAAAAGCTCAAGCAGCCATAACCTCCCTATGAAGGCTTCCAAAAAAGATGGTGTATTGGCTTTCACGGCCGGTGAATTAAAACTCAGCAATTCTTCTAGGTTTGTGCCGTGTCTTGTGTGGGGTTTCGCCTAGGACACCAAGCTAGGCTCATCGGCGGGCTCTTGGTGTCCCTGCCCGGACCCCCACAGGAGTATCGAACTGCGCGATACCTCCCTTTATATAGAGTGCAACTGCACTCCTTGACTGCGAGAACCAAAAGCTCAAGCAGCCATAACCTCCCTATGAAGGCTTCCAAAAAAGATGGTGTATTGGCTTTCACGGCCGGTGAATTAAAACTCAGCAATTCTTCTAGGTTTGTGCCGTGTCTTGTGTGGGGTTTCGCCTAGGACACCAAGCTAGGCTCATCGGCGGGCTCTTGGTGTCCCTGCCCGGACCCCCACAGGAGTATCGAACTGCGCGATACCTCCCTTTATATAGAGTGCAACTGCACTCCTTGACTGCGAGAACCAAAAGCTCAAGCAGCCATAACCTCCCTATGAAGGCTTCCAAAAAAGATGGTGTATTGGCTTTCACGGCCGGTGAATTAAAACTCAGCAATTCTTCTAGGTTTGTGCCGTGTCTTGTGTGGGGTTTCGCCTAGGACACCAAGCTAGGCTCATCGGCGGGCTCTTGGTGTCCCTGCCCGGACCCCCACAGGAGTATCGAACTGCGCGATACCTCCCTTTATATAGAGTGCAACTGCACTCCTTGACTGCGAGAACCAAAAGCTCAAGCAGCCATAACCTCCCTATGAAGGCTTCCAAAAAAGATGGTGTATTGGCTTTCACGGCCGGTGAATTAAAACTCAGCAATTCTTCTAGGTTTGTGCCGTGTCTTGTGTGGGGTTTCGCCTAGGACACCAAGCTAGGCTCATCGGCGGGCTCTTGGTGTCCCTGCCCGGACCCCCACAGGAGTATCGAACTGCGCGATACCTCCCTTTATATAGAGTGCAACTGCACTCCTTGACTGCGAGAACCAAAAGCTCAAGCAGCCATAACCTCCCTATGAAGGCTTCCAAAAAAGATGGTGTATTGGCTTTCACGGCCGGTGAATTAAAACTCAGCAATTCTTCTAGGTTTGTGCCGTGTCTTGTGTGGGGTTTCGCCTAGGACACCAAGCTAGGCTCATCGGCGGGCTCTTGGTGTCCCTGCCCGGACCCCCACAGGAGTATCGAACTGCGCGATACCTCCCTTTATATAGAGTGCAACTGCACTCCTTGACTGCGAGAACCAAAAGCTCAAGCAGCCATAACCTCCCTATGAAGGCTTCCAAAAAAGATGGTGTATTGGCTTTCACGGCCGGTGAATTAAAACTCAGCAATTCTTCTAGGTTTGTGCCGTGTCTTGTGTGGGGTTTCGCCTAGGACACCAAGCTAGGCTCATCGGCGGGCTCTTGGTGTCCCTGCCCGGACCCCCACAGGAGTATCGAACTGCGCGATACCTCCCTTTATATAGAGTGCAACTGCACTCCTTGACTGCGAGAACCAAAAGCTCAAGCAGCCATAACCTCCCTATGAAGGCTTCCAAAAAAGATGGTGTATTGGCTTTCACGGCCGGTGAATTAAAACTCAGCAATTCTTCTAGGTTTGTGCCGTGTCTTGTGTGGGGTTTCGCCTAGGACACCAAGCTAGGCTCATCGGCGGGCTCTTGGTGTCCCTGCCCGGACCCCCACAGGAGTATCGAACTGCGCGATACCTCCCTTTATATAGAGTGCAACTGCACTCCTTGACTGCGAGAACCAAAAGCTCAAGCAGCCATAACCTCCCTATGAAGGCTTCCAAAAAAGATGGTGTATTGGCTTTCACGGCCGGTGAATTAAAACTCAGCAATTCTTCTAGGTTTGTGCCGTGTCTTGTGTGGGGTTTCGCCTAGGACACCAAGCTAGGCTCATCGGCGGGCTCTTGGTGTCCCTGCCCGGACCCCCACAGGAGTATCGAACTGCGCGATACCTCCCTTTATATAGAGTGCAACTGCACTCCTTGACTGCGAGAACCAAAAGCTCAAGCAGCCATAACCTCCCTATGAAGGCTTCCAAAAAAGATGGTGTATTGGCTTTCACGGCCGGTGAATTAAAACTCAGCAATTCTTCTAGGTTTGTGCCGTGTCTTGTGTGGGGTTTCGCCTAGGACACCAAGCTAGGCTCATCGGCGGGCTCTTGGTGTCCCTGCCCGGACCCCCACAGGAGTATCGAACTGCGCGATACCTCCCTTTATATAGAGTGCAACTGCACTCCTTGACTGCGAGAACCAAAAGCTCAAGCAGCCATAACCTCCCTATGAAGGCTTCCAAAAAAGATGGTGTATTGGCTTTCACGGCCGGTGAATTAAAACTCAGCAATTCTTCTAGGTTTGTGCCGTGTCTTGTGTGGGGTTTCGGGCAGGGACACCAAGAGCCCGCCGATGAGCCTAGCTTGGTGTCCTAGGCGAAACCCCACACAAGACACGGCACAAACCTAGAAGAATTGCTGAGTTTTAATTCACCGGCCGTGAAAGCCAATACACCATCTTTTTTGGAAGCCTTCATAGGGAGGTTATGGCTGCTTGAGCTTTTGGTTCTCGCAGTCAAGGAGTGCAGTTGCACTCTATATAAAGGGAGGTATCGCGCAGTTCGATACTCCTGTGGGGGTCCGGGCAGGGACACCAAGAGCCCGCCGATGAGCCTAGCTTGGTGTCCTAGGCGAAACCCCACACAAGACACGGCACAAACCTAGAAGAATTGCTGAGTTTTAATTCACCGGCCGTGAAAGCCAATACACCATCTGTAACTTCGTTACTAATTATGACAAGTAACTGTAATTTCGTTACAAATTATGGCAGGTAATTGTAATTTCGATACTAATTATGACAGGTAACAGTAACTTCGATACTAATTAGGACAAGTAACAGTAACTTGGATACTAATTATGACAAGTAACTGTAACTTCGATACTAATTATGACAGGTAACTGTAACTTCGTTACTAATTATGACAAGTAACTGTAATTTCGATACAAATTTTGGCAGGTAACGGTAACTTCGATACTAATTATGACAGGTAACAGTAACTTCGATACTAATTAAGACAAGTAACTGTAACTTCCATACTAATTATGACAGGTAACTGTAACTTCGTTACTTATTATGAAAAGTAACTGTAATTTCGATACAAATTATTGCAGGTAACTGTAACTTCGATACTAATTATGACAGGTAACAGTATCTTCGATACTAATTATGACATGTAACTATAACTTCGATACAAATTATGACAGGTAACTGTAACTTCGATACTGATTATGACAAGAAACTCCAACTTCGTTACTAATTATGACAAGTAACTGTAATTTCGATAAAAAATTATGGTAGGTAACTGTAACTTCAATACTAATTATGACAGGTAACAATAACTTCGATACTAATTATGACCGGTAACTGTTACTTCGTTACTAATTATGACAAGTCCCTGTAATTTCGATACAAATTATGGCAGGTAACTGTAATTTCGATACTTATTATGACAGGTAACAGTAACTTCGGACTAATGATGACAGGAAACTGTAACTTCGCTACTATTTATGACAAGTAACTCTAATTTCGATACAAATTATGACAGGTAACTGTAACTTCGTTACTAATTATGACAAGTAACTGGAATTTCGATACAAATTATGGCAGGTAACAGTACCTTCGGTACTAATTATGACAGGTAACTGTAACTTCGATACTAATTATGGCAAGGAACTGTAATTTCGATACAAATTATGGCAGGTAACTGTAACTTCGTTACTAATTATGACAAGTAACTGTAATTTCGATACAAATTGTGGTATGTAACTGTAACTTCAATACTAATTATGACAGGTAACAGTAACTTCGATACTAATTATGACGAGTAACTGTAACTTCGATACTAATTATGACAGGTAACTGGAACTTCGTTACTAATTATGACAAGTAACTGTAATTTCGATATTAATTATGGCAGGTAACTGTAACTTCGATACTAATTATGGCAGGTAACTGTAACTTCGATAGTAATTATGAGAGGTAACAGGAACTTCGATGCTAATTATGACAGGTAACTGTAACTTCGTTACTAATTATGATAAGTAACTGTAATTTCGTTACAAATTATGGCAGGTAACAGTACCTTCGATACTAATTATGACAGGTAACTGTAACTTCAATACTAAATATGACAAGGAACTGTAATTTCGATACAAATTATGGCAGGTAACTGTAACTTTGATAATAATTATGACAGGTTACAGTAACTTCGATACTAATTATGACAAGTAACTGTAACTTCGTTACTAATTATGACAGGTAACAGTAACTTCGATACTAATTATGACAAGTAATTGAAATTTCGATACAAATTTTGGCAGGTAACTGTAACTTCGATACTAATTATGACAGGTAACAGTAACTTTGATATTAATTATGACAAGTAACTGTAACGTCGATACTAATTATGGCAGGTAACTGTAACTTCGTCACTAATTATGTCAAGTAACTGTAATTTCGATACAAATTATCGCAGGTAACTGTAACTTCGATACTAATTATGACAGGTAACAGTAACTTCGATACTAATTATGGCAGGTAACTGTAACTTCGATACTAATTATGACAGGTATCAGTAACTTCGGTACTAATTATGACAAGTAACTGTATCATCGATACTAATTATGACAGGTAACTGTAACTTCGTTACTAATTATGACAAGTAACTGTAATTTAGTTACAAATTATGGCAGGTAATTGTAATTTCGATACTAATTATGACAGGTAACAGTAACTTCGATACTAATTAGGACAAGTAACAGTAACTTCGATACTAATTATGACAAGTAACTGTAACTTCGATACTAATTATGACAGGTAACTGTGACTTCGTTACTAATTATGACAAGTAACTGTAATTTCGATACAAATTTTGGCAGGTAACGGTAACTTCGATACTAATTATGACAGGTAACAGTAACTTCGATACTAATTAAGACAAGTAACTGTAACTTCCATACTAATTATGACAGGTAACTGTAACTTCGTTACTTATTATGAAAAGTAACTGTAATTTCAATACAAATTTTGGCAGGTAACGGTTACTTCGATACTAATTATGACAGGTAACAGTAACTTCGATACTAATTAAGACAAGTAACTGTAACTTCGATATTAATTATGACAGGTAACTGTGACTTCGTTACTAATTATGACAAGTAACTGTAATTTCGATACAAATTTTGGCAGGTAACAGTAACTTCGATATTAATTATGACAAGTAACAGTAACTTCAATACTAATTATGACAGGTAGCAATAACTTCGATACTAATTATGACCGGTAACTGTTACTTCGTTACTAATTATGACAAGTCCCTGTAATTTCGATACAAATTATGGCAGGTAACTGTAATTTCGATACTAATTATGACAGGTAACAGTAACTTCGAACTAATTATGACAGGAAAATGTAACTTCGTTACTAATTATGACAAGTAACTGTAATTTCGATACAAATTATGACAGGTAACTGTAACTTCGTTACTAATTATGACAAGTAACTGGAATTTCGATACAAATTATGGCAGGTAACAGTACCTTCGGTACTAATTATGACAGGTAACTGTAACATCGATACTAATTATGGCAAGGAACTGTAATTTCGATACAAATTATGGCAGGTAACTGTAACTTCGATACTAATTATGACAGGTGACAGTAACTTCGATACTAATTATGACAAGTAACTATAACTTCGATACAAATTATGACAGGTAACAGTAACTTCGATACTAATTATGACAAAAAACTCTACCTTCGTTTCTAATAATGACAAGTAACTGTAATTTTGATAAAAAATTAAGGCAGGTAACTGTAACTTCGTTACTTATTATGACAAGTCCCTGTAATTTCGATACAAATTATGGCAGGTAACTGTAACTTCGATACTAATTATGACAAGTCCCTGTAATTTCGATACAAATTATGGCAGGTAACTGTAACTTCCATACTAATTATGACAGGTAACAGTAACTTCGATACTAATTATGACAGGAAACTGTAACTTCATTACTAATTATGACAAGTAACAGTACCTTCGATACTAATTATGACAAGTAACTATAACTTCGATACAAATTATGACAGGTAACTGTAACTTCGATACTAATTATGACAAGAAACTCTAACTTCGTTACTAATTATGACAAGTAACTGTAATTTTGATTAAAAAATTATGGTAGGTAACTGTAACTTCAATACTAATTATGACAGGTAACAGTAACGTCGATACTAATTATGACAAGTAACAGTACCTTTGATGCTAATTATGACAGGTAACTGTAACTTCGATACTAATTATGACAAGGAACTGTAATTTCGATACAAATTATGGCAGGTTACTGTAACTTCGTTACTAAATATGACAAATAACTGTAATTTCGATACAAATTTTGGCAGGTAACTGTAACTTCGATACTAATTATGACAAGTCCCTGTAATTTCGATACAAATTATGGCAGGTAACTGTAACATCCATACTAATTATGACAGGTAACAGTAACTTCGATACTAATTATGACAGGAAACTGTAACTTCGTTAATAATTATGACAAGTAATTTTAATTTCGATACTAATTATGGCAGGTTACTGTAACTTCGTTACTAATAATGACAAGTCCCTGTGATTTCGATACAAATTATGGCAGGTAACTGTAACTTCGATAGTAATTATGACAAGTAACTGTAACTTCCATACTTATTATGACAGGTAACTGTAACTTCGTTACTAACTATGACAAGTAACTGTAATTTAGATACAAATTTTGGCAGGTAACTGTAACCTCGATACTAATTATGACAGGTAACAGTAACTTCGATACTAATTATGACAAGTAACTGTAACTTCGATACTAATTATGACAGGTAACTGTAACTTCGTTACTAATTATGACATGTAACTGTAATTTCGATACAAATTATGGTAGGTAACTGTAATTTCGATACTAATTATGGCAGGTAACTGTAACTTCGTTACTAATTATGACAGGTAAATGTAACTTCGATACTAATTATGACAGGTAACTGCAACTTCGTTACTAATTATGACAAGTAACTGTAATTTCGATACTAATTATTGCAGGTAACTGTAACTTCGTTACTAATTATGAGAAGTAACTGTAATTTCGATGCAAATTATGACAGGTAACTGTAACTTCGTTACTAATTATGACAAGTAACTGTAATTTCGTTACAAATTATGGCAGGTAACAGTACCTTCGATACTAATTACGACAGGTAACTGTAACTTCGATACTAATTATGACAAGGAACTGTAATTTCGATACAAATTATGGCAGGTAACTGTAACTTTGATACTAATTATGACACTTAACAGTAACTTCGATACTAATTATGACAAGTAACTGTAACTTCGTTACTAATTATGGCAAGTAACTCTAATTTTGAAAAAAATTATGGCAGGTAACTGTAACTTCGATACTAATTAATACAGGTAACAGTAACTTCGATACTAATTGACAGGTTACTGTAACATCGTTACTAATTATGTCAAGTAACTGTAACTTCGATACTAATTATGACAAGTAACTGTAACTTCGATACTTATTATGACCAGTAAATGTAACTTCATTACTAATTATGACAAGAAACTGTAACTTCGATACTAATTATGACAGGTAATTGTAACTTCGATACTAATTATGACAAGTAACTGTAACTTCCATACTAATAATGACAAGTAACTGTAACTTCGGTACTAATTGTGACAGGTAACAGTAACTTCGATACTAATTATGACAAGTAACAATAACTTCGATACTAATTATGAAAAGTAACTGTAATTTCGATACAAATTTTGGCAGGTAACTGTAACTTCGATACTTATTATGACAGGTAACAGTAACTTTGATAATAATTATGACAAGTAACTGTAACTTCGATACTTATTATGGCAGGTAACTGTAACTTCGTTACTAATTATGACAAGTAACTGTAATTTCGATACAATCTATGGCAGGTAACTGTAACTTCGATACTAATTATGACTGGTAACAGTAACTTCGATACTAATTATGGCAGGTACTGTAACTTCGATACTTATAATGACAGGTAACAGTAACTTCGATACTAATTATGACAAGTAACTGTAACTTCGGATCTAATTATGACAGGTAACTGTAACTTCGTTACTAATTATGACATTAACTGTAATTTCGTTACAAATTTGGCAGGTAATTGTAATTTCGATACTAATTACGACAGGAAACAGTAACTTCGATACTAATTAGGACAAGTAACAGTAACTTCGATACTAATTATGACAAGTAACTGTAACTTCGATACTAATTATGACAGGTAACTGTAACTTCGTTACTAATTAGGACAAGTAACTGTAATTTCGATACAAATTTTGGCAGGTAACTGTAACTTCGATACTAATTATGACAGGCAACAGTAACTTCGATACTAATTATTACAAGTAACTGTAACTTCGATACTAATTAAGACCGGTAACTGTAACTTCGTTACTAATTATGACAAGTAAATGTAATTTCGATACAAATTATGGCAGGTAACTGTAACTTCGATACTTATTATGACAGGTAACAGTATCTTCGATATTAATTATGACAAGTAACTATAACTTCGATGCAAATTATGACAGGTAACTGTAACTTCGATACTTATTATGACAAGAAACCCTAACTTCGTTACTAATTATGACAAGTAACTGTAATTTTGATAAAAAATTATGGTAGGTAACTGTAACTTCAATACTAATTATGACAGGTAACAGTAACTTCGATACTAATTATGACAGGTATCTGTAACTTCGTTACTAATTATGACAAGTAACTTTAATTTCGATACTAATTATGGCAGGTAACTGTATCTTCGTTACTAATTATGACAAGTCCCTGTAATTTCGATACAAATTATGGCAGGTAACTGTAATTTCGATACTAATTATGACAGGTAACAGTGACTTCGATACTAATTATGACAGGAAACTGTAACTTCGTTACTAATTATGACAAGTAACTGTAATTTCGATACAAATTATGACAGGTAACTGTAACTTCGTTACTAATTAAGACAAGTAACTGTAATTTCGATACAAATTATGGCAGGTAAGAGTACCTTCGGTACTAATTATGACAGGTAACTGTAACTTCGATACTAATTATGGCAAGGAACTGTAATTTCGATACAAATTATGGCAGGTAACTGTAACTTCGATACTAATTATGACAGGTGACAGTAACTTCGATACTAATTATGACATGTAACTATTTCTTCGATACAAATTATGACAGGTAACAGTAACTTCGATACTAATTATGACAAGAAACTCTACCTTCGTTACTAATTATGACAAGTAACTGTAATTTTGATAAAAAATTATGGTAGGTAACTGTAACTTCAATACTAATTATGACAGGTAACAGTAACTTCGATACTAATTATGACAGGTAACCGTAAATTCGTTACTAATTATGACAAATAACTTTAATTTCGATACTAATTATGGCAGGTAACTGTAACTTCGTTATTAATTATGACAAGTCCCTGTAATTTCGATACAAATTATGGCAGGTAACTGTAACTTCGATACTAATTATGACAACTAACTGTAACTTCGATACTAATTATGACAGGTAACTGTAATTTCGATACAAATTATGGCAGGTAACTGTAACTTCGATACTAATTATGACAAGGAACTGTAATTTCGATACAAATTATGGCAGGTAACTGTAACTTCGTTACTAATTATGACAAGTAACTGTAATTTCGATACAAATTTTGGCAGGTAACTGAAACTTCGATACTAATTATGGCAAGTCCCTGTAATTTCGATACAAATTATGGCAGGTAACTGTAACTTCCATACTAATTATGACAGGTAACAGTAACTTCGATACTAATTATGACAGGAAACTGTAACTTCGTTACTAATTTTGACAAGTAACTGTAATTTCGATACAAATTATGAGAGGTAACGGTAACTTCGTTACAAATTATGACAAGTAACAGTACCATCGATGTTAATTATGACAGGTAACTGTAACTTCGATACTAATTATGACAATGAACTGTATCTTCCATACTAATTATGACAGGTAACTGTAACTTTGTTCCTAATTATGACAAGTAACTGTAATTTCGATACAAATTTTGGCAGGTTACTGTAACCTCGATACTAATCATGACAGGTAACAATAACTGCGATACTAATTTTGACAAGTAACTGTAACTTCGATACTAATTATGACATGTAACTGTAATTTCGATACAAATTATGGCAGGTAACTTTATCTTCTTTACTAATTATGACAAGTAACTGTAATTTCGATACAAATAATGGCAGGTAACTGTAACATCGGTACTAATTATGGCAGGTAACTGTAACTTCGATACTAATTATGAGAGGTAACAGTAACTTCGATGCTAATTATGACAGGTAACTGCAACTTCGTTACTAATTATGACAAGTAACTGTAATTTCGATACTAATTATTGCAGGTAACTGTAACTTCGTTACTAATTATGAGAAGTAACTGTAATTTCGATGCAAATTATGACAGGTAACTGTAACTTCATTACTAATTATGACAAGAAACTGTAACTTCGATACTAATTATGGCAAGGAACTGTAATTTCGTTACAAATTATGGCAGGTAACAGTACCTTCGATATTAATTATGACAGGTAACTGTAACTTCGATACTAATTATGACAAGGAACTGTAATTTCGATACAAATTATGGCAGGTAACTGTAACTTTGATACTAATTATGACAGGTAACAGTAACTTCGATACTAATTATGACAAGTAACTGTAACTTCGTTACTAATTATGACACGTAAATCTAATTTTGATAAAAAATTATGGCAGGTAACTGTAACTTCGATACTAATTAATACAGATAACAGTAACTTGGATACTAATTATGACAGGTTACTGTAACATCGTTACTAATTATGTCAAGTAACTGTATCTTCGATACTAATTATGACAAGTAACTGTAACTTCGATACTTATTATGACAGGTAACTGTAACTTCATTACTAATTATGACAAGAAACTGTAACTTCGATACTAATTATGACAGATAACTGTAACTTCGATACTGATTATGACAAGTCCCTGTAATTTCGATACAAATTATGGCAGGTAACTGTAACTTCGATACTAATTATGACAAGTAACTGTAACCTCGATACTAATTATGACAGGTAACTGTAATTTCGATACAAATTATGGCAGGTAACTGTAACTTCGATACTAATTATGACAGGTAACTGTAACTTCGTTACTAATTATGACAAGTAACATTAATTTCGATACTAATTATGGCAGGTAACTGTAACTTCGATACTAATTATGACAAGTAACTGTAACTTCGATACTAATTATGACAGGTAACTGTAATTTCGATACAAATTATGGCAGGGAACTGTAACTTCGATACTAATTATGACAGGTAACTGTAACTTCGTTACTAATTATGACAAGTAACTGTAATTTCGATACAAATTAAGGCAGGTTACTGTAACTTCGATACTATTTATGACAGGTAACAGTAACTTCGATACTAATTATGACAAGTAAATATAACTTCGATAAAAATTATGACAGGTAACTGTAACTTCGATACTAATTATGACAAGAAACTCTAAATTCGTTACTAATTATGACAAGTAACTGTAATTTTGATAAAAAATTATGGTAGGTTACTGTAACTTCAATACTAATTATGACAGGTAACAGTAGCGTCGATACTAATTATGACAAGTAACAGTACCTTCGATGCTAATTATGACAGGTAACTGTAACTTGGATACTAATTATGACAAGGAACTGTAATTTCGATACAAATTATGGCAGGTAACTGTAACTTAGTTACTAATTATGACAAGTGACTGTAATTTCGATACAAATTTTGGCAGGTAACTGTAACTTCGATACTAATTATGACAAGTCCCTGTAATTTCGATACAAATTATGGCAGGTAACTGTAACTTCCATACTAATTATGACAGGTAACAGTAACTTCGATACTAATTATGACAGGAAACTGTTACTTCGTTACTAATTTTGACAAGCAACTGTAATTTCGATACAAATTATGACAGGTAACTGTAACTTCGTTACTAATTATGACAAGTAACAGTACCTTCGATGCAAAATATGACAGGTAACTGTAACTTCGATACTAATTATGACAAGGAACTGTAACTTCCATACTAATTATGACAGGTAACTGTAACTTCGTTACTAATTATGACAAGTAACTGTAATTTCGATACAAATTTTTGGCAGGTAACTGTAACCTCGATACTAATTATGACAGGTTACAGTAACTACGATACTAATTATGACGAGTAACTGTATCTTCGATACTAATTATGACAGGTAACTGTAACTTCGTTACTAATTATGACAAGTAACTGTAATTTCGATACAAATTATGGCAGGTTACTGTAACTTCGTTACAAATTATGAAAAGTAACTGTAATTTCTATACAAATTATGGCAGGTAACTGTAACTTCGATACTAATTATGACAGGTAACAGTATCTTCGATACTAATTATGACAAGGAACTGTAATTTCGATACAAATTATGGCAGGTAACGGTAACTTTGATACTAATTATGACAGGTGACAGTAACTTCGATACTAATTATGACAAGTAACTATAACTTCGATACAAATTATGACAGGTAACAGTAACTTCGATACTAATTATGACAAGAAACTCTACCTTCGTTACTAATAATGACAAGTAACTGTAATTTTGATAAAAAATTATGGCAGGTAACTGTAACTTCGTTACTTATTATGACAAGTCCCTGTAATTTCGATACAAATTATGGCAGGTAACTGTAACTTCGATACTAATTATGACAGGTGACAGTAACTTCGATAATAATTATGACAAGTAACTATAACTTCGATACAAATTATGACAGGTAACAGTAACTTCGATACTAATTATGACAAGAAACTCTACCTTCGTTACTAATAATGACAAGTAACTGTAATTTTGATAAAAAATTATGGCAGGTAACTGTAACTTCGTTACTTATTATGACAAGTCCCTGTAATTTCGATACAAATTATGGCAGGTAACTGTAACTTCGATACTAATTATGACAAGTCCCGGTAATTTCGATACAAATTATGGCAGGTAACTGTAACTTCCATACTAATTATGACAGGTAACAGTAACTTCGATACTAATTATGACAGGAAACTGTAACTTCATTACTAATTATGACAAGTAACAGTACCTTCGATACTAATTATGACAAGTAACTATAACTTCGATACAAATTATGACAGGTAACTGTAACTTCGATACTAATTATGACAAGAAACTCTAACTTCGTTACTAATTATGACAAGTAACTGTAATTTTGATAAAAAAAATTATGGTGGGTAACAGTAACTTCAATACTAATTATGACAGGTAACAGTAACGTCGATACTAATTATGACAAGTAACAGTACTTTTGATGCTAATTATGACAGGTAACTGTAACTTCGATACTAATTATGACAAGGAACTGTAATTTCGATACAAATTATGGCAGGTAACTGTAACTTCGTTACTAAATATGACAAGTAACTGAAATTTCGATACAAATTTTGGCAGGTAACTGTAACTTCGATACTAATTATGACAAGTCCCTGTAATTTCGATACAAATTATGGCAGGTAACTGTAACATCCATACTAATTATGACAGGTAACAGTAACATCGATACTAATTATGACAGGAAACTGTAACTTCGTTACTAATTATGACAAGTAACTGTAATTTCGATACAAATTTTGGCAGGTAACTGTAACTTCGATACTAATTATGACAGGTAACAGTTACTTCGATACTAATTATGACAGGTAACTGTAACTTCGTTAATAATTATGACAAGTACTTTTAATTTCGATACTAATTATGGCAGGTTACTGTAACTTCGTTACTAATAATGACAAGTCCCTGTAATTTCGATAAAAATTATGGCAGGTAACTGTAACTTCGATAGTAATTATGACAAGTATCTGTAACTTCCATACTTATTATGACAGGTAACTGTAACTTCGTTACTAACTATGACAAGTAACTGTAATTTAGATACAAATTTTGGCAGGTAACTGTAACCTCGATACTAATTATGACAGGTAACAGTAACTTCGATACTAATTATGACAAGTAACTGGAACTTCGATACTAATTATGACAGGTAACTGTAACTTCGTTACTAATTATGACATGTAACTGTAATTTCGATACAAATTATGGTAGGTAACTGTAATTTCGATACTAATTATGGCAGGTAACTGTAACTTCGTTACTAATTATGACAGGTAACTGTACTTCGTTACTAATTATGACATGTAACTGTAATTTCGATGCAAATTATGACAGGTAATTGTAACTTCGTTACTAATTATGACAAGTAACTGTAATTTCGTTACAAATTATGGCAGGTAACAGTACCTTCGATACTAAATATGACAGGTAACTGTAACTTCGATACTAATTATGACAAGGAACTGTAATTTCGATACAAATTATGGCAGGTAACTGTAACTTTGATACTATTTATGACAGGTAACAGTAACTTCGATACTAATTATGACAAGTAACTGTAACTTCGTTACTAATTATGACAAGTAACTCTAATTTTGATAAAAAATTATGGCAGGTAACTGTAACTTCGATACTAATTAATACAGGTAACAGTAACTTCGATACTAATTGACAGGTTACTGTAACATCGTTACTAATTATGTCAAGTAACTGTAACTTCGATACTAATTATGACAAGTAACTGTAACTTCGATACTTATTATGACCAGTAAATGTAACTTCATTACTAATTATGACAAGAAACTGTAACTTCGATACTAATTATGACAAGTAACTGTAACTTCCATACTAATAATAACACAAGTAACTGTAACTTCGGTACTAATTGTGACAGGTAACAGTAACTTCGATACTAATTATGACAAGTAACAGTAACTTCGATACTAATTATGAAAACTAACTGTAATTTCGATAAAAATTTTGGCTGGTAACTGTAACTTCGATACTAATTATGACAAGTAACTGTAACTTCGATACTTATTATGACCAGTAAATGTAACTTCATTACTAATTATGACAAGAAACTGTAACTTCATTACTAATTATGACAAGAAACTGTAACTTCGATACTTATTATGACAGGTAACAGTAACTTCGATACTAATTATGGCAGGTACTGTAACTTCGATACTTATTATGACAGGTAACAGTAACTTCGATACTAATTATGACAAGTAACTGTAACTTCGGATCTAATTATGACAGGTAACTGTAACTTCGTTACTATTTATGACATTAACTGTAATTTCGTTACAAATTTGGCAGGTAATTGTAATTTCGATACTAATTATGACAGGTAACAGTAACTTCGATACTAATTAGGACAAGTAACAGTAACTTCGATACTAATTATGACAAGTAACTGTAACATCGATACTAATTATGACAGGTAACTGTAACTTCGTTACTAATTATGACAAGTAACTGTAATTTCGATACACATTTTGGCAGGTAACTGTATCTTTGATACTAATTATGACAGGCAACAGTAACTTCGATACTAATTATTACAAGTAACTGTAACTTCGATACTAATTATGACCGGTAACTGTAACTTCGTTACTAATTATGTCAAGTAAATGTAATTTCGATACAAATTATGGCAGGTAACTGTAACTTCGATACTTATTATGACAGGTAACAGTATCTTCGATATTAATTATGACAAGTAACTATAACTTCGATACAAATTATGACAGGTAACTGTAACTTCGATACTTATTATGACAAGAAACCCTAACTTCGTTACTAATTATGACAAGTAACTGTAATTTTGATAAAAAATTATGGTAGGTAACTGTAACTTCAATACTAATTATGACAGGTAACAGTAACTTCGATACTAATTATGACAGGTAACTGTAACTTCGTTACTAATTATGACAAGTAACTTTAATTTCGATACTAATTATTGCAGGTAACTGTATCTTCGTTACTAATTATGACAAGTCCCTGTAATTTCGATACAAATTATGGCAGGTAACTGTAATTTCGATACTAATTATGACAGGTAACAGTGACTTCGATACTAATTATGACAGGAAACTGTAACTTCGTTACTAATTATGACAAGTAACTGTAATTTCGATACAAATTATGACAGGTAACTGTAACTTCGTTACTAATTAAGACAAGTAACTGTAATTTCGATACAAATTATGGCAGGTAACAGTACCTTCGGTACTAATTATGACAGGTAACTGTAACTTCGATACTAATTATGGCAAGGAACTGTAATTTCGATACAAATTATGGCAGGTAACTGTAACTTCGATACTAATTATGACAGGTGACAGTAACTTCGATACTAATTATGACATGTAACTATTACTTCGATACAAATTATGACAGGTAACAGTAACTTCGATACTAATTATGACAAGAAACTCTACCTTCGTTACTAATTATGACAAGTAACTGTAATTTTGATAAAAAATTATGGTAGGTAACTGTAACTTCAATATTAATTATGACAGGTAACAGTAACTTCGATACTAATTATGACAGGTAACTGTAACTTCGTTACTAATTATGACAAATAACTTTAATTTCGATACTAATTATGGCAGGTAACTGTAACTTCGTTACTAATTATGACAAGTCTCTGTAATTTCGATACAAATTAAGGCAGGTAACTGTAACTTCGATACTAATTATGACAACTAACTGTAACTTCGATACTAATTATGACAGATAACTGTAATTTGGATACAAATTATAGCTGGAAACTGTAACTTCGATACTAATTATGACAGGTAACTGTAACTTCGTTACTAATTATGACAAGTAACTGTAATTTCGATACAAATTATGGCAGGTAACTTAAACTTCGATACTAATTATGACAGGTAACAGTAACTTCGGTACTAATTATGACAGGTAACTGTAACTTCGATACTAATTATGGCAGGTAACTGTAATTTCGATACAAATTATGGCAGGTAACTGTAACTTCGATACTAATTATGACAAGGAACTGTAATTTCGATACAAATTATGGCAGGTAACTGTAACTTCGTTACTAATTATGACAAGTCCCTGTAATTTCGATACAAATTATGGCAGGTAACTGTAACTTCCATACTAATTATGACAGGTAACAGTAACTTCGATACTAATTATGACAGGAAACTGTAACTTCGTTACTAATTTTAACAAGTAACTGTAATTTCGATACAAATTATGAGAGGTAACGGTAACTTCGTTACAAATTATGACAAGTAACAGTACCTTCGATGTTAATTATGACAGGTAACTGTAACTTCGATACTAATTATGACAATGAACTGTAACTTCCATATTAATAATGACAGGTAACTGTAACTTCGTTCCTAATTATGACAAGTAACTGTAATTTCGATACAAATTTTGGCAGGTTACTGTAACCTCGATACTAATTATGACAGGTAACAGTAACTTCGATACTAATTTTGACAAGTAACTGTAACTTCGATACTAATTATGACATGTAACTGTAATTTCGATACAAATTATGGCAGGTAACTTTATCTTCTTTACTAATTATGACAAGTAACTGTAATTTCGATACAAATAATGGCAGGTAACTGTAACATCGGTACTAATTATGGCAGGTAACTGTAACTTCGATACTAATTATGAGAGGTAACAGTAACTTCGATGCTAATTATGACAGGTAACTGCAACTTCGTTACTAATTATGACAAGTAACTGTAATTTCGATACTAATTATTGCAGGTAACTGTAACTTCGTTACTAATTAGGAGAAGTAACTGTAATTTCGATGCAAATTATGACAGGTAACTGTAACTTCGTTACTAATTATGACAAGTAACTGTAATTTCGTTACAAATTATGGCAGGTAATAGTACCTTCGATACTAATTATGACAGATAACTGTAACTTCGATACAAATTATGACAAGGAACTGTAATTTCGATACAAATTATGGCAGGTAACTGTAACTTTGATACTAATTATGACAGGTAACAGTAACTTCGATACTTATTATGACAAGTAACTGTAACTTCGTTACTAATTATGACAAGTAAATCTAATTTTGATAAAAAATTATGGCAGGTAACTGTAACTTCGATACTAATTAATACAGATAACAGTAACTTCGATACTAATTATGACAGGTTACTGTAACATCGTTACTAATTATGTCAAGTAACTGTAACTTCGATACTAATTATGACAAGTAACTGTAACTTCGATACTTATTATGACAGGTAACTGTAACTTCATTACTAATTATGACAAGAAACTGTAACTTCGATACTAATTATGACAGGTAACTGTAACTTCGATACTAATTATGACAAGTCCCTGTAATTTCGATACAAATTATGGCAGGTAACTGTAACTTCGATACTAATTATGACAAGTAACTGTAACTTCGATACTAATTATGACAGGTAACTGTAATTTCGATACAAATTATGGCAGGTAACTGTAACTTCGATACTAATTATGACAGGTAACTGTAACTTCGTTACTAATTATGACAAGTAACTTTAATTTCCATACTAATTATGGCAGGTAACTGTAACTTCGTTACTAATTATGAAAAGTCCCTGTAATTTCGATACAAATTATGGCAGGTAACTGTAACTTCGATACTAATTATGACAAGTAACTGTAACTTAGATACTAATTATGACAGGTAACTGTAATTTCGTTACTAATTATGACAAATAACTTTAATTTCGATACTAATTATGGCAGGTAACTGTAACTTCGTTACTAATTATGACAAATAACTTTAATTTCGATACTAATTATGGCAGGTAACTGTAACTTCGATACTAATTATGACAAGTAACTGTAACTTCGATACTAATTATGACAGGTAACTGTAATTTCGATACAAATTATGGCAGTGAACTGTAACTTCGATACTAATTATGACAGGTAACTGTAACTTCGTTACTAATTATGACAAGTAACTGTAATTTCGATACAAATTATGGCAGGTTACTGTAACTTCGATACTATTTATGACAGGTAACAGTAACTTCGATACTAATTATGACAAGTAAATATAACTTCGATAAAAATTATGACAGGTAACTGTAACTTCGATACTAATTATGACAAGAAACTCTAAGTTCGTTACTAATTATGACAAGTAACTGTAATTTTGATAAAAAATTATGGTAGGTTACTGTAACTTCAATACTAATTATGACAGGTAACAGTAGCGTCGATACTAATTATGACAAGTAACAGTACCTTCGATGCTAATTATGACAGGTAACTGTAACTTCGATACTAATTATGACAAGGAACTGTAATTTCGATACAAATTATGGCAGGTAACTGTAACTTAGTTACAAATTATGACAAGTAACTGTAATTTCGATACAAATTTTGGCAGGTAACTGTAACTTCGATACTAATTATGACAAGTCCCTGTAATTTCGATACAAATTATGGCAGGTAACTGTAACTTCCATACTAAGTATGACAGGTAACAGTAACTTCGATACTAATTATGACAGGAAACTGTAACTTCCATACTAATTATGACAGGTAACTGTAACTTCGTTACTAATTATGACAAGTAACTGTAATTTCGATACAAATTTTGGCAGGTAACTGTAACCTCGATACTAATTATGACAGGTTACAGTAACTTCGATACTAATTATGACGAGTAACTGTAACTTCGATACTAATTATGACAGGTAACTGTAATTTCGTTACTAATTATGACAAGTAACTGTAATTTCGATACAAATTATGGCAGGTTACTGTAACTTCGTTACAAATTATGACAAGTAACTGTAATTTCTATACAAATTATGGCAGGTAACTGTAACTTCGATACTAATTATGACAGGTAACAGTATCTTCGATACTAATTATGACAAGGAACTGTAATTTCGATACAAATTATGGCAGGTAACGGTAACATTGATACTAATTATGACAGGTAACAGTAACTTCGATACTAATTATGACAAGTAACTGTAACTTCGTTACTAATTATGACAAGTAAATCTAATTTTGATAAAAAATTATGGCAGGTAACTGTAACTTCGATACTAATTAATACAGATAACAGTAACTTCGATACTAATTATGACAGGTTACTGTAACATCGATACTAATTATGTCAAGTAACTGTAACTTCGATACTAATTATGACAAGTAACTGTAACGTGGATACTTATTATGACAGGTAACTGTAACTTCATTACTAATTATGACAGGAAATTGTAACTTCGATACTAATTATGACAGGTAACTGTAACTTCGATACTAATTATGACAAGTAACTGTAACTTCGATACTAATTGTGACAAGTAACTGTAACTTCGATACTAATTGTGACAGGTAACAGTAACTTCGATATTAATTATGACAAGAAACTGTAACTTCATTACTAATTATGACAAGAAACTGTAACTTCGATACTTATTATGACAGGTAACAGTAACTTCGATACTAATTATGGCAGGTACTGTAACTTCGATACTTATTATGACAGGTAACAGTAACTTCGATACTAATTATGACAAGTAACTGTAACTTCGGATCTAATTATGACAGGTAACTGTAACTTCGTTACTATTTATGACATTAACTGTAATTTCGTTACAAATTTGGCAGGTAATTGTAATTTCGATACTAATTATGACAGGTAACAGTAACTTCGATACTAATTAGGACAAGTAACAGTAACTTCGATACTAATTATGACAAGTAACTGTAACATCGATACTAATTATGACAGGTAACTGTAACTTCGTTACTAATTATGACAAGTAACTGTAATTTCGATACACATTTTGGCAGGTAACTGTATCTTTGATACTAATTATGACAGGCAACAGTAACTTCGATACTAATTATTACAAGTAACTGTAACTTCGATACTAATTATGACCGGTAACTGTAACTTCGTTACTAATTATGTCAAGTAAATGTAATTTCGATACAAATTATGGCAGGTAACTGTAACTTCGATACTTATTATGACAGGTAACAGTATCTTCGATATTAATTATGACAAGTAACTATAACTTCGATACAAATTATGACAGGTAACTGTAACTTCGATACTTATTATGACAAGAAACCCTAACTTCGTTACTAATTATGACAAGTAACTGTAATTTTGATAAAAAATTATGGTAGGTAACTGTAACTTCAATACTAATTATGACAGGTAACAGTAACTTCGATACTAATTATGACAGGTAACTGTAACTTCGTTACTAATTATGACAAGTAACTTTAATTTCGATACTAATTATTGCAGGTAACTGTATCTTCGTTACTAATTATGACAAGTCCCTGTAATTTCGATACAAATTATGGCAGGTAACTGTAATTTCGATACTAATTATGACAGGTAACAGTGACTTCGATACTAATTATGACAGGAAACTGTAACTTCGTTACTAATTATGACAAGTAACTGTAATTTCGATACAAATTATGACAGGTAACTGTAACTTCGTTACTAATTAAGACAAGTAACTGTAATTTCGATACAAATTATGGCAGGTAACAGTACCTTCGGTACTAATTATGACAGGTAACTGTAACTTCGATACTAATTATGGCAAGGAACTGTAATTTCGATACAAATTATGGCAGGTAACTGTAACTTCGATACTAATTATGACAGGTGACAGTAACTTCGATACTAATTATGACATGTAACTATTACTTCGATACAAATTATGACAGGTAACAGTAACTTCGATACTAATTATGACAAGAAACTCTACCTTCGTTACTAATTATGACAAGTAACTGTAATTTTGATAAAAAATTATGGTAGGTAACTGTAACTTCAATATTAATTATGACAGGTAACAGTAACTTCGATACTAATTATGACAGGTAACTGTAACTTCGTTACTAATTATGACAAATAACTTTAATTTCGATACTAATTATGGCAGGTAACTGTAACTTCGTTACTAATTATGACAAGTCTCTGTAATTTCGATACAAATTAAGGCAGGTAACTGTAACTTCGATACTAATTATGACAACTAACTGTAACTTCGATACTAATTATGACAGATAACTGTAATTTGGATACAAATTATAGCTGGAAACTGTAACTTCGATACTAATTATGACAGGTAACTGTAACTTCGTTACTAATTATGACAAGTAACTGTAATTTCGATACAAATTATGGCAGGTAACTTAAACTTCGATACTAATTATGACAGGTAACAGTAACTTCGGTACTAATTATGACAGGTAACTGTAACTTCGATACTAATTATGGCAGGTAACTGTAATTTCGATACAAATTATGGCAGGTAACTGTAACTTCGATACTAATTATGACAAGGAACTGTAATTTCGATACAAATTATGGCAGGTAACTGTAACTTCGTTACTAATTATGACAAGTCCCTGTAATTTCGATACAAATTATGGCAGGTAACTGTAACTTCCATACTAATTATGACAGGTAACAGTAACTTCGATACTAATTATGACAGGAAACTGTAACTTCGTTACTAATTTTAACAAGTAACTGTAATTTCGATACAAATTGTGAGAGGTAACGGTAACTTCGTTACAAATTATGACAAGTAACAGTACCTTCGATGTTAATTATGACAGGTAACTGTAACTTCGATACTAATTATGACAATGAACTGTAACTTCCATATTAATTATGACAGGTAACTGTAACTTCGTTCCTAATTATGACAAGTAACTGTAATTTCGATACAAATTTTGGCAGGTTACTGTAACCTCGATACTAATTATGACAGGTAACAGTAACTTCGATACTAATTTTGACAAGTAACTGTAACTTCGATACTAATTATGACATGTAACTGTAATTTCGATACAAATTATGGCAGGTAACTTTATCTTCTTTACTAATTATGACAAGTAACTGTAATTTCGATACAAATAATGGCAGGTAACTGTAACATCGGTACTAATTATGGCAGGTAACTGTAACTTCGATACTAATTATGAGAGGTAACAGTAACTTCGATGCTAATTATGACAGGTAACTGCAACTTCGTTACTAATTATGACAAGTAACTGTAATTTCGATACTAATTATTGCAGGTAACTGTAACTTCGTTACTAATTAGGAGAAGTAACTGTAATTTCGATGCAAATTATGACAGGTAACTGTAACTTCGTTACTAATTATGACAAGTAACTGTAATTTCGTTACAAATTATGGCAGGTAATAGTACCTTCGATACTAATTATGACAGATAACTGTAACTTCGATACAAATTATGACAAGGAACTGTAATTTCGATACAAATTATGGCAGGTAACTGTAACTTTGATACTAATTATGACAGGTAACAGTAACTTCGATACTTATTATGACAAGTAACTGTAACTTCGTTACTAATTATGACAAGTAAATCTAATTTTGATAAAAAATTATGGCAGGTAACTGTAACTTCGATACTAATTAATACAGATAACAGTAACTTCGATACTAATTATGACAGGTTACTGTAACATCGTTACTAATTATGTCAAGTAACTGTAACTTCGATACTAATTATGACAAGTAACTGTAACTTCGATACTTATTATGACAGGTAACTGTAACTTCATTACTAATTATGACAAGAAACTGTAACTTCGATACTAATTATGACAGGTAACTGTAACTTCGATACTAATTATGACAAGTCCCTGTAATTTCGATACAAATTATGGCAGGTAACTGTAACTTCGATACTAATTATGACAAGTAACTGTAACTTCGATACTAATTATGACAGGTAACTGTAATTTCGATACAAATTATGGCAGGTAACTGTAACTTCGATACTAATTATGACAGGTAACTGTAACTTCGTTACTAATTATGACAAGTAACTTTAATTTCCATACTAATTATGGCAGGTAACTGTAACTTCGTTACTAATTATGAAAAGTCCCTGTAATTTCGATACAAATTATGGCAGGTAACTGTAACTTCGATACTAATTATGACAAGTAACTGTAACTTAGATACTAATTATGACAGGTAACTGTAATTTCGTTACTAATTATGACAAATAACTTTAATTTCGATACTAATTATGGCAGGTAACTGTAACTTCGTTACTAATTATGACAAATAACTTTAATTTCGATACTAATTATGGCAGGTAACTGTAACTTCGATACTAATTATGACAAGTAACTGTAACTTCGATACTAATTATGACAGGTAACTGTAATTTCGATACAAATTATGGCAGTGAACTGTAACTTCGATACTAATTATGACAGGTAACTGTAACTTCGTTACTAATTATGACAAGTAACTGTAATTTCGATACAAATTATGGCAGGTTACTGTAACTTCGATACTATTTATGACAGGTAACAGTAACTTCGATACTAATTATGACAAGTAAATATAACTTCGATAAAAATTATGACAGGTAACTGTAACTTCGATACTAATTATGACAAGAAACTCTAAGTTCGTTACTAATTATGACAAGTAACTGTAATTTTGATAAAAAATTATGGTAGGTTACTGTAACTTCAATACTAATTATGACAGGTAACAGTAGCGTCGATACTAATTATGACAAGTAACAGTACCTTCGATGCTAATTATGACAGGTAACTGTAACTTCGATACTAATTATGACAAGGAACTGTAATTTCGATACAAATTATGGCAGGTAACTGTAACTTAGTTACAAATTATGACAAGTAACTGTAATTTCGATACAAATTTTGGCAGGTAACTGTAACTTCGATACTAATTATGACAAGTCCCTGTAATTTCGATACAAATTATGGCAGGTAACTGTAACTTCCATACTAAGTATGACAGGTAACAGTAACTTCGATACTAATTATGACAGGAAACTGTAACTTCCATACTAATTATGACAGGTAACTGTAACTTCGTTACTAATTATGACAAGTAACTGTAATTTCGATACAAATTTTGGCAGGTAACTGTAACCTCGATACTAATTATGACAGGTTACAGTAACTTCGATACTAATTATGACGAGTAACTGTAACTTCGATACTAATTATGACAGGTAACTGTAATTTCGTTACTAATTATGACAAGTAACTGTAATTTCGATACAAATTATGGCAGGTTACTGTAACTTCGTTACAAATTATGACAAGTAACTGTAATTTCTATACAAATTATGGCAGGTAACTGTAACTTCGATACTAATTATGACAGGTAACAGTATCTTCGATACTAATTATGACAAGGAACTGTAATTTCGATACAAATTATGGCAGGTAACGGTAACATTGATACTAATTATGACAGGTAACAGTAACTTCGATACTAATTATGACAAGTAACTGTAACTTCGTTACTAATTATGACAAGTAAATCTAATTTTGATAAAAAATTATGGCAGGTAACTGTAACTTCGATACTAATTAATACAGATAACAGTAACTTCGATACTAATTATGACAGGTTACTGTAACATCGATACTAATTATGTCAAGTAACTGTAACTTCGATACTAATTATGACAAGTAACTGTAACGTGGATACTTATTATGACAGGTAACTGTAACTTCATTACTAATTATGACAGGAAATTGTAATTTCGATACTAATTATGACAGGTAACTGTAACTTCGATACTAATTATGACAAGTAACTGTAACTTCGATACTAATTGTGACAAGTAACTGTAACTTCGATACTAATTGTGACAGGTAACAGTAACTTCGATATTAATTATGACAAGTAACAGTAACTTCGATACTAATTATGACAAGTAA
This sequence comes from Meconema thalassinum, assembly GCA_946902985.2. NCBI lineage: Eukaryota > Metazoa > Arthropoda > Insecta > Orthoptera > Tettigoniidae > Meconema > Meconema thalassinum. The sequence goes on along the minus strand of OX336388.2, from coordinate 1,692,331,986 downwards.
TTGTAATTTCGATACAAATTATGGCAGGTAACTGTAACTTCGATACTAATTATGACAGGTAACAGTAACTTTGATACTAATTATGACAAGTAACTGTAACTTCGATACTTATTATGGCAGGTAACTGTAACTTCGTTACTAATTATGACAAGGAACTGTAATTTCGATACAAATTATGGCAGGTAACTGTAACTTCGATACTAATTATGACAGGTAACAGTAACTTTGATACTAATTATGACAAGTAACTGTAACTTCGATACTTATTATGGCAGGTAACTGTAACTTCGTTACTAATTATGACAAGTAACTGTAATTTCGATACAAATTATGGCAGGTAACTGTAACTTCGATACTAATTATGACAGGTAACTGTAACTTAGATACTAATTATGGCAGGTAACTGTAACTTCGATACTAATTATGACAGGTATCAGTAACTTCGGTACTAATTATGACAAGTAACTGTAACTTCGATACTAATTATGACAGGTAACTGTAACTTCGTTACTAATTATGACAAGTAACTGTAATTTCGTTACAAATTATGGCTTGTAATTGTAATTTCGATACTAATTATGACTGGTAACAGTAACTTCGATACTAATTAGGACAAGTAACAGTAACTTCGATACTAATTATGACAAGTAACTGTAACTTCGATACTAATTATGACAGGTAACTGTAACTTCGTTACTAATTATGACAAGTAACTGTAATTTCGATACAAATTTTGGCAGGTAACGGTAACTTCGATACTAATTATGACAGGTAACAGTAACTTCGATACTAATTATGACAAGTAACTGTAACTTCGATACTAAATATGACAGGTAACTGTAACTTCGTTACTAATTATGAAAAGTAACAGTAATTTCGATACTAATTATGGCAGGTAACAGTAACAACGATACTAATTATGACAGATTACTGTAACATCGTTACTAATTATGTCAAGTAACTTTAATTTCGATACTAATTATGGCAGGTAACTGTAACTTCGTTACTAATTATGACAAGTCCCTGTAATTTCGATACAAATTATGGCAGGTAACTGTAACTTCGATACTAATTATGACAAGTAACTGTAACTTCGGTACTAATTATGACAGGTAACTGTAATTTCGATACAAATTATAGCTGGAAACTGTAACTTCGATACTAATTATGACAGGTAACTGTAACTTCGTTACTAATTATGACAAGTAACTGTAATTTCGATACAAATTATGGCAGGTAACTTTAACTTCGATACTAATTATGACAGGTAAAAGTAACTTCGATACTAATTATGACAAGTAAATATAACTTCGATACAAATTATGACAGGTAACTGTAACTTCGATACTAATTATGACAAGAGACTCTAACTTCGTTACTAATTATGACAAGTAACTGTAATTTTGATAAAAAATTATGGTAGGTAACTGTAACTTCAATATTAATTATGACAGGTAACAGTAACGTCGATACTAATTATGACAAGTAACAGTACCTTCGATGCTAATTATGACAGGTAACTGTAACTTCAATACTAATTATGACAAGGAACTGTAATTTCGATACAAATTATGGCAGGTAACTGTAACTTCGTTACTAATTATGACAAGTCCATGTAATTTCGATACAAATTATGGCAGGTAACTGAAACTTCGATACTAATTATGACAAGTAACTGTAACTTCGATACTAATTATGACAGGTAACTGTAATTTCGATACAAATTATGGCAGGGAACTGTAACTTCGATACTAATTATGACAGGTAACTGTAACTTCGTTACTAATTATGACAAGTAACTGTAATTTCGATACAAATTATGGCAGGTTACTGTAACTTCGATACTATTTATGACAGGTAACAGTAACTTCGACACTAATTATGACAAGTAAATATAACTTCGATAAAAATTATGACAGGTAACTGTAACTTCGATACTAATTATGACAAGAAACTCTAAATTCGTTACTAATTATGACAAGTAACTGTAATTTTGATAAAAAATTATGGTAGGTTACTGTAACTTCAATACTATTTATGACAGGTAACAGTAGCGTCGATACTAATTATGACAAGTAACAGTACCTTCGATGCTAATTATGGCAGGTAACTGTAACTTAGTTACTAATTATGACAAGTAACTGTAATTTCGATACAAATTTTGGCAGGTAACTGTAACTTCGATACTAAATATGACAAGTCCCTGTAATTTCGATACAAATTATGGCAGGTAACTTTAACTTCCATACTAATTATGACAGGTAACAGTAACTTCGATACTAATTATGACAGGAAACTGTAACTTCGATACTAATTATGACAAGGAACTGTAATTTCGATACAAATTATGGCAGGTAACGGTAACTTTGATACTAATTATGACAGGTAACAGTAACTTCGATACTAATTATGACAAGTAACTGTAACTTCGTTACTAATTATGACAAGTAAATCTAATTTTGATAAAAAATTATGGCAGGTAACTGTAACTTCGATACTAATTAATACAGATAACAGTAACTTCGATACTAATTATGACAGGTTACTGTAACATCGTTACTAATTATGTCAAGTAACTGTAACTTCGATACTAATTATGACAAGTAACTGTAACTTGGATACTTATTATGACAGGTTACTGTAACTTCATTACTAATTATGACAAGAAATTGTAACTTCGATACTAATTATGACAGGTAACTGTAACTTCGATACTAATTATGACAAGTAACTGTAACTTCGATACTAATTATGACAAGTAACTGTAACTTCGATACTAATTGTGACAGGTAACAGTAACTTCGATATTAATTATGACAAGTAACAGTAACTTCGATACTAATTATGACAAGTAATTGTAATTTCGATACAAATTTTGGCAGGTAACTGTAACTTCGATACTAATTATGACAGGTAACAGTAACTTTGATACTAATTATGACAAGTAACTGTAACTTCGATACTAATTATGGCCGGTAACTGTAACTTCGTTACTAATTATGACAAGTAACTGCAATTTCGATACAAATTATGGCAGGTAACTGTAACTTCGATACTAATTATGACAGGTAACTGTAACTTCGATACTAATTATGGCAGGTAACTGTAACTTCGATACTAATTATGACAGGTATCAGTAACTTCGGTACTAATTATGACAAGTAACTGTAACTTCGATACTAATTATGACAGGTAACTGTAACTTCGTTACTAATTATGACAAGTAACTGTAATTTCGTTACAAATTATGGCAGGTAATTGTAATTTCGATACTAATTATGACTGGTAACAGTAACTTCTATACTAATTAGGACAAGTAACAGTTACATCGATACTAATTATGACAAGTAACTGTTACTTCGATACTAATTATGACAGGTAACTGTAACTTCGTTACTAATTATGACAAGTAACTGTAATTTCGATACAAATTTTGGCAGGTAACGGTAACTTCGATACTAATTATGACAGGTAACAGTAACTTCGATACTAATTATGACAAGTAACTGTAACTTCGGTACTAAATATGACAGGTAACTGTAACTTCGTTACTAATTAAGAAAAGTAACAGTAATTTCGATACTAATTATGGCAGGTAACTGTAACAACGATACTAATTATGACAGATTACTGTAACATCGTTACTAATTATGTCAAGTAACTTTCATTTCGATACTAATTATGGCAGGTAACTGTAACTTTGTTACTAATTATGACATGTCCCTGTAATTTCGATACAAATTATGGCAGGTAACTGTAACTTCGATACTAATTATGACAAGTAACTGTAACTTCGATACTAATTATGACAGATAACTGTAATTTGGATACAAATTATAGCTGGAAACTGTAACTTCGATACTAATTATGACAGGTAACTGTAACTTCGTTACTAATTATGACAAGTAACTGTAATTTCGATACAAATTATGGCAGGTAACTTAAACTTCGATACTAATTATGACAGGTAACAGTAACTTCGGTACTAATTATGACAAGTAAATATAACTTCGATACAAATTATGACATGTAACTGTAACTTCGATACTAATTATGACAAGAAACTCTAACTTCGTTACTAATTATGACAAGTAACTGTTATTTTGATAAAAAATTATGGTAGGTAACTGTAACTTCAATACCAATTATGACAGGTAACAGTTACGTCGATACTAATTATGACAAGTATCAGTACCTTCGATGCTAATTATGACAGGTAAATGTAACTTCGTTACTAATTATGACAGGTAACAGTAACTTCGATACTAATTATGACAAGTTACTGTAACTTCGATACTAATTATGACAGGTAAATGTAACTTCGTTACTAATTATGACAAGTAACTGTAATTTCGTTACAAATTTGGCAGGTAATTGTAATTTCGATACTATTTATGACAGGTAACAGTAACTTCGATACTAATTAGGACAAGTAACAGTAACTTCGATACTAATTATGACAAGTAACTGTTCCTTCGATACTAATTATGACAGGTAACTGAAACTTCGTTGCTAATTATGACAAGTAACTGTTATTTCGATACAAATTTTGGAATGGAACTGTAACTTCGATACTAATTATGACAGGTGACAGTAACTTCGATACTAATTATGAGAGGTAACAGGAACTTCGATGCTAATTATGACAGGTAACTGCAACTTCGTTACTAATTATGACAAGTAACTGTAATTTCGATACTAATTATTGCAGGTAACTGTAACTTCGTTACTAATTATGAGAAGTAACTGTAATTTCGATGCAAATTATGACAGGTAACTGTAACTTCGTTACTAATTATGACAAGTAACTGTAATTTCGTTACAAATTATGGCAGGTAACAGTACCTTCGATACTATTTATGACAGGTAACTGTAACTTCGATACTAATTATGACAAGGAACTGTAATTTCGATACAAATTAAGGCAGGTAACTGTAACTTTGATACTAGTTATGACAGCTAACAGTAACTTCGATACTAATTATGACAAGTAACTGTAACTTCGTTACTAATTATGACAAGTAAATCTAATTTTGATAAAAAATTATGGCAGGTAACTGTAACTTCGATACTAATTAATACAGATAACAGTAACTTCGATACTAATTATGACAGGTTACTGTAACATCGTTACTAATTATGTCAAGTAAATGTAACTTCGATACTAATTATGACAAGTAACTTTAACTTCGATACTTATTTTGACAGGTAACTGTAACTTCATTACTAATTATGACAAGAAACTGTAACTTCGATACTAATTATGACAGGTAACTGTAACTTCGATACTAATTATGACAAGTCCCTGTAATTTCGATACAAATTATGGCAGGTAACTGTAACTTCGATACTAATTATGACAAGTAACTGTAACTTCGATACTAATTATGACAGGTAACTGTAATTTCGATACAAATTATGGCAGGTAACTGTAACTTCGATACTAATTATGACAGTTAACTGTAACTTCGTTACTAATTATGACAAGTAACTTTAATTTCGATACTAATTATGGCAGGTAACTGTAACTTCGTTACTAATTATGACAAGTCCCTGTAATTTCGATACAAATTATGGCAGGTAACTGTAACTTCGATACCAATTATGACAAGTAACTGTAACTTCGATACTAATTATGACAGGTAACTGTAATTTCGTTACTAATTATGAAAAATAACTTTAATTTCGATACTAATTATGGCAGATAACTGTAACTTCGTTACTAATTATGACAAATAACTTTAATTTCGATACTAATTATGGCAGGTAACTGTAACTTCGATACTAATTATGACAAGTAACTGTAACTTCGATACTAATTATGACAGGTAACTGTAATTTCGATACAAATTATGGCAGGGAACTGTAACTTCGATACTAATTATGACAGGTTACTGTAAATTCGTTACTAATTATGACAAGTACCTGTAATTTCGATACAAATTATGGCAGGTTACTGTAACTTCGATACTATTTATGACAGGTAACAGTAACTTCGATACTATTTATGACAAGTAAATATAACTTCGATAAAAATTATGACAGGTAACTGTAACTTCGATACTAATTATGACAAGAAACTCTAAATTCGTTACTAATTATGACAAGTAACTGTAATTTTGATAAAAATTTATGGTAGGTTACTGTAACTTCAATACTAATTATGACAGGTAACAGTAGCGTCGATACTAATTATGACAAGTAACAGTACCTTCGATGCTAATTATGACAGGTAACTGTTACTTCGATACTAATTATGACAAGGAACTGTAATTTCGATACAAATTATGGCAGGTAACTGTAACTTAGTTACTAATTATGACAAGTAACTGTTATTTCGATACAAATTTTGGAATGGAACTGTAACATCGATACTAATTATGACAAGTAACAGTACCTTCGATGCTAATTATGACAGGTAACTGTTACTTCGTTACTAATTATGAGAAGTAACTGTAATTTCGATGCAAATTATGACAGGTAACTGTAACTCCGTTACTAATTATGACAAGTAACTGTAATTTCGTTACAAATTATGGCAGGTAACAGTACCTTCGATACTAATTATGACAGGTAACTGTAACATCGATACTAATTATGACAAGGAACTGTAATTTCGATACAAATTAAGGCAGGTAACTGTAACTTTGATACTATTTATGACAGCTAACAGTAACTTCGATACTAATTATGACAAGTAACTTTAACTTCGTTACTAATTATGACAAGTAACTTTAACTTCGATACTTATTATGACAGGTAACTTTAACTTCATTACTAATTATGACAAGAAACTGTAACTTCGATACTAATTATGACAGGTAACTGTAATTTCGATACAAATTATGGCAGGTAACTGTAACTTCGATACTAATTATGACAGTTAACTGTAACTTCGTTACTAATTATGACAAGTAACTTTAATTTCGATACTAATTATGGCAGGTAACTGTAACTTCGTTACTAATTATGACAAGTCCCTGTAATTTCGATACAAATTATGGCAGGTAACTGTAACTTCGATACCAATTATGACAAGTAACTGTAACTTCGATACTAATTATGACAGGTAACTGTAATTTCGTTACTAATTATGAAAAATAACTTTAATTTCGATACTAATTATGGCAGATAACTGTAACTTCGTTACTAATTATGACAAATAACTTTAATTTCGATACTAATTATGGCAGGTAACTGTAACTTCGATACTAATTATGACAAGTAACTGTAACTTCGATACAAATTATGGCAGGTAACTGTAACTTCGATACTAATTATGACAGGTAACTGTAACTTCGTTACTAATTATGACAAGTAACTTTAATTTCCATACTAATTATGGCAGGTAACTGTAACTTCGTTACTAATTATGACAAGTCCCTGTAATTTCGATACAAATTATGGCAGGTAACTGTAACTTTGATACTAATTATGACAAGTAACTGTAACTTCGATACTAATTATAACAGGTAACTGTAATTTCGTTACTAATTATAACAAATAACTTTAATTTCGATACTAATTATGGCAGGTAACTGTAACTTCGTTACTAATTATGACAAATAACTTAAATTTCGATACTAATTATGGCAGGTAACTGTAACTTAGATACTAATTATGACAAGTAACTGTAACTTCGATACTAATTATGACAGGTAACTGTAATTTCGATACAAATTATGGCAGGGAACTGTAACTTCGATAATAATTATGACAGGTAACTGTAACTTCGTTACTAATTATGACAAGTAACTGTAATTTCGATACAAATTATGGCAGGTTACTGTAACTTCGTTACAAATTATGACAAGTAACTGTAATTTCGATACAAATTATGGCAGGGAACTGTAACTTCGATACTATTTATGACAGGTAACAGTAACTTCGATACTAATTATGACAAGTAAATATAACTTCGATAAAAATTATGACAGGTAACTGTAACTTCGATACTAATTATGACAAGAAACTCTAAATTCGTTACTAATTATGACAAGTTACTGTAATTTTGATTTAAAAAAATTATGGTAGGTTACTGTAACTTCAATACTAATTATGACAGGTAACAGTAGCGTCGATACTAATTATGACAATTAACACTACCTTCGATGCTAATTATGACAGGTAACTGTAACTTCGATACTAATTATGACAAGGAACTGTAATTTCGATACAAATTATGGCAGGTAACTGTAACTTAGTTACAAATTATGACAAGTAACTGTAATTTCGATACAAATTTTGGCAGGTAACTGTAACTTCGATACTAATTATGACAAGTCCCTGTAATTTCGATACAAATTATGGCAGGTAACTGTAACTTTCATACTAATTATGACAGGTAACAGTAACTTCGATACTAATTATGACAGGAAACTGTAACTTCGTTACTAATTTTGACAAGCAACTGTAATTTCGATACAAATTATGACAGGTAACTGTAACTTCGTTACTAATTATGACAAGTAACAGTACCTTCGATGCTAAATATGACAGGTAACTGTAACTTCGATACTAATTATGACGAGTAACTGTAACTCCGATACTAATTATGACAGGTAACTGTAACTTCGTTACTAATTATGACAAGTAACTGTAATTTCGATACAAATTATGGCAGGTTACTGTAACTTCGTTACAAATTATGACAAGTAACTGTAATTTCTATACAAATTATGGCAGGTAACTGTAACTTCGATACTAATTATGACAGGTAACAGTATCTTCGATACTAATTATGACAAGGAACTGTAATTTCGATACAAATTATGGCAGGTAATGGTAACATTGATACTAATTATGACAGGTAACAGTAACTTCGATACTAATTATGACAAGTAACTGTAACTTCGTTACTAATTATGACAAGTAAATCTAATTTTGATAAAAAATTATGGCAGGTAACTGTAACTTCGATACTAATTAATACAGATAACAGTAACTTCGATACTAATTATGACAGGTTACTGTAACATCGATACTAATTATGTCAAGTAACTGTAACTTCGATACTAATTATGACAAGTAACTGTAACGTGGATACTTATTATGACAGGTAACTGTAACTTCATTACTAATTATGACAAGAAATTGTAACTTCGATACTAATTATGACAGGTAACTGTAATTTCGATACTAATTATGACAAGTAACTGTAACTTCGATACTAATTGTGACAAGTAACTGTAACTTCGATACTAATTGTGACAGGTAACAGTAACTTCGATATTAATTATGACAAGTAACAGTAACTTCGATACTAATTATGACAAGTAATTGTAATTTCGATACAAATTATGGCAGGTAACTGTAACTTCGATACTAATTATGACAGGTAACAGTAACTTTGATACTAATTATGACAAGTAACTGTAACTTCGATACTTATTATGGCAGGTAACTGTAACTTCGTTACTAATTATGACAAGGAACTGTAATTTCGATACAAATTATGGCAGGTAACTGTAACTTCGATACTAATTATGACAGGTAACAGTAACTTTGATACTAATTATGACAAGTAACTGTAACTTCGATACTTATTATGGCAGGTAACTGTAACTTCGTTACTAATTATGACAAGTAACTGTAATTTCGATACAAATTATGGCAGGTAACTGTAACTTCGATACTAATTATGACAGGTAACTGTAACTTAGATACTAATTATGGCAGGTAACTGTAACTTCGATACTAATTATGACAGGTATCAGTAACTTCGGTACTAATTATGACAAGTAACTGTAACTTCGATACTAATTATGACAGGTAACTGTAACTTCGTTACTAATTATGACAAGTAACTGTAATTTCGTTACAAATTATGGCTAGTAATTGTAATTTCGATACTAATTATGACAGGTAACAGTAACTTCGATACTAATTAGGACAAGTAACAGTAACTTCGATACTAATTATGACAAGTAACTGCAACTTCGATACTAATTATGACAGGTAACTGTAACTTCGTTACTAATTATGACAAGTAACTGTAATTTCGATACAAATTTTGGCAGGTAACGGTAACTTCGATACTAATTATGACAGGTAACAGTAACTTCGATACTAATTATGACAAGTAACTGTAACTTCGATACTAAATATGACAGGTAACTGTAACTTCGTTACTAATTATGAAAAGTAACAGTAATTTCGATACTAATTATGGCAGGTAACTGTAACAACGATACTAATTATGACAGATTACTGTAACATCGTTACTAATTATGTCAAGTAACTTTAATTTCGATACTAATAATGGCAGGTAACTGTAACTTCGTTACTAATTATGACAAGTCCCTGTAATTTCGATACAAATTATGGCAGGTAACTGTAACTTCGATACTAATTATGACAAGTAACTGTAACTTCGATACTAATTATGACAGGTAACTGTAATTTCGATACAAATTATAGCTGGAAACTGTAACTTCGATACTAATTATGACAGGTAACTGTAACTTCGTTACTAATTATGACAAGTAACTGTAATTTCGATACAAATTATGGCAGGTAACTTTAACTTCGATACTAATTATGACAGGTAAAAGTAACTTCGATACTAATTATGACAAGTAAATATAACTTCGATACAAATTATGACAGGTAACTGTAACTTCGATACTAATTATGACAAGAGACTCTAACTTCGTTACTAATTATGACAAGTAACTGTAATTTTGATAAAAAATTATGGTAGGTAACTGTAACTTCAATATTAATTATGACAGGTAACAGTAACGTCGATACTAATTATGACAAGTAACAGTACCTTCGATGCTAATTATGACAGGTAACTGTAACTTCGATACTAATTATGACAAGGAACTGTAATTTCGATACAAATTATGGCAGGTAACTGTAACTTCGTTACTAATTATGACAAGTCCATGTAATTTCGATACAAATTATGGCAGGTAACTGTAACTTCGATACTAATTATGACAAGTAACTGTAACTTCGATACTAATTATGACAGGTAACTGTAATTTCGTAACTAATTATGACAAATAACTTTAATTTCGATACTTATTATGGCAGGTAACTGTAACTTCGTTACTAATTATGACAAATAACTTTAATTTCGATACTAATTATGGCAGGTAACTGTAACTTCGATACTAATTATGACAAGTAACTGTAACTTCGATACTAATTATGACAGGTAACTGTAATTTCGATACAAATTATGGCAGGGAACTGTAACTTCGATACTAATTATGACAGGTAACTGTAACTTCGTTACTAATTATGACAAGTAACTGTAATTTCGATACAAATTATGGCAGGTTACTGTAACTTCGATACTATTTATGACAGGTAACAGTAACTTCGACACTAATTATGACAAGTAAATATAACTTCGATAAAAATTATGACAGGTAACTGTAACTTCGATACTAATTATGACAAGAAACTCTAAATTCGTTACTAATTATGACAAGTAACTGTAATTTTGATAACAAATTATGGTAGGTTACTGTAACTTCAATACTATATATGACAGGTAACAGTAGCGTCGATACTAATTATGACAAGTAACAGTACCTTCGATGCTAATTATGGCAGGTAACTGTAACTTAGTTACTAATTATGACAAGTAACTGTAATTTCGATACAAATTTTGGCAGGTAACTGTAACTTCGATACTAAATATGACAAGTCCCTGTAATTTCGATACAAATTATGGCAGGTAACTTTAACTTCCATACTAATTATGACAGGTAACAGTAACTTCGATACTAATTATGACAGGAAACTGTAACTTCGATACTAATTATGACAAGGAACTGTAATTTCGATACAAATTATGGCAGGTAACGGTAACTTTGATACTAATTATGACAGGTAACAGTAACTTCGATACTAATTATGACAAGTAACTGTAACTTCGTTACTAATTATGACAAGTAAATCTAATTTTGATAAAAAATTATGGCAGGTAACTGTAACTTCGATACTAATTAATACAGATAACAGTAACTTCGATACTAATTATGACAGGTTACTGTAACATCGTTACTAATTATGTCAAGTAACTGTAACTTCGATACTAATTATGACAAGTAACTGTAACTTGGATACTTATTATGACAGGTAACTGTAACTTCATTACTAATTATGACAAGAAATTGTAACTTCGATACTAATTATGACAGGTAACTGTAACTTCGATACTAATTATGACAAGTAACTGTAACTTCGATACTAATTATGACAAGTAACTGTAACTTCGATACTAATTGTGACAGGTAACAGTAACTTCGATATTAATTATGACAAGTAACAGTAACTTCGATACTAATTATGACAAGTAATTGTAATTTCGATACAAATTTTGGCAGGTAACTGTAACTTCGATACTAATTATGACAGGTAACAGTAACTTTGATACTAATTATGACAAGTAACTGTAACTTCGATACTAATTATGGCAGGTAAATGTAACTTCGTTACTAATTATGACAAGTAACTGTAATTTCGATACAAATTATGGCAGGTAACTGTAACTTCGATACTAATTATGACAGGTAACTGTAACTTCGATACTAATTATGGCAGGTAACTGTAACTTCGATACTAATTATGACAGGTATCAGTAACTTCGGTACTAATTATGACAAGTAACTGTAACTTCGATACTAATTATGACAGGTAACTGTAACTTCGTTACTAATTATGACAAGTAACTGTAATTTCGTTACAAATTATGGCAGGTAATTGTAATTTCGATACTAATTATGACTGGTAACAGTAACTTCGATACTAATTAGGACAAGTAACAGTAACATCGATACTAATTATGACAAGTAACTGTTACTTCGATACTAATTATGACAGGTAACTGTAACTTCGTTACTAATTATGACAAGTAACTGTAATTTCGATACAAATTTTTGCAGGTAACGGTAACTTCGATACTAATTATGACAGGTAACAGTAACTTCGATACTAATTATGACAAGTAACTGTAACTTCGATACTAAATATGACAGGTAACTGTAACTTCGTTACTAATTAAGAAAAGTAACAGTAATTTCGATACTAATTATGGCAGGTAACTGTAACAACGATACTAATTATGACAGATTACTGTAACATCGTTACTAATTATGTCAAGTAACTTTCATTTCGATACTAATTATGGCAGGTAACTGTAACTTTGTTACTAATTATGACAAGTCCCTGTAATTTCGATACAAATTATGGCAGGTAACTGTAACTTCGATACTAATTATGACAAGTAACTGTAACTTCGATACTAATTATGACAGATAACTGTAATTTCGATACAAATTATAGCTGGAAACTGTAACTTCGATACTAATTATGACAGGTAACTGTAACTTCGTTACTAATTATGACAAGTAACTGTAATTTCGATACAAATTATGGCAGGTAACTTTAACTTCGATACTAATTATGACAGGTAACAGTAACTTCGATACTAATTATGACAAGTAAATATAACTTCGATACAAATTATGACATGTAACTGTAACTTCGATACTAATTATGACAAGAAACACTAACTTCGTTACTAATTATGACAAGTAACTGTTATTTTGATAAAAAATTATGGTAGGTAACTGTAACTTCAATACCAATTATGACAGGTAACAGTTACGTCGATACTAATTATGACAAGTATCAGTACCTTCGATGCTAATTATGACAGGAAAATGTAACTTCGTTACTAATTATGACAGGTAACAGTAACATTCGATACTAATTATGACAAGTTACTGTAACTTCGATACTAATTATGACAGGTAAATGTTACTTCGTTACTAATTATGACAAGTTACTGTAATTTCGTTACAAATTTGGCAGGTAATTGTAATTTCGATACTAATTATGACAGGTAACAGTAACTTCGATACTAATTAGGACAAGTAACAGTAACTTCGATACTAATTATTACAAGTAACTGTTCCTTCGATACTAATTATGACAGGTAACTGTAACTTCGTTGCTAATTATGACAAGTAACTGTTATTTCGATACAAATTTTGGAATGGAACTGTAACTTCGATACTAATTATGACAGGTGACAGTAACTTCGATACTAATTATGAGAGGTAACAGTAACTTCGATGCTTATTATGACAGGTAACTGCAACTTCGTTACTAATTATGACAAGTAACTGTAATTTCGATACTAATTATTGCAGGTAACTTCGTTACTAAATATGAGAAGTAACTGTAATTTCGATGCAAATTATGACAGGTAACTGTAACTTCGTTACTAATTATGACAAGTAACTGTAATTTCGTTACAAATTATGGCAGGTAACAGTACCTTCGATACTAATTATGACAGGTAACTGTAACTTCGATACTAATTATGACAAGGAACTGTAATTTCGATACAAATTAAGGCAGGTAACTGTAACTTTGATACTAGTTATGACAGCTAACAGTAACTTCGATACTAATTTTGACAAGTAACTGTAACTTCGTTACTAATTATGACAAGTAAATCTAATTTTGATAAAAAATTATGGCAGGTAACTGTAACTTCGATACTAATTAATACAGATAACAGTAACTTCGATACTAATTATGACAGGTTACTGTAACATCGTTACTAATTATGTCAAGTAACTGTAACTTCGATACTAATTATGACAAGTAACTTTAACTTCGATACTTATTATGACAGGTAACTGTAACTTCATTACTAATTATGACAAGAAACTGTAACTTCGATACTAATTATGACAGGTAACTGTAACTTCGATACTAATTATGACAAGTCCCTGTAATTTCGATACAAATTATGGCAGGTAACTGTAACTTCGATACTAATTATGACAAGTAACTGTAACTTCGATACTAATTATGACAGGTAACTGTAATTTCGATACAAATTATGGCAGGTAACTGTAACTTTGATACTAATTATGACAGTTAACTGTAACTTCGTTACTAATTATGACAAGTAACTTTAATTTCGATACTAATTATGGCAGGTAACTGTAACTTCGTTACTAATTATGACAAGTCCCTGTAATTTCGATACAAATTATGGCAGGTAACTGTAACTTCGATACCAATTATGACAAGTAACTGTAACTTCGATACTAATTATGACAGGTAACTGTAATTTCGTTACTAATTATGAAAAATAACTTTAATTTCTATACTAATTATGGCAGATAACTGTAACTTCGTTACTAATTATGACAAATAACTTTAATTTCGATACTAATTATGGCAGGTAACTGTAACTTCGATACTAATTATGACAAGTAACTGTAACTTCGATACTAATTATGACAGGTAACTGTAATTTCGATACAAATTATGGCAGGGAACTGTAACTTCGATACTAATTATGACAGGTTACTGTAAATTCGTTACTAATTATGACAAGTACCTGTAATTTCGATACAAATTATGGCAGGTTACTGTAACTTCGATACTATTTATGACAGGTAACAGTAACTTCGATACTATTTATGACAAGTAAATATAACTTCGATAAAAATTATAACAGGTAACTGTAACTTCGATACTAATTATGACAAGAAACTCTAAATTCGTTACTATTTATGACAAGTAACTGTAATTTTGAGAAAAAATTATGGTAGGTTACTGTAACTTCAATACTAATTATGACAGGTAACAGTAGCGTCGATACTAATTATGACAACTAACAGTACCTTCGATGCTAATTATGACAGGTAACTGTTACTTCGATACTAATTATGACAAGGAACTGTAATTTCGATACAAATTATGGCAGGTAACTACAACTTAGTTACTAATTATGACAAGTAACAGTTATTTCGATACAAATTTTGGAATGGAACTGTAACTTCGATGCTAATTATGACAGGTGACAGTAACTTCGATACTAATTATGAGAGGTAACAGTAACTTCGATGCTAATTATGACAGGTAACTGCAACTTCGTTACTAATTATGACAAGTAACTGTAATTTCGATACTAATTATTGCAGGTAACTGTAACTTCGTTACTAATTATGAGAAGTAACTGTAATTTCGATGCAAATTATGACAGGTAACTGTAACTTCGTTACTAATTATGACAAGTAACTGTAATTTCGTTACAAATTATGGCAGGTAACAGTACCTTCGATACTAATTATGACAGGTAACTGTACCATCGATACTAATTATGACAAGGAACTGTAATTTCGATACAAATTAAGGCAGGTAACTGTAACTTTGATACTATTTATGACAGCTAACAGTAACTTCGATACTAATTATGACAAGTAACTGTAACTTCGTTACTAATTATGACAAGTAAATCTAATTTTGATAAAAAATTATGGCAGGTAACTGTAACTTCGATACTAATTAATACAGATAACAGTAACTTCGATACTAATTATGACAGGTTACTGTAACATCGTTACTAATTATGTCAAGTAACTGTAACTTCGATACTAATTATGACAAGTAACTTTAACTTCGATACTTATTATGACAGGTAACTGTAACTTCATTACTAATTATGACAAGAAACTGTAACTTCGATACTAATTATGACAGGTAACTGTAACTTCGATACTAATTATGACAAGTCCCTGTAATTTCGATACAAATTATGGCAGGTAACTGTAACTTCGATACTAATTATGACAGGTAACTGTAACTTCGATACTAATTATGACAGGTAACTGTAATTTCGATACAAATTATGGCAGGTAACTGTAACTTCGATACTAATTATGACAGTTAACTGTAACTTCGTTACTAATTATGACAAGTAACTTTAATTTCGATACTAATTATGGCAGGTAACTGTAACTTCGTTACTAATTATGACAAGTCCCTCTAATTTCGATACAAATTATGGCAGGTAACTGTAACTTCGATACCAATTATGACAAGTAACTGTAACTTCGATACTAATTATGACAGGTAACTGTAATTTCGTTACTAATTATGAAAAATAACTTTAATTTCGATACTAATTATGGCAGATAACTGTAACTTCGTTACTAATTATGACAAATAACTTTAATTTCGATACTAATTATGGCAGGTAACTGTAACTTCGATACTAATTATGACAAGTAACTGTAACTTCGATACTAATTATGACAGGTAACTGTAATTTCGATACAAATTATGGCAGGGAACTGTAACTTCGATACTAATTATGACAGGTAACTGTAAATTCGTTACTAATTATGACAAGTACCTGTAATTTCGATACAAATTATGGCAGGTTACTGTAACTTCGATACTATTTATGACAGGTAACAGTAACTTCGATACTATTTATGACAAGTAAATATAACTTCGATAAAAATTATGACAGGTAACTGTAACTTCGATACTAATTATGACAAGAAACTCTAAATTCGTTACTAATTATGACAAGTAACTGTAATTTTGATAAAAAATTATGGTAGGTTACTGTAACTTCAATACTAAATATGACAGGTAACAGTAGCGTCGATACTAATTATGACAAGTAACAGTACCTTCGATGCTAATTATGACAGGTAACTGTTACTTCGATACTAATTATGACAAGGAACTGTAATTTCGATACAAATGATGGCAGGTAACTGTAACTTAGTTACTAATTATGACAAGTAACTGTAATTTCGATACAAATTTTGGCAGGGAACTGTAACTTCGATACTAATTATGTCAAGTCCCTGTAATTTCGATACAAATTATGGCAGGTAACTGTAACTTCCATACTAATTATGACAGGTAACAGTAACTTCGATACTTATTATGACAGGAAACTGTAACTTCGTTACTAATTTTGACAAGTAACTGTACTTTCGATAGAAATTATGACAGGTAACTGTAACTTCGTTACTAATTATGACAAGTAACAGTACCTTCGATGCTAAATATGACAGGTAACTGTAACTTCGATACTAATTATGACAAGGAACTGTAACTTCCATACTAATTATGACAGGTAACTGTAACTTCGTTACTAATTATGACAAGTAACTGTAATTTCGATACAAATTTTGGCAGGTAACTGTAACCTCGATACTAATTATGACAGGTAACAGTAACTTCGATACTAATTATGACGAGTAACTGTCACTTCGATACTAATTATGACAGGTAACTGTAACTTCGTTACTAATTATGACAAGTAACTGTAATTTCGATACAAATTATGGCAGGTAACTGTAACTTCGTTACAAATTATGACAAGTAACTGTAATTTCTATACAAATTATGGCAGGTAACTGTAACTTCGATACTAATTATGACAGGTAACAGTATCTTCGATACTAATTATGACAAGGAACTGTAATTTCGATACAAATTATGGCAGGTAACGGTAACTTTGATACTAATTATGACAGGTAACAGTAACTTCGATACTAATTATGACGAGTAACTGTAACTTCGTTACTAATTATGACAAGTAAATCTAATTTTGATAAAAAATTATGGCAGGTAACTGTAACTTCGATACTAATTAATACAGATAACAGTAACTTCGATACTAATTATGACAGGTTACTGTAACATCGTTACTAATTATGTCAAGTAACTGTAACTTCGATACTAATTATGACAAGTAACTGTAACTTCGATACTTATTATGACAGGTAACTGTAACTTCATTACTAATTATGACAAGAAATTGTAACTTCGATACTAATTATGACAGGTAACTGTAACTTCGATACTAATTATGACAAGTAACTGTAACTTCGATACTAATTATGACAAGTAACTGTATCTTCGATACTAATTGTGACAGGTAACAGTAACTTCGATATTAATTATGACTAATAACAGTAACTTCGATACTAATTATGACAAGTAATTGTAATTTCGATACAAATTATGGCAGGTAACTGTAACTTCGATACTAATTATGACAGGTAACAGTAACTTTGATACTAATTATGACAAGTAACTGTAACTTCGATACTAATTATGGCAGGTCACAGTAACTTCGTTACTAATTATGACAAGTAACTGTAATTTCGATACAAATTATGGCAGGTAACTGTAACTTCGATACTAATTATGACAGGTAACAGTAACTTCGATACTAATTATGGCAGGTAACTGTAACTTCGATACTAATTATGACAGGTATCAGTAACTTCGGTACTAATTATGACAAGTAACTGTAACTTCGATACTATTTATGACAGGTAACTGTAACTTCGTTACTAATTATGACAAGTAACTGTAATTTCGTTACAAATTATGGCAGGTAATTGTAATTTCGATACTAATTATGACTGGTAACAGTAACTTCGATACTAATTAGGACAAGTAACAGTATCTTCGATACTAATTATGACAAGTAACTGTAACTTCGATACTAATTATGACAGGTAACTGTAACTTCGTTACTAATTATGACAAGTAACTGTAATATCGATACAAATTTTGGCAGGTAACGGTAACTTCGATACTAATTATGACAGGTAACAGTAACTTCGATACTAATTATGACAAGTAAATGTAACTTCGATACTAATTATGACAGGTAACTGTAACTTCGTTACTAATTATGACAAGTCCCTGTAATTTCGATACAAATTATGGCAGGTAACTGTAACTTCGATACTAATTATGACAAGTAACTGTAACTTCGATACTAATTATGACAGGTAACTGTAATTTCGATACAAATTATAGCTGGAAACTGTAACTTCGATACTAATTATGACAGGTAACTGTAACTTCGTTACTAATTATGACAAGTAACTGTAATTTCGATACAAATTATGGCAGGTAACTTTAACTTCGATACTAATTATGACAGGTAACAGTAACTTCGATACTAATTATGACAAGTAAATATAACTTCGATACAAATTATGACATGTAACTGTAACTTCGATACTAATTATGACAAGAAACTCTAACTTCGTTACTAATTATGACAAGTAACTGTAATTTTGATAAAAAATTATGGTAGGTAACTGTAACTTCAATACTAATTATGACAGGTAACAGTAACGTCGATACTAATTATGACAAGTAACAGTACCTTCGATGCTAATTATGACAGGTAAATGTAACTTCGTTACTAATTATGACAGGTAACAGTAACTTCGATACTAATTAAGACAAGTAACTGTAACTTCGATACTAATTATGACAGGTAACTGTAACTTCGTTACTAATTATGACAAGTAACTGTAATTTCGTTACAAATTTGGCAGGTAATTGTAATTTCGATACTAATTATGACAGGTAACAGTAACTTCGATACTAATTAGGAAAAGTAACAGTAACTTCGATACTAATTATGACAAGTAACTGTTCCTTCGATACTAATTATGACAGGTAACTGTAACTTCGATGCTAATTATGACAAGTAACTGTTTTTTCGATACAAATTTTGGAATGGAACTGTAACTTCGATACTAATTATGACAGGTGACAGTAACTTCGATACTAATTATGACAAGTAACTGTAACTTCGATACTTATTATGACAGGTAACTGTAACTTCGTTACAAATTATGACAAGTAACTGTAATTTCTATACAAATTATGACAGGTAACTGTAACTTCGATACTAATTATGACAGGTAACAGTATCTTCGATACTAATTATGACAAGTAACTTTAATTGCGATACTAATTATGGCAGGTAACTGTATCTTCGTTACTAATTATGACAAGTCCCTGTAATTTCGATACAAATTACGGCAGGTAAATGTAATTTCGATACTAATTATGACAGGTAACAGTAACTTCGATACTAATTATGACAAGTAACATTAATTCCGATACTAATTATGGCAGGTAACTGTAACTTCGTTACTAATTATGACAAGTCCCTGTAATTTCGATACAAATTACGGCAGGTAACTGTAATTTCGATACTAATTATGACAGGTAACAGTAACTTCGATACTAATTATGACAGGAAACTGTAATTTCGATACAAATTATGGCAGGTAACTGTAAATTCGATACTAATTATGACAGGTGACAGTAACTTCGATACTAATTATGACAAGTAACTATTACTTCGATACAAATTATGACAGGTTACAGTAACTTCGATACTAATTATGACAAGAAACTCTACCTTCGTTACTAATTATGACAAGTAACTGTAATTTTGATAAAAAATTATGGTAGGTAACTGTAACTTCAATACTAATTATGACAGGAAAGAGTAACTTCGATACTAATTATGACAGGTAACTGTAACTTCGTTACTAATTATGACAAATAACTTTAATTTCGATACTAATTATGGCAGGTAACTGTAACTTCGTTACTAATTATGACAAGTCCCTGTAATTTCGATACAAATTATGGCAGGTAACTGTAACTTCGATACTAATTATGACAAGTTACTGTAACTTCGATACTAATTATGACAGGTAACTGTAATTTCGAAACAAATTATGGCAGGTAACTGTTACTTCGATACTAATTATGACAGGTAACTGTAACTTCGTTACTAATTATGACAAGTAACTGTAATTTCGATACAAATTATGGCAGGTAACTGTAACTTCGATACTATTTATGACAGGTAACAGTAACTTCGATACTAATTATGACAAGTAAATATAACTTCGATAAAAATTATGACAAGTAACTGTAACTTCGATACTAATTATGACAAGAAACTCTAACTTCGTTACTAATTATGACAAGTAACTGTAATTTTGATAAAAAATTATGGTAGGTTACTGTAACTTCAATACTAATTATGACAGGTAACAGAAGCGTCGATACTAATTATGACAAGTAACAGTACCTTCGATGCTAATTATGACAGGTAACTGTAACTTCGATACTAATTATGACAAGTAACTGTAATTTCGTTACAAATTTGGCAGGTAATTGTAATTTCGATACTAATTATGACAGGTAACTGTAACTTCGATACTAATTATGACAGGTAACTGTAATTTCGATACAAATTATGGCAGGTAACTGTAACTTCGATACTAATTATGACAGGTAACTGTAACTTCGTTACTAATTATGACATGTAACTGTAATTTCGAAACAAATTATGGCAGGTAACTGTAACTTCGATACTAATTATGACAGGTAACAGTAACTTCGTAACTTATTATGACAAGTAAATATAACTTCGATACAAATTATGACATGTAACTGTAACTTCGATACTAATTATGACAAGAAGCTCTAACTACGTTACTAATTATGACAAGTAACTGTTATTTTGATAAAAAATTATGGTAGGTAACTGTAATTTCAATACTAATTATGACAGGTAACAGTTACGTCGATACTAATTATGACAAGTAACAGTACCTTCGATGCTAATTATGACAGGTAAATGTAACTTCGTTACTAATTATGACAGGTAACAGTAACTTCGATACTAATTATGACATGTTACTGTAACTTCGATACTAATTATGACAGGTAACTGTAACTTCGTTACTAATTATGACAAGTAACTGTAATTTCGTTACAAATTTGGCAGGTAATTGTAATTTCGATACTAATTATGACAGGTAACAGTAACTTCGATACTAATTAGGACAAGTAACAGTAACTTCGATACTAATTATGACAAGTAACTGTTCCTTCGATACTAATTATGACAGGTAACTGTAACTTCGTTGCTAATTATGACAAGTAACTGTTATTTCGATACAACATTTGGAATGGAACTGTAACTTCGATACTAAATATGACAGGTGACAGTAACTTCGATACTAATTATGAGAGGTAACAGTAACTTCGATGCTAATTATGACAGGTAACTGCAACTTCGTTACTAATTATGACAAGTAACTGTAATTTCGATACTAATTATTGCAGGTAACTGTAACTTCGTTACTAATTATGAGAAGTAACTGTAATTTCGATGCAAATTATGACTGGTAAATGTAACTTCGTTACTAATTATGACAAGTAACTGTAATTTCGTTACAAATTATGGCAGGTAACAGTACCTTCGATACTAATTATGACAGGTAACTGTAACTTCGATACTAATTATGACAAGGAACTGTAATTTCGATACAAATTATGGCAGGTAACTGTAACTTTGATACTAGTTATGACAGGTAACAGTAACTTCGATACTAATTATGACAAGTAACTGTAACTTCGTTACTAATTATGACAAGTAAATCTAATTTTGATAAAAAATTATGGCAGGTAACTGTAACTTCGATACTAATTAATACAGATAACAGTAACTTCGATACTAATTATGACAGGTTACTGTAACATCGTTACTAATTATGTCAAGTAACTGTAACTTCGATACTAATTATGACAAGTAACAGTAACTTCGATACTAATTATGACAAGTAACTGTAACTTCGATACTAATTATGACAGGTAACTGTAACTTCGTTACTAATTATGACAAGTAACTGTAATTTCGTTACAAATTTGGCAGGTAATTGTAATTTCGATACTAATTATGACAGGTAACAGTAACTTCGATACTAATTAGGAAAAGTAACAGTTACTTCGATACTAATTATGACAAGTAACTGTTCCTTCGATACTAATTATGACAAGTAACTGTAATTTCTATACAAATTATGACAGGTAACTGTAACTTCGATACTAATTATGACAGGTAACAGTATCTTCGATACTAATTATGACAAGTAACTTTAATTCCGATACTAATTATGGCAGGTAACTGTAACTTCGTTACTAATTATGACAAGTCCCTGTAATTTCGATACAAATTACGGCAGGTAACTGTAATTTCGATACTAATTATGACAGGTAACAGTAACTTCGATACTAATTATGACAAGTAACTTTAATTCCGATACTAATTATGGCAGGTAACTGTAACTTCGTTACTAATTATGACAAGTCCCTGTAATTTCGATACAAACTACGGCAGGTAACTGTAATTTCGATACTAATTATGACAGGTAACAGTAACTTCGATACTAATTATGACAGGAAACTGTAATTTCGATACAAATTATGGCAGGTAACTGTAACTTCGATACTAATTATGACAGGTGACAGTAACTTCGATACTAATTATGACAAGTAACTATTACTTCGATACAAATTATGACAGGTTACAGTAACTTCGATACTAATTATGACAAGTAACTCTACTTTCGTTACTAATTATGACAAGTAACTGTAATTTTGATAAAAAATTATGGTAGGTTACTGTTACTTCAATACTAATTATGACAGGAAAGAGTAACTTCGATACTAATTATGACAGGTAACTGTAACTTCGTTACTAATTATGAAAAATAACTTTAATTTCGATACTAATTATGGCAGGTAACTGTAATTTCGATACAAATTATGGCAGGTAACTGTAAATTCGATACTAATTATGACAGGTGACAGTAACTTCGATACTAATTATGACAAGTAACTATTACTTCGATACAAATTATGACAGGTTACAGTAACTTCGATACTAATTATGACAAGAAACTCTACCTTCGTTACTAATTATGACAAGTAACTGTAATTTTGATAAAAAATTATGGTAGGTAACTGTAACTTCAATACTAATTATGACAGGAAAGAGTAACTTCGATACTAATTATGACAGGTAACTGTAACTTCGTTACTAATTATGACAAATAACTTTAATTTCGATACTAATTATGGCAGGTAACTGTAACTTCGTTACTAATTATGACAAGTCCCTGTAATTTCGATACAAATTATGGCAGGTAACTGTAACTTCGATACTAATTATGACAAGTTACTGTAACTTCGATACTAATTATGACAGGTAACTGTAATTTCGAAACAAATTATGGCAGGTAACTGTTACTTCGATACTAATTATGACAGGTAACTGTAACTTCGTTACTAATTATGACAAGTAACTGTAATTTCGATACAAATTATGGCAGGTAACTGTAACTTCGATACTATTTATGACAGGTAACAGTAACTTCGATACTAATTATGACAAGTAAATATAACTTCGATAAAAATTATGACAAGTAACTGTAACTTCGATACTAATTATGACAAGAAACTCTAACTTCGTTACTAATTATGACAAGTAACTGTAATTTTGATAAAAAATTATGGTAGGTAACTGTAACTTCAATACTAATTATGACAGGAAAGAGTAACTTCGATACTAATTATGACAGGTAACTGTAACTTCGTTACTAATTATGACAAATAACTTTAATTTCGATACTAATTATGGCAGGTAACTGTAACTTCGTTACTAATTATGACAAGTCCCTGTAATTTCGATACAAATTATGGCAGGTAACTGTAACTTCGATACTAATTATGACAAGTTACTGTAACTTCGATACTAATTATGACAGGTAACTGTAATTTCGAAACAAATTATGGCAGGTAACTGTTACTTCGATACTAATTATGACAGGTAACTGTAACTTCGTTACTAATTACGACAAGTAACTGTAATTTCGATACAAATTATGGCAGGTAACTGTAACTTCGATACTATTTATGACAAGAAACTCTAACTTCGTTACTAATTATGACAAGTAACTGTAATTTTGATAAAAAATTATGGTAGGTTACTGTAACTTCAATACTAATTATGACAGGTAACAGAAGCGTCGATACTAATTATGACAAGTAACAGTACCTTCGATGCTAATTATGACAGGTAACTGTAACTTCGATACTAATTATGACAAGTAACTGTAATTTCGTTACAAATTTGGCAGGTAATTGTAATTTCGATACTAATTATGACAGGTAACTGTAACTTCGATACTAATTATGACAGGTAACTGTAATTTCGATACAAATTATGGCAGGTAACTGTAACTTCGATACTAATTATGACAGGTAACTGTAACTTCGTTACTAATTATGACATGTAACTGTAATTTCGAAACAAATTATGGCAGGTAACTGTAACTTCGATACTAATTATGACAGGTAACAGTAACTTCGTAACTTATTATGACAAGTAAATATAACTTCGATACAAATTATGACATGTAACTGTAACTTCGATACTAATTATGACAAGAAGCTCTAACTACGTTACTAATTATGACAAGTAACTGTTATTTTGATAAAAAATTATGGTAGGTAACTGTAATTTCAATACTAATTATGAAAGGTAACAGTTACGTCGATACTAATTATGACAAGTAACAGTACCTTCGATGCTAATTATGACAGGTAAATGTA
Organism: Meconema thalassinum; assembly: GCA_946902985.2. Lineage (NCBI taxonomy): Eukaryota > Metazoa > Arthropoda > Insecta > Orthoptera > Tettigoniidae > Meconema > Meconema thalassinum. The sequence goes on along the minus strand of OX336388.2, from coordinate 1,692,305,892 downwards.
ACTTCGTTACTAATTATGACAGGTAACAGTAACTTCGATACTAATTATGACATGTTACTGTAACTTCGATACTAATTATGACAGGTAACTGTAACTTCGTTACTAATTATGACAAGTAACTGTAATTTCGTTACAAATTTGGCAGGTAATTGTAATTTCGATACTAATTATGACAGGTAACAGTAACTTCGATACTAATTAGGACAAGTAACAGTAACTTCGATACTAATTATGACAAGTAACTGTTCCTTCGATACTAATTATGACAGGTAACTGTAACTTCGTTGCTAATTATGACAAGTAACTGTTATTTCGATACAACATTTGGAATGGAACTGTAACTTCGATACTAAATATGACAGGTGACAGTAACTTCGATACTAATTATGAGAGGTAACAGTAACTTCGATGCTAATTATGACAGGTAACTGCAACTTCGTTACTAATTATGACAAGTAACTGTAATTTCGATACTAATTATTGCAGGTAACTGTAACTTCGTTACTAATTATGAGAAGTAACTGTAATTTCGATGCAAATTATGACAGGTAAATGTAACTTCGTTACTAATTATGACAAGTAACTGTAATTTCGTTACAAATTATGGCAGGTAACAGTACCTTCGATACTAATTATGACAGGTAACTGTAACTTCGATACTAATTATGACAAGGAACTGTAATTTCGATACAAATTATGGCAGGTAACTGTAACTTTGATACTAGTTATGACAGGTAACAGTAACTTCGATACTAATTATGACAAGTAACTGTAACTTCGTTACTAATTATGACAAGTAAATCTAATTTTGATAAAAAATTATGGCAGGTAACTGTAACTTCGATACTAATTAATACAGATAACAGTAACTTCGATACTAATTATGACAGGTTACTGTAACATCGTTACTAATTATGTCAAGTAACTGTAACTTCGATACTAATTATGACAAGTAACAGTAACTTCGATACTAATTATGACAAGTAACTGTAACTTCGATACTAATTATGACAGGTAACTGTAACTTCGTTACTAATTATGACAAGTAACTGTAATTTCGTTACAAATTTGGCAGGTAATTGTAATTTCGATACTAATTATGACAGGTAACAGTAACTTCGATACTAATTAGGAAAAGTAACAGTTACTTCGATACTAATTATGACAAGTAACTGTTCCTTCGATACTAATTATGACAGGTAACTGTAACTTCGTTGCTAATTATGACAAGTAACTGTTATTTCGATACAAATTTTGGAATGGAACTGTAACTTCGATACTAATTATGACAGGTGACAGTAACTTCGATACTAATTATGACAAGTAACTGTAACTTCGATACTTATTATTAAAAGGTAACTGTAACTTCGTTACAAATTATGACAAGTAACTGTAATTTCTATACAAATTATGACAGGTAACTGTAACTTCGATACTAATTATGACAGGTAACAGTATCTTCGATACTAATTATGACAAGTAACTTTAATTCCGATACTAATTATGGCAGGTAACTGTAACTTCGTTACTAATTATGACAAGTCCCTGTAATTTCGATACAAATTACGGCAGGTAACTGTAATTTCGATACTAATTATGACAGGTAACAGTAACTTCGATACTAATTATGACAAGTAACTTTAATTCCGATACTAATTATGGCAGGTAACTGTAACTTCGTTACTAATTATGACAAGTCCCTGTAATTTCGATACAAACTACGGCAGGTAACTGTAATTTCGATACTAATTATGACAGGTAACAGTAACTTCGATACTAATTATGACAGGAAACTGTAATTTCGATACAAATTATGGCAGGTAACTGTAACTTCGATACTAATTATGACAGGTGACAGTAACTTCGATACTAATTATGACAAGTAACTATTACTTCGATACAAATTATGACAGGTTACAGTAACTTCGATACTAATTATGACAAGAAACTCTACTTTCGTTACTAATTATGACAAGTAACTGTAATTTTGATAAAAAATTATGGTAGGTTACTGTTACTTCAATACTAATTATGACAGGAAAGAGTAACTTCGATACTAATTATGACAGGTAACTGTAACTTCGTTACTAATTATGAAAAATAACTTTAATTTCGATACTAATTATGGCAGGTAACTGTAATTTCGATACAAATTATGGCAGGTAACTGTAAATTCGATACTAATTATGACAGGTGACAGTAACTTCGATACTAATTATGACAAGTAACTATTACTTCGATACAAATTATGACAGGTTACAGTAACTTCGATACTAACTATGACAAGAAACTCTACCTTCGTTACTAATTATGACAAGTAACTGTAATTTTGATAAAAAATTATGGTAGGTAACTGTAACTTCAATACTAATTATGACAGGAAAGAGTAACTTCGATACTAATTATGACAGGTAACTGTAACTTCGTTACTAATTATGACAAATAACTTTAATTTCGATACTAATTATGGCAGGTAACTGTAACTTCGTTACTAATTATGACAAGTCCCTGTAATTTCGATACAAATTATGGCAGGTAACTGTAACTTCGATACTAATTATGACAAGTTACTGTAACTTCGATACTAATTATGACAGGTAACTGTAATTTCGAAACAAATTATGGCAGGTAACTGTTACTTCGATACTAATTATGACAGGTAACTGTAACTTCGTTACTAATTATGACAAGTAACTGTAATTTCGATACAAATTATGGCAGGTAACTGTAACTTCGATACTATTTATGACAGGTAACAGTAACTTCGATACTAATTATGACAAGTAAATATAACTTCGATAAAAATTATGACAAGTAACTGTAACTTCGATACTAATTATGACAAGAAACTCTAACTTCGTTACTAATTATGACAAGTAACTGTAATTTTGATAAAAAATTATGGTAGGTTACTGTAACTTCAATACTAATTATGACAGGTAACAGAAGCGTCGATACTAATTATGACAAGTAACAGTACCTTCGATGCTAATTATGACAGGTAACTGTAACTTCGATACTAATTATGACAAGTAACTGTAATTTCGTTACAAATTTGGCAGGTAATTGTAATTTCGATACTAATTATGACAGGTAACTGTAACTTCGATACTAATTATGACAGGTAACTGTAATTTCGATACAAATTATGGCAGGTAACTGTAACTTCGATACTAATTATGACAGGTAACTGTAACTTCGTTACTAATTATGACATGTAACTGTAATTTCGAAACAAATTATGGCAGGTAACTGTAACTTCGATACTAATTATGACAGGTAACAGTAACTTCGTAACTTATTATGACAAGTAAATATAACTTCGATACAAATTATGACATGTAACTGTAACTTCGATACTAATTATGACAAGAAGCTCTAACTACGTTACTAATTATGACAAGTAACTGTTATTTTGATAAAAAATTATGGTAGGTAACTGTAATTTCAATACTAATTATGACAGGTAACAGTTACGTCGATACTAATTATGACAAGTAACAGTACCTTCGATGCTAATTATGACAGGTAAATGTAACTTCGTTACTAATTATGACAGGTAACAGTAACTTCGATACTAATTATGACATGTTACTGTAACTTCGATACTAATTATGACAGGTAACTGTAACTTCGTTACTAATTATGACAAGTAACTGTAATTTCGTTACAAATTTGGCAGGTAATTGTAATTTCGATACTAATTATGACAGGTAACAGTAACTTCGATACTAATTAGGACAAGTAACAGTAACTTCGATACTAATTATGACAAGTAACTGTTCCTTCGATACTAATTATGACAGGTAACTGTAACTTCGTTGCTAATTATGACAAGTAACTGTTATTTCGATACAACATTTGGAATGGAACTGTAACTTCGATACTAAATATGACAGGTGACAGTAACTTCGATACTAATTATGAGAGGTAACAGTAACTTCGATGCTAATTATGACAGGTAACTGCAACTTCGTTACTAATTATGACAAGTAACTGTAATTTCGATACTAATTATTGCAGGTAACTGTAACTTCGTTACTAATTATGAGAAGTAACTGTAATTTCGATGCAAATTATGACAGGTAAATGTAACTTCGTTACTAATTATGACAAGTAACTGTAATTTCGTTACAAATTATGGCAGGTAACAGTACCTTCGATACTAATTATGACAGGTAACTGTAACTTCGATACTAATTATGACAAGGAACTGTAATTTCGATACAAATTATGGCAGGTAACTGTAACTTTGATACTAGTTATGACAGGTAACAGTAACTTCGATACTAATTATGACAAGTAACTGTAACTTCGTTACTAATTATGACAAGTAAATCTAATTTTGATAAAAAATTATGGCAGGTAACTGTAACTTCGATACTAATTAATACAGATAACAGTAACTTCGATACTAATTATGACAGGTTACTGTAACATCGTTACTAATTATGTCAAGTAACTGTAACTTCGATACTAATTATGACAAGTAACAGTAACTTCGATACTAATTATGACAAGTAACTGTAACTTCGATACTAATTATGACAGGTAACTGTAACTTCGTTACTAATTATGACAAGTAACTGTAATTTCGTTACAAATTTGGCAGGTAATTGTAATTTCGATACTAATTATGACAGGTAACAGTAACTTCGATACTAATTAGGAAAAGTAACAGTTACTTCGATACTAATTATGACAAGTAACTGTTCCTTCGATACTAATTATGACAGGTAACTGTAACTTCGTTGCTAATTATGACAAGTAACTGTTATTTCGATACAAATTTTGGAATGGAACTGTAACTTCGATACTAATTATGACAGGTGACAGTAACTTCGATACTAATTATGACAAGTAACTGTAACTTCGATACTTATTATTAAAAGGTAACTGTAACTTCGTTACAAATTATGACAAGTAACTGTAATTTCTATACAAATTATGACAGGTAACTGTAACTTCGATACTAATTATGACAGGTAACAGTATCTTCGATACTAATTATGACAAGTAACTTTAATTCCGATACTAATTATGGCAGGTAACTGTAACATCGTTACTAATTATGACAAGTCCCTGTAATTTCGATACAAATTACGGCAGGTAACTGTAATTTCGATACTAATTATGACAGGTAACAGTAACTTCGATACTAATTATGACAAGTAACTTTAATTCCGATACTAATTATGGCAGGTAACTGTAACTTCGTTACTAATTATGACAAGTCCCTGTAATTTCGATACAAACTACGGCAGGTAACTGTAATTTCGATACTAATTATGACAGGTAACAGTAACTTCGATACTAATTATGACATGTAACTGTAACTTCGATACTTATTATTAAAAGGTAACTGTAACTTCGTTACAAATTATGACAAGTAACTGTAATTTCTATACAAATTATGACAGGTAACTGTAACTTCGATACTAATTATGACAGGTAACAGTATCTTCGATACTAATTATGACAAGTAACTTTAATTCCGATACTAATTATGACAGGTAACTGTAACTTCGTTACTTATTATGACAAGTAACTGTAATTTCGATACAAATTATGGCAGGTAACTTTAACTTCGATACTAATTATGACAGGTAACAGTAACTTCGATACTAATTATGACAAGTAAATATAACTTCGATACAAATTATGACATGTAACTGTAACTTCGATACTTATTATGACAAGAAACTCTAACTTCTTTACTAATTATGACAAGTAACTGTAATTTTGATAAAAAATTATGGTAGGTAACTGTAACTTCAATACTAATTATGACAGGTAACAGTAACGTCGATACTAATTATGACAAGTAACAGTACCTTCGATGCTAATTATGACAGGTAAATGTAACTTCGTTACTAATTATGACAGGTAACAGTAACTTCGATACTAATTATGACAAGTAACTGTAACTTCGATACTAATTATGACAGGTAACTGTAACTTCGTTACTAATTATGACAAGTAACTGTAATTTCGTTACAAATTTGGCAGGTAATTGTAATTTCGATACTAATTATGACAGGTAACAGTAACTTCGATACTAATTAGGAAAAGTAACAGTAACTTCGATACTAATTATGACAAGTAACTGTTCCTTTGATACTAATTATGACAGGTAACTGTAACTTCGTTGCTAATTATGACAAGTAACTGTTATTTCGATACGAATTTTGGAATGGAACTGTAACTTCGATACTAATTATGACAGGTGACAGTAACTTCGATACTAATTATGACAAGTAACTGTAACTTCGATACTTATTATGACAGGTAACTGTAACTTCGTTACAAATTATGACAAGTAACTGTAATTTCTATACAAATTATGACAGGTAACTGTAACATCGATACTAATTATGACAGGTAACAGTATCTTCGATACTAATTATGACAAGTAACTTTAATTCCGATACTAATTATGGCAGGTAACTGTAACTTCGTTACTAATTATGACAAGTCCCTGTAATTTCGATACAAATTACGGCAGGTAACTGTAATTTCGATACTAATTATGACAGGTAACAGTAACTTCGATACTAATTATGACAAGTAACTTTAATTCCGATACTAATTATGGCAGGTAACTGTAACTTCGTTACTAATTATGACAGTCACTGTAATTTCGATACAAATTACGGCAGGTAACTGTAATTTCGATACTCATTATGACAGGTAACAGTAACTTCGATACTAATTATGACAGGAAACTGTAATTTCGATACAAATTATGGCAGGTAACTGTAACTTCGATACTAATTATGACAGGTGACAGTAACTTCGATACTAATTATGACAAGTAACTATTACTTCGATACAAATTATGACAGGTTACAGTAACTTCGATACTAACTATGACAAGAAACTCTACCTTCGTTACTAATTATGACAAGTAACTGTAATTTTGATAAAAAATTATGGTAGGTAACTGTAACTTCAATACTAATTATGACAGGAAAGAGTAACTTCGATACTAATTATGACAGGTAACTGTAACTTCGTTACTAATTATGACAAATAACTTTAATTTCGATACTAATTATGGCAGGTAACTGTAACTTCGTTACTAATTATGACAAGTCCCTGTAATTTCGATACAAATTATGGCAGGTAACTGTAACTTCGATACTAATTATGACAAGTTACTGTAATTTCGTTACAAATTTGGCAGGTAATTGTAATTCCGATACTAATTATGACAAGTAACTGTAACTTCGATACTAATTATGACAGGTAACTGTAATTTCGATACAAATTATGACAGGTAACTGTAACTTCGTTACTAATTATGACAAGTAACTGTAATTTCGTTACAAATTTGGCAGGTAATTGTAATTTCGATACTAATTATGACAAGTAACTGTAACTTCGATACTAATTATGACAGGTAACTGTAATTTCGATACAAATTATGGCAGGTAACTGTAACTTCGATACTAATTATGACAGGTAACTGTAACTTCGTTACTAATTATGACAAGCAACTGTAATTTCGAAACAAATTATGGCAGGTAACTGTAACATCGATACTAATTATGACAGGTAACAGTAACTTCGATACATATTATGACAAGTAAATATAACTTCGATACAAATTATGACATGTAACTGTAACTTCGATACTAATTATGACAAGAAAATCTAACTACGTTACTAATTATGACAAGTAACTGTTATTTTGATAAAAAATTATGGTAGGTAACTGTAACTTCAATACTAATTATGACAGGTAACAGTTACGTCGATAGTAATTATGACAAGTAACAGTACCTTCGATACTAATTATGACAGGTAAATGTAACTTCGTTACTAATTATGACAGGTAACAGTAAATTCGATACTAATTATGACAAGTTACTGTAACTTCGATACTAATTATGACAGGTAACTGTAACTTCGTTACTAATTATGACAAGTAACTGTAATTTCGTTACAAATTTGGCAGGTAATTGTAATTTCGATACTAATTATGACAGGTAACAGTAACTTCGATACTAATTAGGACAAGTAACAGTAACTTCGATACTAATTATGACAAGTAACTGTTCCTTCGATACTAATTATGACAGGTAACTGTAACTTCGTTGCTAATTATGACAAGTAACTGTTATTTCGATACAAATTTTGGAATGGAACTGTAACTTCGATACTAATTATGACAGGTGACAGTAACTTCGATACTAATTATGAGAGGTAACAGTAACTTCGATGCTAATTATGACAGGTAACTGCAACTTCGTTACTAATTATGACAAGTAACTGTAATTTCGATACTAATTATTGCAGGTAACTGTAACTTCGTTACTAATTATGAGAAGTAACTGTAATTTCGATGCAAATTATGACAGGTAACTGTAACTTCGTTACTAATTATGACAAGTAACTGTAATTTCGTTACAAATTATGGCAGGTAACAGTACCTTCGATACTAACTATGACAGGTAACTATAACTTCGATACTAATTATGATAAGGAACTGTAATTTCGATACAAATTATGGCAGCTAACTGTAACTTTGATACTAGTTATGACAGGTAACAGTAACTTCGATACTAATGATGACAAGTAACTGTAACTTCGTTACTAATTATGACAAGTAAATCTAATTTTGATAAAAACTTATGGCAGGAAACTGTAACTTCGATACTAATTAATACAGATAACAGTAACTTCGACACTAATTATGACAGGTTACTGTAACATCGTTACTAATTATGTCAAGTAACTGTAACTTCGATACCAATTATGACAAGTAACTTTAACATCGATACTTATTATGACAGGTAACTGTAACTTCATTACTAATTATGACAAGAAACTGTAACTTCGATACTAATTATGACAGGTACCTGTAACTTCGATACTAATTATGACAAGTCCCTGTAATTTCGATACAAATTATGGCAGGTAACTGTAACTTCGATACTAATTATGACAAGTAACTGTAACTTCGATACTAATTATGACAGGTAACTGTAATTTCGATACAAATTATGGCAGGTAACTGTAACTTCGATACTAATTATGACAGTTAACTGTAACTTCGTTACTAATTATGACAAGTAACTTTAATTTCGATACTAATTATGGCAGGTAACTGTAACTTCGTTACTAATTATGACAAGTCCCTGTAATTTCGATACAAATTATGGCAGGTAACTGTAACTTCGATACTAATTATGACAAGTAACTGTAACTTCGATACTAATTATGACAGGTAACTGTAATTTCGTTACTAATTATGAAAAATAACTTTAATTTCGATACTAATTATGGCAGATAACTGTAACTTCGTTACTAATTATGACAAATAACTTTAATTTCGATACTAATTATGGCAGGTAACAGTAACTTCGTTACTAATTATGACAAGTAACTGTAACTTCGATACTAATTATGACAGGTAACTGTAACTTCGTTACTAATTATGACAACTAACTGTAATTTCGATACAAATTTTGGCAGGTAACGGTAACTTCGATACTAATTATGACAGGTAACAGTAACTTCGATACTAATTAAGACAAGTAACTGTAACTTCGATACTAATTATGACAGGTAACTGTAACTTCGTTACTAATTATGAAAAGTAACAGTAATTTCGAAAATAATTATGGCAGGTAACTGTAACAACGATACTAATTATGACAGATTACTGTAACATCGTTACTTATTATGTCAAGTAACTTTAATTTCGATACTAATTATGGCAGGTAACTGTAACTTCGTTACTAATTATGACAAGTCCCTGTAATTTCGATACAAATTATGGCAGGTAACTGTAACTTCGATACTAATTATGACAAGTAACTGTAACTTCGATACTAATTATGACAGGTAACTGTAATTTCGATACAAATTATAGCTGGAAACTGTAACTTCGATACTAATTATGACAGGTAACTGTAACTTCGTTACTAATTATGACAAGTAACTGTAATTTCGATGCAAATTATGGCAGGTAACTTTAACTTCGATACTAATTATGACAGGTAACAGTAACTTCGATACTAATTAGGCCAAGTAAATATAACTTCGATACAAATTATGACATGTAACTGTAACTTCGATACTAATTATGACAAGAAACTCTAACTTCGTTACTAATTATGACAAGTAACTGTAATTTTGATAAAAATTATGGTAGGTAACTGTAACTTCAATACTAATTATGACAGGTAACTGTAACGTCGATACTAATTATGACAAGTAACAGTACCTTCGATGCTAATTATGACAGGTAAATGTAACTTCGTTACTAATTATGACAGGTAACAGTAACTTCGATACTAATTATGACAAGCAACTCTAACTTCGATACTAATTATGACAGGTAACTGTAACTTCGTTACTAATTATGACAAGTAACTGTAATTTCGTTACAAATTTGGCAGGTTATTGTAATTTCGATACTAATTATGACAGGTAACAGTAACTTCGATACTAATTAGGAAAAGTAACAGTAACTTCGATACTAATTATGACAAGTAACTGTTCCTTCGATACTAATTATTACAGGTAACTGTAACTTCGTTGCTAATTATGACAAGTAACTGTTATTTCGATACAAATTTTGGAATGGAACTGTAACTTCGATACTAATTATGACAGGTGACAGTAACTTCAATACTAATTATGACAAGTAACTGTAACTTCGATACTTATTATGACAGGTAACTGTAACTTCGTTACAAATTATGACAAGTAACTGTAATTTCTATACAAATTATGACAGGTAACTGTAACTTCGAAACTAATTATGACAGGTAACAGTATCTTCGATACTAATTATGACAAGTAACTTTAATTCCGATACTAATTATGGCAGGTAACTGTAACTTCGTTACTAATTATGACAAGTCCCTGTAATTTCGATACAAATTACGGCAGGTAACTGTAATTTCGATACTAATTATGACAGGTAACAGTAACTTCGATACTAATTATGACAAGTAACTTTAATTCCGATACTAATTATGGCAGGTAACTGTAACTTCGTTACTAATTATGACAAGTCCCTGTAATTTCGATACAAATTACGGCAGGTAACTGTAATTTCGATACTCATTATGACAGGTAACAGTAACTTCGATACTAATTATGACAGGAAACTGTAATTTCGATACAAATTATGGCAGGTAACTGTAACTTCGATACTAATTATGACAGGTGACAGTAACTTCGATACTAATTATGACAAGTAACTATTACTTCGATACAAATTATGACAGGTTACAGTAACTTCGATACTAATTATGACAAGAAACTCTACCTTCGTTACTAATTATGACAAGTAACTGTAATTTTGATAAAAAATTATGGTAGGTAACTGTAACTTCAATACTAATTATGACAGGAAAGAGTAACTTCGATACTAATTATGACAGGTAACTGTAACTTCGTTACTAATTATGACAAATAACTTTAATTTCGATACTAATTATGGCAGGTAACTGTAACTTCGTTACTAATTATGACAAGTCCCTGTAATTTCGATACAAATTATGGCAGGTAACTGTAACTTCGATACTAATTATGACAAGTTACTGTAACTTCGATACTAATTATGACAGGTAACTGTAATTTCGAAACAAATTATGGCAGGTAACTGTAACTTCGATACTAATTATGACAAGTAACTGTAATATTGATAAAAAATTATGGTAGGTTACTGTAACTTCAATACTAATTATGACAAGTAACAGTAGCGTCGATACTAATTATGACAAGTAACAGTACCTTCGATGCTAATTATGACAGGTAACTGTAACTTCGATACTAATTATGACAAGGAACAGTAATTTCGATACAAATTAGGGCAGGTAACTGTAACTTCGTTACTAATTATGACAAGTAACTGTAATTTCGATACAAATTTTGGCAGGTAACTGTAACTTCGATACTAATTATGACAAGTCCCTGTAATTTCGGTACAAATTAAGGCAGGTAACTGTAACTTCCATACTAATTATGACAGGTAACAGTAACTTCGATACTAATTATGACAGGAAACTGTAACTTCGTTACTACTTTTGACAAGTAACTGTAATTTCGATACAAATTATGACAGGTAACTGTAACTTCGTTACTAATTATGACAAGTAACTGTAATTTCGTTACAAATTTGGCAGGTAATTGTAATTTCGATACTAATTATGACAGGTAACAGTAACTTCGATACTAATTAGGACAAGTAACAGTAACTTCGATACTAATTATGACAAGTAACTGTTCCTTCGATACTAATTATGACAGGTAACTGTAACTTCGTTGCTAATTATGACAAGTAACTGTTATTTCGATACAACATTTGGAATGGAACTGTAACTTCGATACTAAATATGACAGGTGACAGTAACTTCGATACTAATTATGAGAGGTAACAGTAACTTCGAAGCTAATTATGACAGGTAACTGCAACTTCGTTACTAATTATGACAAGTAACTGTAATTTCGATACTAATTATTGCAGGTAACTGTAACTTCGTTACTAATTATGAGAAGTAACTGTAATTTCGATGCAAATTATGACAGGTAAATGTAACTTCGTTACTAATTATGACAAGTAACTGTAATTTCGTTACAAATTATGGCAGGTAACAGTACCTTCGATACTAATTATGACAGGTAACTGTAACTTCGATACTAATTATGACAAGGAACTGTAATTTCGATACAAATTATGGCAGGTAACTGTAACTTTGATACTAGTTATGACAGGTAACAGTAACTTCGATACTAATTATGACAAGTAACTGTAACTTCGTTACTAATTATGACAAGTAAATCTAATTTTGATAAAAAATTATGGCAGGTAACTGTAACTTCGATACTAATTAATACAGATAACAGTAACTTCGATACTAATTATGACAGGTTACTGTAACATCGTTACTAATTATGTCAAGTAACTGTAACTTCGATACTAATTATGACAAGTAACAGTAACTTCGATACTAATTATGACAAGTAACTGTAACTTCGATACTAATTATGACAGGTAACTGTAACTTCGTTACTAATTATGACAAGTAACTGTAATTTCGTTACAAATTTGGCAGGTAATTGTAATTTCGATACTAATTATGACAGGTAACAGTAACTTCGATACTAATTAGGAAAAGTAACAGTTACTTCGATACTAATTATGACAAGTAACTGTTCCTTCGATACTGATTATGACAGGTAACTGTAACTTCGTTGCTAATTATGACAAGTAACTGTTATTTCGATACAAATTTTGGAATGGAACTGTAACTTCGATACTAATTATGACAGGTGACAGTAACTTCGATACTAATTATGACAAGTAACTGTAACTTCGATACTTATTATTAAAAGGTAACTGTAACTTCGTTACAAATTATGACAAGTAACTGTAATTTCTATACAAATTATGACAGGTAACTGTAACTTCGATACTAATTATGACAGGTAACAGTATCTTCGATACTAATTATGACAAGTAACTTTAATTCCGATACTAATTATGGCAGGTAACTGTAACTTCGTTACTAATTATGACAAGTCCCTGTAATTTCGATACAAATTACGGCAGGTAACTGTAATTTCGATACTAATTATGACAGGTAACAGTAACTTCGATACTAATTATGACAAGTAACTTTAATTCCGATACTAATTATGGCAGGTAACTGTAACTTCGTTACTAATTATGACAAGTCCCTGTAATTTCGATACAAATTACGGCAGGTAACTGTAATTTCGATACTAATTATGACAGGTAACAGTAACTTCGATACTAATTATGACAGGAAACTGTAATTTCGATACAAATTATGGCAGGTAACTGTAACTTCGATACTAATTATGACAGGTGACAGTAACTTCGATACTAATTATGACAAGTAACTATTACTTCGATACAAATTATGACAGGTTACAGTAACTTCGATACTAATTATGACAAGAAACTCTACTTTCGTTACTAATTATGACAAGTAACTGTAATTTTGATAAAAAATTATGGTAGGTAACTGTTACTTCAATACTAATTATGACAGGAAAGAGTAACTTCGATACTAATTATGACAGGTAACTGTAACTTCGTTACTAATTATGAAAAATAACTTTAATTTCGATACTAATTATGGCAGGTAACTGTAACTTCGTTACTAATTATGAAAAGTCCCTGTAATTTCGATACAAATTATGGCAGGTAGCTGTAACTTCGATACTAATTATGACAAGTTACTGTAACTTCGATACTAATTATGACAGGTAACTGTAATTTCGAAACAAATTATGGCAGGTAACTGTAACTTCGATACTAATTATGACAGGTAACAGTAACTTCGATACTAATTATGACAAGTAAATATAACTTCGATAAAAATAATGACAAGTAACTGTAACTTCGATACTAATTATGACAAGAAACTCTAACTTCGTTACTAATTATGGCAAGTAACTGTAATTTTGATAAAAAATTATGGTAGGTTACTGTAACTTCAATACTAATTATGACAGGTAACAGTAGCGTCGATACTAATTATGACAAGTAACAGTACCTTCGATGCTAATTATGACAGGTAACTGTAACTTCGATACTAATTATGACAAGGAACAGTAATTTCGATACAAATTAGGGCAGGTAACTGTAACTTCGTTACTAACTATGACAAGTAACTGTAATTTCGATACAAATTTTGGCAGGAAACTGTAACTTCGATACTAATTATGACAAGTCCCTGTAATTTCGGTACAAATTAAGGCAGGTAACTGTAACTTCCATACTAATTATGACAGGTAACAGTAACTTCGATACTAATTATGACAGGTAACAGTAACTTCGATACTTATTATGACAAGTAAATATAACTTCGATACAAATTATGACATGTAACTGTAACTTCGATACTAATTATGACAAGAAACTCTAACTACGTTACTAATTATGACAAGTAACTGTTATTTTGATAAAAAATTATGGTAGGTAACTGTAACTTCAATACTAATTATGACAGGTAACAGTTACGTCGATACTAATTATGACAAGTAACAGTACCTTCGATGCTAATTATGACAGGTAAATGTAACTTCGTTACTAATTATGACAGGTAACAGTAACTTCGATACTAATTATGACAAGTTACTGTAACTTCGATACTAATTATGACAGGTAACTGTAACTTTGTTACTAATTATGACAAGTAACTGTAATTTCGTTACAAATTTGTCAGGTAATTGTAATTTCGATACTAATTATGACAGGTAACAGTAACTTCGATACTAATTAGGACAAGTAACAGTAACTTCGATACTAATTATGACAAGTAACTGTTTCTTCGATACTAATTATGACAGGTAACTGTAACTTCGTTGCTAATTATGACAAGTAACTGTTATTTCGATACAAATTTTGGAATGGAACTGTAACTTCGATACTAATTATGACAGGTGACAGTAACTTCGATACTAATTATGAGAGGTAACAGTAACTTCGATGCTAATTATGACAGGTAACTGCAACTTCGTTACTAATTATGACAAGTAACTGTAATTTCGATACAAATTATTGCAGTTAACTGTAACTTCGTTACTAATTATGAGAAGTAACTGTAATTTCGATGCAAATTATGACAGGTAACTGTAACTTCGTTACTAATTATGACAAGTAACTGTAATTTCGTTACAAATTATGGCAGGTAACAGTACCTTCGATACTAATTATGACAGGTAACTGTAACTTCGATACTAATTATGACAAGGAACTGTAATTTCGATACAAATTATGGCAGGTAACTGTAACTTCGATACTAATTAATACAGATAACAGTAACTTCGATACTAATTATGACAGGTTACTGTAACATCGTTACTAATTATGTCAAGTAACTGTAACTTCGATACTAATTATGACAAGTAACTTTAACATCGACACTTATTATGACAGGTAACTGTAACTTCATTACTAATTATGACAAGAAACTGTAACTTCGATACTAATTATGACAGGTACCTGTAACTTCGATACTAATTATGACAAGTCCCTGTAATTTCGATACAAATTATGGCAGGTAACTGTAACTTCGATACTAATTATGACAAGTAACTGTAACTTCGATACTAATTATGACAGGTAACTGTAATTTCGATACAAATTATGGCAGGTAACTGTAACTTCGATACTAATTATGACAGTTAACTGTAACTTCGTTACTAATTATGACAAGTAACTTTAATTTCGATACTAATTATGGCAGGTAACTGTAACTTCGTTACTAATTATGACAAGTCCCTGTAATTTCGATACAAATTATGGCAGGTAACTGTAACTTCGATACTAATTATGACAAGTAACTGTAACTTCGATACTAATTATGACAGGTAACTGTAATTTCGTTACTAATTATGAAAAATAACTTTAATTTCGATACTAATTATGGCAGATAACTGTAACTTCGTTACTATATATGACAAATAACTTTAATTTCGATACTAATTATGGCAGGTAACAGTAACTTCCATACTAATTATGACAAGTAACTGTAACTTCGTTACTAATTATGACAGGTAACTGTAACTTCGTTACTAATTATGACAAGAAACTGTAATTTCGATACAAATTTTGGCAGGTAACGGTAACTTCGATACTAATTATGACAGGTAACAGTAACTTCGATACTAATTATGACAAGTAACTGTAACTTCGATACTAATTATGACAGGTAACTGTAACTTCGTTACTAATTATGAAAAGTAACAGTAATTTCGAAAATAATTATGGCAGGTAACTGTAACAACGATACTAATTATGACAGATTACTGTAACATCGTTACTAATTATGTCAAGTTACTTTAATTTCGATACTAATTATGGCAGGTAACTGTAACTTCGTTACTAATTATGACAAGTCCCTGTAATTTCGATACAAATTATGGCAGGTAACTGTAACTTCGATACTAATTATGACAAGTAACTGTAACTTCGATACTAATTATGACAGGTAACTGTAATTTCGATACAAATTATAGCTGGAAACTGTAACTTCGATACTAATTATGACAGGTAACTGTAACTTCGTTACTTATTATGACAAGTAACTGTAATTTCGATACAAATTATGGCAGGTAACTTTAACTTCGATACTAATTATGACAGGTAACAGTAACTTCGATACTAATTATGACAAGTAAATATAACTTCGATACAAATTATGACATGTAACTGTAACTTCGATACTTATTATGACAAGAAACTCTAACTTCTTTACTAATTATGACAAGTAACTGTAATTTTGATAAAAAATTATGGTAGGTAACTGTAACTTCAATACTAATTATGACAGGTAACAGTAACGTCGATACTAATTATGACAAGTAACAGTACCTTCGATGCTAATTATGACAGGTAAATGTAACTTCGTTACTAATTATGACAGGTAACAGTAACTTCGATACTAATTATGACAAGTAACTGTAACTTCGATACTAATTATGACAGGTAACTGTAACTTCGTTACTAATTATGACAAGTAACTGTAATTTCGTTACAAATTTGGCAGGTAATTGTAATTTCGATACTAATTATGACAGGTAACAGTAACTTCGATACTAATTAGGAAAAGTAACAGTAACTTCGATACTAATTATGACAAGTAACTGTTCCTTTGATACTAATTATGACAGGTAACTGTAACTTCGTTGCTAATTATGACAAGTAACTGTTATTTCGATACGAATTTTGGAATGGAACTGTAACTTCGATACTAATTATGACAGGTGACAGTAACTTCGATACTAATTATGACAAGTAACTGTAACTTCGATACTTATTATGACAGGTAACTGTAACTTCGTTACAAATTATGACAAGTAACTGTAATTTCTATACAAATTATGACAGGTAACTGTAACATCGATACTAATTATGACAGGTAACAGTATCTTCGATACTAATTATGACAAGTAACTTTAATTCCGATACTAATTATGGCAGGTAACTGTAACTTCGTTACTAATTATGACAAGTCCCTGTAATTTCGATACAAATTACGGCAGGTAACTGTAATTTCGATACTAATTATGACAGGTAACAGTAACTTCGATACTAATTATGACAAGTAACTTTAATTCCGATACTAATTATGGCAGGTAACTGTAACTTCGTTACTAATTATGACAGTCACTGTAATTTCGATACAAATTACGGCAGGTAACTGTAATTTCGATACTCATTATGACAGGTAACAGTAACTTCGATACTAATTATGACAGGAAACTGTAATTTCGATACAAATTATGGCAGGTAACTGTAACTTCGATACTAATTATGACAGGTGACAGTAACTTCGATACTAATTATGACAAGTAACTATTACTTCGATACAAATTATGACAGGTTACAGTAACTTCGATACTAACTATGACAAGAAACTCTACCTTCGTTACTAATTATGACAAGTAACTGTAATTTTGATAAAAATTATGGTAGGTAACTGTAACTTCAATACTAATTATGACAGGAAAGAGTAACTTCGATACTAATTATGACAGGTAACTGTAACTTCGTTACTAATTATGACAAATAACTTTAATTTCGATACTAATTATGGCAGGTAACTGTAACTTCGTTACTAATTATGACAAGTCCCTGTAATTTCGATACAAATTATGGCAGGTAACTGTAACTTCGATACTAATTATGACAAGTTACTGTAATTTCGTTACAAATTTGGCAGGTAATTGTAATTTCGATACTAATTATGACAAGTAACTGTAACTTCGATACTAATTATGACAGGTAACTGTAATTTCGATACAAATTATGACAGGTAACTGTAACTTCGTTACTAATTATGACAAGTAACTGTAATTTCGTTACAAATTTGGCAGGTAATTGTAATTTCGATACTAATTATGACAAGTAACTGTAACTTCGATACTAATTATGACAGGTAACTGTAATTTCGATACAAATTATGGCAGGTAACTGTAACTTCGATACTAATTATGACAGGTAACTGTAACTTCGTTACTAATTATGACAAGCAACTGTAATTTCGAAACAAATTACGGCAGGTAACTGTTACATCGATACTAATTATGACAGGTAACAGTAACTTCGATACATATTATGACAAGTAAATATAACTTCGATACAAATTATGACATGTAACTGTAACTTCGATACTAATTATGACAAGAAAATCTAACTACGTTACTAATTATGACAAGTAACTGTTATTTTGATAAAAAATTATGGTAGGTAACTGTAACTTCAATACTAATTATGACAGGTAACAGTTACGTCGATAGTAATTATGACAAGTAACAGTACCTTCGATACTAATTATGACAGGTAAATGTAACTTCGTTACTAATTATGACAGGTAACAGTAAATTCGATACTAATTATGACAAGTTACTGTAACTTCGATACTAATTATGACAGGTAACTGTAACTTCGTTACTAATTATGACAAGTAACTGTAATTTCGTTACAAATTTGGCAGGTAATTGTAATTTCGATACTAATTATGACAGGTAACAGTAACTTCGATACTAATTAGGACAAGTAACAGTAACTTCGATACTAATTATGACAAGTAACTGTTCCTTCGATACTAATTATGACAGGTAACTGTAACTTCGTTGCTAATTATGACAAGTAACTGTTATTTCGATACAAATTTTGGAATGGAACTGTAACTTCGATACTAATTATGACAGGTGACAGTAACTTCGATACTAATTATGAGAGGTAACAGTACCTTCGATGCTAATTATGACAGGTAACTGCAACTTCGTTACTAATTATGACAAGTAACTGTAATTTCGATACTAATTATTGCAGGTAACTGTAACTTCGTTACTAATTATGAGAAGTAACTGTAATTTCGATGCAAATTATGACAGGTAACTGTAACTTCGTTACTAATTATGACAAGTAACTGTAATTTCGTTACAAATTATGGCAGGTAACAGTACCTTCGATACTAACTATGACAGGTAACTATAACCTCGATACTAATTATGATAAGGAACTGTAATTTCGATACAAATTATGGCAGGTAACTGTAACTTTGATACTAGTTATGACAGGTATCAGTAACTTCGATACTAATGATGACAAGTAACTGTAACTTCGTTACTAATTATGACAAGTAAATCTAATTTTGATAAAAACTTATGGCAGGAAACTGTAACTTCGATACTAATTAATACAGATAACAGTAACTTCGACACTAATTATGACAGGTTACTGTAACATCGTTACTAATTATGTCAAGTAACTGTAACTTCGATACCAATTATGACAAGTAACTTTAACATCGATACTTATTATGACAGGTAACTGTAACTTCATTACTAATTATGACAAGAAACTGTAACTTCGATACTAATTATGACAGGTACCTGTAACTTCGATACTAATTATGACAAGTCCCTGTAATTTCGATACAAATTATGGCAGGTAACTGTAACTTCGATACTAATTATGACAAGTAACTGTAACTTCGATACTAATTATGACAGGTAACTGTAATTTCGATACAAATTATGGCAGGTAACTGTAACTTCGATACTAATTATGACAGTTAACTGTAACTTCGTTACTAATTATGACAAGTAACTTTAATTTCGATACTAATTATGGCAGGTAACTGTAACTTCGTTACTAATTATGACAAGTCCCTGTAATTTCGATACAAATTATGGCAGGTAACTGTAACTTCGATACTAATTATGACAAGTAACTGTAACTTCGATACTAATTATGACAGGTAACTGTAATTTCGTTACTAATTATGAAAAATAACTTTAATTTCGATACTAATTATGGCAGATAACTGTAACTTCGTTACTAATTATGACAAATAACTTTAATTTCGATACTAATTATGGCAGGTAACAGTAACTTCGTTACTAATTATGACAAGTAACTGTAACTTCGATACTAATTATGACAGGTAACTGTAACTTCGTTACTAATTATGACAACTAACTGTAATTTCGATAAAAATTTTGGCAGGTAACGGTAACTTCGATACTAATTATGACAGGTAACAGTAACTTCGATACTAATTATGACAAGTAACTGTAACTTCGATACTAATTATGACAGGTAACTGTAACTTCGTTACTAATTATGAAAAGTAACAGTAATTTCGAAAATAATTATGGCAGGTAACTGTAACAACGATACTAATTATGACAGATTACTGTAACATCGTTACTTATTATGTCAAGTAACTTTAATTTCGATACTAATTATGGCAGGTAACTGTAACTTCGTACTAATTATGACAAGTCCCTGTAATTTCGATACAAATTATGGAAGGTAACTGTAACTTCGATACTAATTATGACAAGTAACTGTAACTTCGATACTAATTATGACAGGTAACTGTAATTTCGATACAAATTATAGCTGGAAACTGTAACTTCGATACTAATTATGACAGGTAACTGTAACTTCGTTACTAATTATGACAAGTAACTGTAATTTCGATACAAATTATGGCAGGTAACTTTAACTTCGATACTAATTATGACAGGTAACAGTAACTTCGATACTAATTAGGCCAAGTAAATATAACTTCGATACAAATTATGACATGTAACTGTAACTTCGATACTAATTATGACAAGAAACTCTAACTTCGTTACTAATTATGACAAGTAACTGTAATTTTGATAAAAATTATGGTAGGTAACTGTAACTTCAATACTAATTATGACAGGTAACTGTAACGTCGATACTAATTATGACAAGTAACAGTACCTTCGATGCTAATTATGACAGGTAAATGTAACTTCGTTACTAATTATGACAGGTAACAGTAACTTCGATACTAATTATGACAAGTAACTCTAACTTCGATACTAATTATGACAGGTAACTGTAACTTCGTTACTAATTATGACAAGTAACAGTAATTTCGTTACAAATTTGGCAGGTTATTGTAATTTCGATACTAATTATGACAGGTAACAGTAACTTCGATACTAATTAGGAAAAGTAACAGTAACTTCGATACTAATTATGACAAGTAACTGTTCCTTCGATACTAATTATTACAGGTAACTGTAACTTCGTTGCTAATTATGACAAGTAACTGTTATTTCGATACAAATTTTGGAATGGAACTGTAACTTCGATACTAATTATGACAGGTGACAGTAACTTCAATACTAATTATGACAAGTAACTGTAACTTCGATACTTATTATGACAGGTAACTGTAACTTCGTTACAAATTATGACAAGTAACTGTAATTTCTATACAAATTATGACAGGTAACTGTAACTTCGAAACTAATTATGACAGGTAACAGTATCTTCGATACTAATTATGACAAGTAACTTTAATTCCGATACTAATTATGGCAGGTAACTGTAACTTCGTTACTAATTATGACAAGTCCCTGTAATTTCGATACAAATTACGGCAGGTAACTGTAATTTCGATACTAATTATGACAGGTAACAGTAACTTCGATACTAATTATGACAAGTAACTTTAATTCCGATACTAATTATCGCAGGTAACTGTAACTTCGTTACTAATTATGACAAGTCCCTGTAATTTCGATACAAATTACGGCAGGTAACTGTAATTTCGATACTCATTATGACAGGTAACAGTAACTTCGATACTAATTATGACAGGAAACTGTAATTTCGATACAAATTATGGCAGGTAACTGTAACTTCGATACTAATTATGACAGGTGACAGTAACTTCGATACTAATTATGACAAGTAACTATTACTTCGATACAAATTATGACAGGTTACAGTAACTTCGATACTAATTATGACAAGAAACTCTACCTTCGTTACTAATTATGACAAGTAACTGTAATTTTGATAAAAAATTATGGTAGGTAACTGTAACTTCAATACTAATTATGACAGGAAAGAGTAACTTCGATACTAATTATGACAGGTAACTGTAACTTCGTTACTAATTATGACAAATAACTTTAATTTCGATATTAATTATGGCAGGTAACTGTAACTTCGTTACTAATTATGACAAGTCCCTGTAATTTCGATACAAATTATGGCAGGTAACTGTAACTTCGATACTAATTATGACAAGTTACTGTAACTTCGATACTAATTATGACAGGTAACTGTAATTTCGAAACAAATTATGGCAGGTAACTGTAACTTCGATACTAATTATGACAAGTAACTGTAATATTGATAAAAAATTATGGTAGGTTACTGTAACTTCAATATTAATTATGACAAGTAACAGTAGCGTCGATACTAATTATGACAAGTAACAGTACCTTCGATGCTAATTATGACAGGTAACTGTAACTTCGATACTAATTATGACAAGGAACAGTAATTTCGATACAAATTAGGGCAGGTAACTGTAACTTCGTTACTAATTATGACAAGTAACTGTAATTTCGATACAAATTTTGGCAGGTAACTGTAACTTCGATACTAATTGTGACAAGTCCCTGTAATTTCGGTACAAATTAAGGCAGGTAACTGTAACTTCCATACTAATTATGACAGGTAACAGTAACTTCGATACTAATTATGACAGGAAACTGTAACTTCGTTACTACTTTTGACAAGTAACTGTAATTTCGATACAAATTATGACAGGTAACTGTAACTTCGTTACTAATTATGACAAGTAACTGTAATTTCGTTACAAATTTGGCAGGTAATTGTAATTTCGATACTAATTATGACAAGTAACTGTAACTTCGATACTAATTATGACAGGTAACTGTAATTTCGATACAAATTATGGCAGGTAACTGTAACTTCGATACTAATTATGACAGGTAACTGTATCTTCGTTACTAATTATGACAAGTAACTGTAATTTCGAAACAAATTATGGCAGGTAACTGTAACTTCGATACTAATTATGACAGGTAACAGTAACTTCGATACTTATTATGACAAGTAAATATAACTTCGATACAAAATAAGACATGTAACTGTAACTTCGATACTAATTATGACAAGAAACTCTAACTTCGTTACTAATTATGACAAGTAACTGTTATTTTGATAAAAAATTATGGTAGGTAACTGTAACTTCAATACTAATTATGACAGGTAAGAGTTACGTCGATACTAATTATGACAAGTAACTGTACCTTCGATGCTAATTATGACAGGTAAATGTAACTTCGTAACTAATTATGACAGGTAACAGTAACTTCGATACTAATTATGACAAGTTACTGTAACTTCGATACTAATTATGACAGGTAACTGTAACTTCGTTACTAATTATGACAAGTAACTGTAATTTCGTTACAAATTTGGCAGGTAATTGTAATTTCGATACTAATTATGACAGGTAACAGTAACTTCGATACTAATTAGGACAAGTAACAGTAACTTCGATACTAATTATGACAAGTAACTGTTCCTTCGATACTAATTATGACAGGTAACTGTAACTTCGTTGCTAATTATGACAAGTAACTGTTATTTCGATACAAATTTTGGAATGGAACTGTAACTTCGATACTAATTATGACAGGTGACAGTAACTTCGATACTAATTATGAGAGATAACAGTAACTTCGATGCTAATTATGACAGGTAACTGCAACTTCGTTACTAATTATGACAAGTAACTGTAATTTCGATACTAATTATTGCAGGTAACTGTAACTTCGTTACTAATTATGAGAAGTAACTGTAATTTCGATGCAAATTATGACAGGTAACTGTAACTTCGTTACTAATTATGACAAGTAACTGTAATTTCGTTACAAATTATGGCAGGTAACAGTACCTTCGATACTAATTATGACAGGTAACTGTAACTTCGATACTAATGATGACAAGGAACTGTAATTTCGATACAAATTATGGCAGGTAACTGTAACTTTGATACTAGTTATGACAGGTAACAGTAACTTCGATACTAATTATGACAAGTAACTGTAACTTCGTTACTAATTATGACAAGTAAATCTAATTTTGATAAAAAATTATGGCAGGTAACTGTAACTTCGATACTAATTAATACAGATAACAGTAACTTCGATACTAATTATGACAGGTTACTGTAACATCGTTACTAATTAAGTCAAGTAACTGTAACTTCGATACTAATTATGACAAGTAACTTTAACTTCGATACTTATTATGACAGGTAACTGTAACTTCATTACTAATTATGACAAGAAACTGTAACTTCGATACTAATTATGACAGGTAACTGTAACTTCGAAACTAATTATGACAAGTCCCTGTAATTTCGATACAAATTATGGCAGGTAACTGTAACTTCGATACAAATTATGACAAGTAACTGTAACTTCGATACTAATTATGACAGGTAACTGTAATTTCGATACAAATTATGGCAGGTAACTGTAACTTCGATACTAATTATGACATTTAACTGTAACTTCGTTACTAATTATGACAAGTAACTTTAATTTCGATACTAATTATGGCAGGTAACTGTAACTTCGTTACTAATTATGACAAGTCCCTGTAATTTCGATACAAATTATGGCAGGTAACTGTAACTTCGATACTAATTATGACAAGTAACTGTAACTTCGATACTAATTATGACAGGTAACTGTAATTTCGTTACTAATTATGAAAAATAACTTTAATTTCGATACTAATTATGGCAGATAACTGTAACTTCGTTACTAATTATGACAAATAACTTTAATTTCGATACTAATTATGGCAGGTAACAGTAACTTCGATACTAATTATGACAAGTAACTGTAACTTCGATACTAATTATGACAGGTAACTGTAACTTCGTTACTAATTATGACAAGTAACTGTAATTTCGATACAAATTTTGGCAGGTAACGGTAACTTCGATACTAATTATGACAGGTAACAGTAACTTCGATACTAATTATGACAAGTAACTGTAACTTCGATACTAATTATGACAGGTAACTGTAACTTCGTTACTAATTATGAAAAGTAACAGTAATTTCGAAAATAATTATGGCAGGTAACTGTAACAACGATACTAATTATGACAGGTAACTGTAACTTCGTTACTAATTATGAAAAGTAACAGTAATTTCGAAAATAATTATGGCAGGTAACTGTAACAACGATACTAATTATGACAGATTACTGTAACATCGTTACTAATTATGTCAAGTAACTTTAATTTCGATACTAATTATGGCAGGTAACTGTAACTTCGTTACTAATTATGACAAGTCCCTGTAATTTCGATACAAATTTTGGCAGGTAACGGTAACTTCGATACTAATTATGACAGGTAACAGTAACTTCGATACTAATTATGACAAGTAACTGTAACTTCGATACTAATTATGACAGGTAACTGTAACTTCGTTACTAATTATGACAAGTAACTGTAATTTCGATACAAATTTTGGCAGGTAACGGTAACTTCGATACTAATTATGACAGGTAACAGTAACTTCGATACTAATTATGACAAGTAACTGTAACTTCGATACTAATTATGACAGGTAACTGTAACTTCGTTACTAATTATGAAAAGTAACAGTAATTTCGAAAATAATTATGGCAGGTAACTGTAACAACGATACTAATTTTGACAGATTACTGTAACATCGTTACTAATTATGTCAAGTAACTTTAATTTCGATACTAATTATGGCAGGTAACTGTAACTTCGATACTAATTATGACAAGTAACTGTAACGTCGATACTAATTATGACAGGTAACTGTAATTTCGATACAAATTATAGCTGGAAACTGTAACTTCGATACTAATTATGACAGGTAACTGTAACTTCGTTACTAATTATGACAAGTAACTGTAATTTCGATACAAATTATGGCAGGTAACTTTAACTTCGAAACTAATTATGACAGGTAACAGTAACTTCGATACTAATTATGACAAGTAAATATAACTTCGATACAAATTATGACATGTAACTGTAACTTCGATACTAATTATGACAAGAAACTCTAACTTCGTTACTAATTATGACAAGTAACTGTAATTTTGATAAAAAATTATGGTAGGTAACTGTAACTTCAATACTAATTATGACAGGTAACAGTAACGTCGATACTAATTATGACAAGTAACAGTACCTTCGATGCTAATTATGACAGGTAAATGTAACTTCGTTACTAATTATGACAGGTAACAGTAACTTCGATACTAATTATGACAAGTAACTGTAACTTCGATACTAATTATGACAGGTATCTGTAACTTCGTTACTAATTATGACAAGTAACTGTAATTTCGTTACAAATTTGGCAGGTAATTGTAATTTCGATACTAATTATGACAGGTAACAGTAACTTCGATACTAATTAGGAAAAGTAACAGTAACTTCGATACTAATTATGACAAGTAACTGTTCCTTCGATACTAATTATGACAGGTAACTGTAACTTCGTTGCTAATTATGACAAGTAACTGTTATTTCGATACAAATTTTGGAATGGAACTGTAACTTCGATACTAATTATGACAGGTGACAGTAACTTCGATACTAATTATGACAAGTAACTGTAACTTCGATACTTATTATGACAGGTAACTGTAGCTTCGTTACAAATTATGACAAGTAACTGTAATTTCTATACAAATTATGACAGGTAACTGTAACTTCGATACTAATTATGACAGGTAACAGTATCTTCGATACTAATTATGACAAGTAACTTTAATTCCGATACTAATTATGGCAGGTAACTGTAACTTCGTTACTAATTATGACAAGTCCCTGTAATTTCGATACAAATTACGGCAGGTAACTGTGATTTCGATACTAATTATGACAGGTAACAGTAACTTCGATACTAATTATGACAAGTAACTTTAATTCCGATACTAATTATGGCAGGTAACTGTAACTTCGTTACTAATTATGACAAGTCCCTGTAATTTCGATACAAATTACGGCAGGTAACTGTAATTTCGATACTAATTATGACAGGTAACAGTAACTTCGATACTAATTATGACAGGAAACTGTAATTTCGATACTAATTATGACAAGAAACTCTAACTTCGTTACTAATTATGACAAGTAACTGTTATTTTGATAAAAAAATTATGGTAGGTAACTGTAACTTCAATACTAATTATGACAGGTAAGAGTTACGTCGATACTAATTATGACAAGTAACTGTACCTTCGATGCTAATTATGACAGGTAAATGTAACTTCGTTACTAATTATGACAGGTAACAGTAACTTCGATACTAATTATGACAAGTTACTGTAACTTCGATACTAATTATGACAGGTAACTGTAACTTCGTTACTAATTATGACAAGTAACTGTAATTTCGTTACAAATTTGGCAGGTAATTGTAATTTCGATACTAATTATGACAGGTAACAGTAACTTCGATACTAATTAGGACAAGTAACAGTAACTTCGATACTAATTATGACAAGTAACTGTTCCTTCGATACTAATTATGACAGGTAACTGTAACTTCGTTGCTAATTATGACAAGTAACTGTTATTTCGATACAAATTTTGGAATGGAACTGTAACTTCGATACTAATTATGACAGGTGACAGTAACTTCGATACTAATTATGAGAGATAACAGTAACTTCGATGCTAATTATGACAGGTAACTGCAACTTCGTTACTAATTATGACAAGTAACTGTAATTTCGATACTAATTATTGCAGGTAACTGTAACTTCGTTACTAATTATGAGAAGTAACTGTAATTTCGATGCAAATTATGACAGGTAACTGTAACTTCGTTACTAATTATGACAAGTAACTGTAATTTCGTTACAAATTATGGCAGGTAACAGTACCTTCGATACTAATTATGACAGGTAACTGTAACTTCGATACTAATGATGACAAGGAACTGTAATTTCGATACAAATTATGGCAGGTAACTGTAACTTTGATACTAGTTATGACAGGTAACAGTAACTTCGATACTAATTATGACAAGTAACTGTAACTTCGTTACTAATTATGACAAGTAAATCTAATTTTGATAAAAAATTATGGCAGGTAACTGTAACTTCGATACTAATTAATACAGATAACAGTAACTTCGATACTAATTATGACAGGTTACTGTAACATCGTTACTAATTATGTCAAGTAACTGTAACTTCGATACTAATTATGACAAGTAACTTTAACTTCGATACTTATTATGACAGGTAACTGTAACTTCATTACTAATTATGACAAGAAACTGTAACTTCGATACTAATTATGACAGGTAACTGTAACTTCGAAACTAATTATGACAAGTCCCTGTAATTTCGATACAAATTATGGCAGGTAACTGTAACTTCGATACAAATTATGACAAGTAACTGTAACTTCGATACTAATTATGACAGGTAACTGTAATTTCGATACAAATTATGGCAGGTAACTGTAACTTCGATACTAATTATGACATTTAACTGTAACTTCGTTACTAATTATGACAAGTAACTTTAATTTCGATACTAATTATGGCAGGTAACTGTAACTTCGTTACTAATTATGACAAGTCCCTGTAATTTCGATACAAATTATGGCAGGTAACTGTAACTTCGATACTAATTATGACAAGTAACTGTAACTTCGATACTAATTATGACAGGTAACTGTAATTTCGTTACTAATTATGAAAAATATCTTTAATTTCGATACTAATTATGGCAGATAACTGTAACTTCGTTACTAATTATGACAAATAACTTTAATTTCGATACTAATTATGGCAGGTAACAGTAACTTCGATACTAATTATGACAAGTAACTGTAACTTCGATACTAATTATGACAGGTAACTGTAACTTCGTTACTAATTATGACAAGTAACTGTAATTTCGATACAAATTTTGGCAGGTAACGGTAACTTCGATACTAATTATGACAGGTAACAGTAACTTCGATACTAATTATGACAAGTAACTGTAACTTCGATACTATTTATGACAGGTAACTGTAACTTCGTTACTAATTATGAAAAGTAACAGTAATTTCGAAAATAATTATGGCAGGTAACTGTAACAACGATACTAATTATGACAGGTAACTGTAACTTCGTTACTAATTATGAAAAGTAACAGTAATTTCGAAAATAATTATGGCAGGTAACTGTAACAACGATACTAATTATGACAGATTACTGTAACATCGTTACTAATTATGTCAAGTAACTTTAATTTCGATACTAATTATGGCAGGTAACTGTAACTTCGTTACTAATTATGACAAGTCCCTGTAATTTCGATACAAATTTTGGCAGGTAACGGTAACTTCGATACTAATTATGACAGGTAACAGTAACTTCGATACTAATTATGACAAGTAACTGTAACTTCGATACTAATTATGACAGGTAACTGTAACTTCGTTACTAATTATGACAAGTAACTGTAATTTCGATACAAATTTTGGCAGGTAACGGTAACTTCGATACTAATTATGACAGGTAACAGTAACTTCGATACTAATTATGACAAGTAACTGTAACTTCGATACTAATTATGACAGGTAACTGTAACTTCGTTACTAATTATGAAAAGTAACAGTAATTTCGAAAATAATTATGGCAGGTAACTGTAACAACGATACTAATTTTGACAGATTACTGTAACATCGTTACTAATTATGTCAAGTAACTTTAATTTCGATACTAATTATGGCAGGTAACTGTAACTTCGATACTAATTATGACAAGTAACTGTAACGTCGATACTAATTATGACAGGTAACTGTAATTTCGATACAAATTATAGCTGGAAACTGTAACTTCGATACTAATTATGACAGGTAACTGTAACTTCGTTACTAATTATGACAAGTAACTGTAATTTCGATACAAATTATGGCAGGTAACTTTAACTTCGAAACTAATTATGACAGGTAACAGTAACTTCGATACTAATTATGACAAGTAAATATAACTTCGATACAAATTAGGACATGTAACTGTAACTTCGATACTAATTATGACAAGAAACTCTAACTTCGTTACTAATTATGACAAGTAACTGTAATTTTGATAAAAAATTATGGTAGGTAACTGTAACTTCAATACTAATTATGACAGGTAACAGTAACGTCGATACTAATTATGACAAGTAACAGTACCTTCGATGCTAATTATGACAGGTAAATGTAACTTCGTTACTAATTATGACAGGTTACAGTAACTTCGATACTAATTATGACAAGTAACTGTAACTTCGATACTAATTATGACAGGTATCTGTAACTTCGTTACTAATTATGACAAGTAACTGTAATTTCGTTACAAATTTGGCAGGTAATTGTAATTTCGATACTAATTATGACAGGTAACAGTAACTTCGATACTAATTAGGAAAAGTAACAGTAACTTCGATACTAATTATGACAAGTAACTGTTCCTTCGATACTAATTATGACAGGTAACTGTAACTTCGTTGCTAATTATGACAAGTAACTGTTATTTCGATACAAATTTTGGAATGGAACTGTAACTTCGATACTAATTATGACAGGTGACAGTAACTTCGTTACTAATTATGACAAGTAACTGTAATTTCGATACAAATTTTGGCAGGTAACGGTAACTTCGATACTAATTATGACAGGTAACAGTAACTTCGATACTAATTATGACAAGTAACTGTAACTTCGATACTAATTATGACAGGTAACTGTAACTTCGTTACTAATTATGAAAAGTAACAGTAATTTCGAAAATAATTATGGCAGGTAACTGTAACAACGATACTAATTTTGACAGATTACTGTAACATCGTTACTAATTATGTCAAGTAACTTTAATTTCGATACTAATTATGGCAGGTAACTGTAACTTCGATACTAATTATGACAAGTAACTGTAACGTCGATACTAATTATGACAGGTAACTGTAATTTCGATACAAATTATAGCTGGAAACTGTAACTTCGATACTAATTATGACAGGTAACTGTAACTTCGTTACTAATTATGACAAGTAACTGTAATTTCGATACAAATTATGGCAGGTAACTTTAACTTCGAAACTAATTATGACAGGTAACAGTAACTTCGATACTAATTATGACAAGTAAATATAACTTCGATACAAATTATGACATGTAACTGTAACTTCGATACTAATTATGACAAGAAACTCTAACTTCGTTACTAATTATGACAAGTAACTGTAATTTTGATAAAAAATTATGGTAGGTAACTGTAACTTCAATACTAATTATGACAGGTAACAGTAACGTCGATACTAATTATGACAAGTAACAGTACCTTCGATGCTAATTATGACAGGTAAATGTAACTTCGTTACTAATTATGACAGGTAACAGTAACTTCGATACTAATTATGACAAGTAACTGTAACTTCGATACTAATTATGACAGGTATCTGTAACTTCGTTACTAATTATGACAAGTAACTGTAATTTCGTTACAAATTTGGCAGATAATTGTAATTTCGATACTAATTATGACAGGTAACAGTAACTTCGATACTAATTAGGAAAAGTAACAGTAACTTCGATACTAATTATGACAAGTAACTGTTCCTTCGATACTAATTATGACAGGTAACTGTAACTTCGTTGCTAATTATGACAAGTAACTGTTATTTCGATACAAATTTTGGAATGGAACTGTAACTTCGATACTAATTATGACAGGTGACAGTAACTTCGATACTAATTATGACAAGTAACTGTAACTTCGATACTTATTATGACAGGTAACTGTAGCTTCGTTACAAATTATGACAAGTAACTGTAATTTCTATACAAATTATGACAGGTAACTGTAACTTCGATACTAATTATGACAGGTAACAGTATCTTCGATACTAATTATGACAAGTAACTTTAATTCCGATACTAATTATGGCAGGTAACTGTAACTTCGTTACTAATTATGACAAGTCCCTGTAATTTCGATACAAATTACGGCAGGTAACTGTGATTTCGATACTAATTATGACAGGTAACAGTAACTTCGATACTAATTATGACAAGTAACTTTAATTCCGATACTAATTATGGCAGGTAACTGTAACTTCGTTACTAATTATGACAAGTCCCTGTAATTTCGATACAAATTACGGCAGGTAACTGTAATTTCGATACTAATTATGACAGGTAACAGTAACTTCGATACTAATTATGACAGGAAACTGTAATTTCGATACAAATTATGGCAGGTAACTGTAACTTCGATACTAATTATGACAGGTGACAGTAACTTCGATACTAATTATGACAAGTAACTATTACTTCGATACAAATTATGACAGGTTACAGTAACTTCGATACTAATTATGACAAGAAACTCTACCTTCGTTACTAATTATGACAAGTAACTGTAATTTTGATAAAAAATTATGGTAGGTAACTGTAACTTCAATACTAATTATGACAGGAAAGAATAACTTCGATACTAATTATTACAGGTAACTGTAACTTCGTTAC
Organism: Meconema thalassinum; assembly: GCA_946902985.2. Lineage (NCBI taxonomy): Eukaryota > Metazoa > Arthropoda > Insecta > Orthoptera > Tettigoniidae > Meconema > Meconema thalassinum. The sequence continues at coordinate 1,692,272,488 of OX336388.2, read as the reverse complement.
TAATTATGACAAATAACTTTAATTTCGATACTAATTATGGCAGGTAACTGTAACTTCGTTACTAATTATGACAAGTCCCTGTAATTTCGATACAAATTATGGCAGGTAACTGTAACTTCGATACTAATTATGAAAAGTTACTGTAACTTCGATACTAATTATGACAGGTAACTGTAATTTCGAAACAAATTATGGCAGGTAACTGTAACTTCGATACTAATTATGACAGGTAACTGTAACTTCGTTACTAATTATGACAAGTAACTGTAATTTCGATACAAATTATGGCAGGTAACTGTAACTTCGATACTATTTATGACAGGTAACAGTAACTTCGATACTAATTATGACAAGTAAATATAACTTCGATAAAAATTATGACAAGTAACTGTAACTTCGATACTAATTATGACAAGAAACTCTAACTTCGTTACTAATTATGACAAGTAACTGTAATTTTGATAAAAAATAATGGTAGGTTACTGTAACTTCAATACTAATTATGACAGGTAACAGTAGCGTCGATACTAATTTTGACAAGTAACAGTACCTTCGATGCTAATTATGACAGGTAACTGTAACTTCGATACTAATTATGACAAGGAACAGTAATTTCGATACAAATTAGGGCAGGTAACTGTAACTTCGTTACTAATTATGACAAGTAACTGTAATTTCGATACAAATTTTGGCAGGTAACTGTAACTTCGATACTAATTATGACAAGTCCCTGTAATTTCGGTACAAATTAAGGCAGGTAACTGTAACTTCCATACTAATTATGACAGGTAACAGTAACTTCGATACTAATTATGACAGGAAACTGTAACTTCGTTACTACTTTTGACAAGTAACTGTAATTTCGATACAAATTATGACAGGTAACTGTAACTTCGTTACTAATTATGACAAGTAACTGTAATTTCGTTACAAATTTGGCAGGTAATTGTAATTTCGATACTAATTATGACATGTAACTGTAACTTCGATACTAATTATGACAGGTAACTGTAATTTCAATACAAATTATGGCAGGTAACTGTAACTTCGATACTAATTATGACAGGTAACTGTAACTTCGTTACTAATTATGAAAAGTAACTGTAATTTCGAAACAAATTATGGCAGGTAACTGTAACTTCGATACTAATTATGACAGGTAACAGTAACTTCGATACTTATTATGACAAGTAAATATAACTTCGATACAAATTATGACATGTAACTGTAACTTCGATACTAATTATGACAAGAAACTCTAACTTCGTTACTAATTATGACAAGTAACTGTTATTTTGATAAAAAATTATGGTCGGTAACTGTAACTTCAATACTAATTATTACAGGTAACAGTTACGTCGATACTAATTATGACAAGTAACAGTACCTTCGATGCTAATTATGACAGGTAAATGTAACTTCGTTACTAATTATGACAGGTAACAGTAACTTCGATACTAATTATGACAAGTTACTGTAACTTCGATACTAATTATGAAAGGTAACTGTAACTTCGTTACTAATTATGACAAGTAACTCTAATTTCGTTACAAATTTGGCAGGTAATTGTAATTTCGATACTAAATATGACAGGTAACAGTAACTTCGATACTAATTAGGACAAGTAACAGTAACTTCGATACTAATTATGACAAGTAACTGTTCCTTCGATACTAATTATGACAGGTAACTGTAACTTCGTTGCTAATTATGACAAGTAACTGTTATTTCGATACAAATTTTGGAATGGAACAGTAACTTCGATACTAATTATGACAGGTGACAGTAACTTCGATACTAATTATGAGAGGTAACAGTAACTTCGATGCTAATTATGACAGGTAACTGCAACTTCGTTACTAATTATGACAAGTAACTGTAATTTCGATACTAATTATTGCAGGTAACTGTAACTTCGTTACTAATTATGAGAAGTAACTGTAATTTCGATGCAAATTATGACAGGTAACTGTAACATCGTTACTAATTATGACAAGTAACTGTAATTTCGTTACAAATTATGGCAGGTAACAGTACCTTCGATACTAATTATGACAGGTAACTGTAACTTCGATAATAATTATGACAAGGAACTGTAATTTCGATACAAATTATGGCAGGTAACTGTAACTTCGATACTAATTATGACAAGTAACTGTAACTTCGATACTAATTATGGCAGGTAACTGTAACTTCGTTACTAATTATGACAAGTCCCTGTAATTTCGATACAAATTATGGCAGATAACTGTAACTTCGTTACTAATTATGACAAATAACTTTAATTTCGATACTAATTATGGCAGGTAACAGTAACTTCGATACTAATTATGACAAGTAACTGTAACTTCGATACTAATTATGACAGGTAACTGTAACATCGTTACTAATTATGACAAGTAACTGTAATTTCGATACAAATTTTGGCAGGTAACGGTAACTTCGATACTAATTATGACAGGTAACAGTAACTTCGATACTAATTATGACAAGTAACTGTAACTTCGATACTAATTATGACAGGTAACTGTAACGTCGTTACTAATTATGAATAGTAACAGTAATTTCGAAAATAATTATGGCAGGTAACTGTAACAACGATACTAATTATGACAGATTACTGTAACATCGTTACTAATTATGTCAAGTAACTTTAATTTCGATACTAATTAAGGCAGGTAACTGTAACTTCGTTACTAATTATGACAAGTCCCTGTAATTTCGATACAAATTATGGCAGGTAACTGTAACGTCGATACTAATTATGACAAGTAACTGTAACGTCGATACTAATTATGACAGGTAACTGTAATTTCGATACAAATTATAGCTGGAAACTGTAACTTCGATACTAATTATGACAGGTAACTGTAACTTCGTTACAAATTATGACAAGTAACTGTAATTTTGATACAAATTATGGCAGGTAACTTTAACTTCGATACTAATTATGACAGGTAACAGTAACTTCGATACTAATTATGACAAGTAACTATTACTTCGATACAAATTATGACAGGTTACAGTAACTTCGATACTAATTATGACAAGAAACTCTACCTTCGTTACTAATTATGACAAGTAACTGTAATTTTGATAAAAAATTATGGTAGGTAACTGTAACTTCAATACTAATTATGACAGGAAAGAATAACTTCGATACTAATTATTACAGGTAACTGTAACTTCGTTACTAATTATGACAAATAACTTTAATTTCGATACTAATTATGGCAGGTAACTGTAACTTCGTTACTAATTATGACAAGTCCCTGTAATTTCGATACAAATTATGGCAGGTAACTGTAACTTCGATACTAATTATGAAAAGTTACTGTAACTTCGATACTAATTATGACAGGTAACTGTAATTTCGAAACAAATTATGGCAGGTAACTGTAACTTCGATACTAATTATGACAGGTAACTGTAACTTCGTTACTAATTATGACAAGTAACTGTAATTTCGATACAAATTATGGCAGGTAACTGTAACTTCGATACTATTTATGACAGGTAACAGTAACTTCGATACTAATTATGACAAGTAAATATAACTTCGATAAAAATTATGACAAGTAACTGTAACTTCGATACTAATTATGACAAGAAACTCTAACTTCGTTACTAATTATGACAAGTAACTGTAATTTTGATAAAAAATTATGGTAGGTTACTGTAACTTCAATACTAATTATGACAGGTAACAGTAGCGTCGATACTAATTTTGACAAGTAACAGTACCTTCGATGCTAATTATGACAGGTAACTGTAACTTCGATACTAATTATGACAAGGAACAGTAATTTCGATACAAATTAGGGCAGGTAACTGTAACTTCGTTACTAATTATGACAAGTAACTGTAATTTCGATACAAATTTTGGCAGGTAACTGTAACTTCGATACTAATTATGACAAGTCCCTGTAATTTCGGTACAAATTAAGGCAGGTAACTGTAACTTCCATACTAATTATGACAGGTAACAGTAACTTCGATACTAATTATGACAGGAAACTGTAACTTCGTTACTACTTTTGACAAGTAACTGTAATTTCGATACAAATTATGACAGGTAACTGTAACTTCGTTACTAATTATGACAAGTAACTGTAATTTCGTTACAAATTTGGCAGGTAATTGTAATTTCGATACTAATTATGACATGTAACTGTAACTTCGATACTAATTATGACAGGTAACTGTAATTTCAATACAAATTATGGCAGGTAACTGTAACTTCGATACTAATTATGACAGGTAACTGTAACTTCGTTACTAATTATGAAAAGTAACTGTAATTTCGAAACAAATTATGGCAGGTAACTGTAACTTCGATACTAATTATGACAGGTAACAGTAACTTCGATACTTATTATGACAAGTAAATATAACTTCGATACAAATTATGACATGTAACTGTAACTTCGATACTAATTATGACAAGAAACTCTAACTTCGTTACTAATTATGACAAGTAACTGTTATTTTGATAAAAAATTATGGTCGGTAACTGTAACTTCAATACTAATTATTACAGGTAACAGTTACGTCGATACTAATTATGACAAGTAACAGTACCTTCGATGCTAATTATGACAGGTAAATGTAACTTCGTTACTAATTATGACAGGTAACAGTAACTTCGATACTAATTATGACAAGTTACTGTAACTTCGATACTAATTATGAAAGGTAACTGTAACTTCGTTACTAATTATGACAAGTAACTCTAATTTCGTTACAAATTTGGCAGGTAATTGTAATTTCGATACTAAATATGACAGGTAACAGTAACTTCGATACTAATTAGGACAAGTAACAGTAACTTCGATACTAATTATGACAAGTAACTGTTCCTTCGATACTAATTATGACAGGTAACTGTAACTTCGTTGCTAATTATGACAAGTAACTGTTATTTCGATACAAATTTTGGAATGGAACAGTAACTTCGATACTAATTATGACAGGTGACAGTAACTTCGATACTAATTATGAGAGGTAACAGTAACTTCGATGCTAATTATGACAGGTAACTGCAACTTCGTTACTAATTATGACAAGTAACTGTAATTTCGATACTAATTATTGCAGGTAACTGTAACTTCGTTACTAATTATGAGAAGTAACTGTAATTTCGATGCAAATTATGACAGGTAACTGTAACATCGTTACTAATTATGACAAGTAACTGTAATTTCGTTACAAATTATGGCAGGTAACAGTACCTTCGATACTAATTATGACAGGTAACTGTAACTTCGATAATAATTATGACAAGGAACTGTAATTTCGATACAAATTATGGCAGGTAACTGTAACTTCGATACTAATTATGACAAGTAACTGTAACTTCGATACTAATTATGGCAGGTAACTGTAACTTCGTTACTAATTATGACAAGTCCCTGTAATTTCGATACAAATTATGGCAGATAACTGTAACTTCGTTACTAATTATGACAAATAACTTTAATTTCGATACTAATTATGGCAGGTAACAGTAACTTCGATACTAATTATGACAAGTAACTGTAACTTCGATACTAATTATGACAGGTAACTGTAACATCGTTACTAATTATGACAAGTAACTGTAATTTCGATACAAATTTTGGCAGGTAACGGTAACTTCGATACTAATTATGACAGGTAACAGTAACTTCGATACTAATTATGACAAGTAACTGTAACTTCGATACTAATTATGACAGGTAACTGTAACTTCGTTACTAATTATGAATAGTAACAGTAATTTCGAAAATAATTATGGCAGGTAACTGTAACAACGATACTAATTATGACAGATTACTGTAACATCGTTACTAATTATGTCAAGTAACTTTAATTTCGATACTAATTAAGGCAGGTAACTGTAACTTCGTTACTAATTATGACAAGTCCCTGTAATTTCGATACAAATTATGGCAGGTAACTGTAACGTCGATACTAATTATGACAAGTAACTGTAACGTCGATACTAATTATGACAGGTAACTGTAATTTCGATACAAATTATAGCTGGAAACTGTAACTTCGATACTAATTATGACAGGTAACTGTAACTTCGTTACAAATTATGACAAGTAACTGTAATTTTGATACAAATTATGGCAGGTAACTTTAACTTCGATACTAATTATGACAGGTAACAGTAACTTCGATACTAATTATGACAAGTAAATATAACTTCGATACAAATTATGACATGTAACTGTAACTTCGATACTAATTATGACAAGAAACTCTAACTTCGTTACTAATTATGACAAGTAACTGTAATTTTGATAAAAAATTATGGTAGGTAACTGTAACTTCAATACTAATTATGGCAGGTAACAGTAACGTCGATACTAATTATGACAAGTAACAGTACCTTCGATGCTAATTATGACAGGTAAATGTAACTTCGTTACTAATTATGACAGGTAACAGTAACTTCGATACTAATTATGACAAGTAACTGTAACTTCGATACTAATTATGACAGGTATCTGTAACTTCGTTACTAATTATGACAAGTAACTGTAATTTCGTTACAAATTTGGCAGGTAATTGTAATTTCGATACTAATTATGACAGGTAACAGTAACTTCGATACTAATTAGGAAAAGTAACAGTAACTTCGATACTAATTATGACAAGTAACTGTTCCTTCGATACTAATTATGACAGGTGACAGTAACTTCGATACTAATTATGACAAGTAACTGTAACTTCGATACTTATTATGACAGGTAACTGTAGCTTCGTTACAAATAATGACAAGTAATTGTAATTTCTATACAAATAATGACAGGTAACTGTAACTTCGATACTAATTAGGACAGGTAACAGTATCTTCGATACTAATTATGACAAGTAACTTTAATTTCGATACTAATTATGGCAGGTAACTGTAACTTCGTTACTAATTATGACAAGTCCCTGTAATTTCGATACAAATTACGGCAGGTAACTGTGATTTCGATACTAATTATGACAGGTAACAGTAACTTCGATACTAATTATGACAAGTAACTTTAATTCCGATACTAATTATGGCAGGTAACTGTAACTTCGTTACTAATTATGACAAGTCCCTGTAATTTCGATACAAATTACGGCAGGTAACTGTAATTTCGATACTAATTATGACAGGTAACAGTAACTTCGATACTAATTATGACAGGAAACTGTAATTTCGATACAAATTATGGCAGGTAACTGTAACTTCGATACTAATTATGACAGGTGACAGTAACTTCGATACAAATTATGACAAGTAACTATTACTTCGATACAAATTATGACAGGTTACAGTAACTTCGATACTAATTATGACAAGAAACTCTACCTTCGTTACTAATTATGACAAGTAACTGTAATTTTGATAAAAAATTATGGTAGGTAACTGTAACTTCAATACTAATTATGACAGGAAAGAATAACTTCGATACTAATTATGACAGGTAACTGTAACTTCGTTACTAATTATGACAAATAACTTTAATTTCGATACTAATTATGGCAGGTAACTGTAACTTCGTTACTAATTATGACAAGTCCCTGTAATTTCGATACAAATTATGGCAGGTAACTGTAACTTCGATACTAATTATGAAAAGTTACTGTAACTTCGATACTAATTATGACAGGTAACTGTAATTTCGAAACAAATTATGGCAGGTAACTGTAACTTCGATACTAATTATGACAGGTAACTGTAACTTCGTTACTAATTATGACAAGTAACTGTAATTTCGATACAAATTATGGCAGGTAACTGTAACTTCGATACTATTTATGACAGGTAACAGTAACTTCCATACTTATTATGACAAGTAAATATAACTTCGATACAAATTATGACATGTAACTGTAACTTCGATACTAATTATGACAAGAAACTCTAACTTCGTTACTAATTATGACAAGTAACTGTAATTTTGATAAAAAATTATGGTAGGTTACTGTAACTTCAATACTAATCATGACAGGTAACAGTAGCGTCGATACTAATTATGACAAGTAACAGTACCTTCGATGCTAATTATGACAGGTAACTGTAACTTCGATACTAATTATGACAAGGAACAGTAATTTCGATACAAATTAGGGCAGGTAACTGTAACTTCGTTACTAATTATGACAAGTAACTGTAATTTCGATACAAATTTTGGCAGGTAACTGTAACTTTGATACTAATTATGACAAGTCCCTGTAATTTCGGTACAAATTAAGGCAGGTAACTGTAACTTCCATACTAATTATGACAGGTAACAGTAACTTCGATACTAATTATGACAGGAAACTGTAACTTCGCTACTACTTTTGACAAGTAACTGTAATTTCGATACAAATTATGACAGGTAACTGTAACTTCGATACTAATTATGACAGGTAACTGTAATTTCGTTACAAATTTGGCAGGTAATTGTAATTTCGATACTAATTATGACAAGTAACTGTAACTTCGATACTAATTATGACAGGTAACTGTAATTTCGATACAAATTATGGCAGGTAACTGTAACTTCGATACTAATTATGACAGGTAACTGTAACTTCGTTACTAATTATGACAAGTAACTGTAATTTCGAAACAAATTATGGCAGGTAACTGTAACTTCGATACTAATTATGACAGGTAAGAGTAACTTCGATACTTATTATGACAAGTAAATATAACTTCGATACAAATTATGACATGTAACTGTAACTTCGATACTAATTATGACAAGAAACTCTAACTTCGTTACTAATTATGACAAGTAACTGTTATTTTGATAAAAAATTATGGTAGGTAACTGTAACTTCAATACTAATTATGACAGGTAACAGTTACGTCGATACTAATTATGACAAATAACAGTACCTTCGATGCTAATTATGACAGGTAAATGTAACTTCGTTACTAATTATGACAGGTAACAGTAACTTCGATACTAATTATGACAAGTTACTGTAACTTCGATACTAATTATGACAGGTAACTGTAACTTCGTTACTAATTATGACAAGTAAATCTAATTTCGTTACAAATTTGCAGGTAATTGTAATTTCGATACTAAATATGACAGGTAACAGTAACTTCGATACTAATTAGGACAAGTAACAGTAACTTCGATACTAATTATGACAAGTAACTGTTCCTTCGATACTAATTATGACAGGTAACTGTAACTTCGTTGCTAATTATGACAAGTAACTGTTATTTCGATACAAATTTTGGAATGGAACTGTAACTTCGATACTAATTATGACAGGTGACAGTAACTTCGGTACTAATTATGAGAGGTAACAGTAACTTCGATGCTAATTATGACAGGTAACTGCAACTTCGTTACTTATTATGACAAGTAACTGTAATTTCGATACTAATTATTGCAGGTAACAGTAACTTCGTTACTAATTATGAGAAGTAACTGTAATTTCGATGCAAATTATGACAGGTAACTGTAACATCGTTACTAATTATGACAAGTAACTGTAATTTCGTTACAAATTATGGCAGGTAACAGTACCTTCGATACTAATTATGACAGGTAACTGTAACTTCGATAATAATTATGACAAGGAACTGTAATTTCGATACAAATTATGGCAGGTAACTGTAACTTTGATACTAGTTATGACAGGTAACAGTAACTTCGATACTAATTATGACAAGTAACTGTAACTTCGTTACTAATTATGACAAGTAAATCTAATTTTGATAAAAAATTATGGCAGGTAACTGTAACTTCGATACTAATTAATACAGATAACAGTAACTTCGATACTAATTATGACAGGTTATTGTAACATCGTTACTAATTATGTCAAGTAACTGTAACTTCGATACTAATTATGACAAGTAACTTTAACTTCGATACTTATTATGACAGGTAACTGTAACTTCATTACTAATTATGACAAGAAACTGTAATTTCGATACTAATTATGACAGGTAACTGTAACTTCGATACTAATTATGACAAGTCCCTGTAATTTCGATACAAATTATGGCAGGTAACTGTAACTTCGATACTAATTATGACAAGTAACTGTAACTTCGATACTAATTATGACAGGTAACTGTAATATCGATACAAATTATGGCAGGTAACTGTAACTTCGATACTAATTATGACAGTTAACTGTAACTTCGTTACTAATTATGACAAGTAACTTTAATTTCGATACTAATTATGGCAGGTAACTGTAACTTCGTTACTAATTATGACAAGTCCCTGTAATTTCGATACAAATTATGGCAGGTCACTGTAACTTCGATACTAATTATGACAAGTAACTGTAACTTCGATACTAATTATGACAGGTAACTGTAATTTTGTTACTAATTATGAAAAATAACTTTAATTTCGATACTAATTATGGCAGATAACTGTAACATCGTTACTAATTATGACAAATAACTTTAATTTCGATACTAATTATGGCAGGTAACAGTAACTTCGATACTAATTATGACAAGTAACTGTAACTTCGATACTAATTATGACAGGTAACTGTAACTTCGTTACTAATTATGACAAATAACTGTAATTTCGATACAAATTTTGGCAGGTAACGGTAACTTCGATACTAATTATGACAGGTAACAGTAACTTCGATACTAATTATGACAAGTAACTGTAACTTCGATACTAATTATGACAGGTAACTGTAACTTCGTTACTAATTATGAAAAGTAACAGTAATTTCGAAAATAATTATGGCAGGTAACTGTAACAACGATACTAATTATGACAGATTACTGTAACATCGTTACTAATTATGTCAAGTCACTTTAATTTCGATACTAATTATGGCAGGTTACTGTAACTTCGTTAGTAATTATGACAAGTCCCTGTAATTTCGATACAAATTATGGCAGGTAACTGTAACTTCGATACTAATTATGACAAGTAACTGTAACTTCGATACTAATTATGACAGGTAACTGTAATTTCGATACAAATTATAACTGGAAACTGTAACTTCGATACTAATTATGACAGGTAACTGTAAATTCTTTACTATTTATGACAAGTAACTGTAATTTCGATACAAATTATGGCAGGTAACTTTAACTTCGATACTAATTATGACAGGTAACAGTAACTTCGATACTAATTATGACAAGTAAATATAACTTCGATACAAATTATGACATGTAACTGTAACTTCGATACTAATTATGACAAGAAACTCTAACTTCGTTACTAATTATGACAAGTAACTGTAATTTTGATAAAAAATTAAGGTAGGTAACTGTAACTTCAATACTAATTATGACAAGTAACAGTACCTTCGATGCTAATTATGACAGGTAAATGTAACTTCGTTACTAATTATGACAGGTAACAGTAACTTCGATACTAATTATGACAAGTAACTGTAACTTCGATACTAATTATGACAGGTAACTGTAACTTCGTTACTAATTATGACAAGTAACTGTAATTTCGTTACAAATTTGGCAGGTAATTGTAATTTCGATACTAATTATGACAGGTAACAGTAACTTCGATACTAATTAGGAAAAGTAACAGTTACTTCGATACTAATTATGACAAGTAACTGTTCCTTCGATACTAATTATGACAGGTAACTGTAACTTCGTTGCTAATTATGACAAGTAACTGTTATTTCGATACAAATTTTGGAATGGAACTGTAACTTCGATACTAATTATGACAGGTGACAGTAACTTCGATACTAATTATGACAAGTAACTGTAACTTCGATACTTATTATGACAGGTAACTGTAACTTCGTTACAAATTATGACAAGTAACTGTAATTTCTATACAAATTATGACAGGTAACTGTAACTTCGATACTAATTATGACAGGTAACAGTATCTTCGATACTAATTATGACAAGTAACTTTAATTCCGATACTAATTATGGCAGGTAACTGTAACTTCGTTACTAATTATGACAAGTCCCTGTAATTTCGATACAAATTACGGCAGGTAACTGTAATTTCGATACTAATTATGACAGGTAACAGTAACTTCGATACTAATTATGACAATTAACTTTAATTCCGATACTAATTATGGCAGGTAACTGTAACTTCGTTACTAATTATGACAAGTCCCTGTAATTTCGATACAAATTACGGCAGGTAACTGTAATTTCGATATTAATTATGACAGGTAACAGTAACTTCGATACTAATTATGACAGGAAACTGTAATTTCGATACAAATTATGGCAGGTAACTGTAACTTCGATACTAATTATGACAGGTGACAGTAACTTCGATACTAATTATGACAAGTAACTATTACTTCGATACAAATTATGACAGGTTACAGTAACTTCGATACTAATTATGACAAGAAACTCTACCTTCGTTACTAATTATGACAAGTAACTGTAATTTTGATAAAAAATTATGGTAGGTAACTGTAACTTCAATACTAATTATGACAGGAAAGAGTAACTTCGATACTAATTATGACAGGTAACTGTAACTTCGTTACTAATTATGACAAATAACTTAAATTTCGATACTAATTATGGCAGGTAACTGTAACTTCGTTACTAATTATGACAAGTCCCTGTAATTTCGATACAAATTATGGCAGGTAACTGTAACTTCGATACTAATTATGACAAGTTTCTGTAACTTCGATACTAATTATGACAGGTAACTGTAATTTCGAAACAAATTATGGCAGGTAACTGTAACTTCGATACTAATTATGACAGGTAACTGTAACTTCGTTACTAATTATGACAAGTAACTGTAATTTCGATACAAATTATGGCAGGTAACTGTAACTTCGATACTATTTATGACAGTTAACAGTAACTTCGATACTAATTATGACAAGTAAATATAACTTCGATAAAAATTATGACAAGTAACTGTAACTTCGATACTAATTATGACAAGAAACTCTAACTTCGTTACTAATTATGACAAGTAACTGTAATTTTGATAAAAAATTATGGTAGGTTACTGTAACTTCAATACTAATTATGACAGGTAACAGTAGCGTCGATACTAATTATGACAAGTAACAGTACCTTCGATGCTAATTATGACAGGTAACTGTAACTTCGATACTAATTATGACAAGGAACAGTAATTTCGATACAAATTAGGGCAGGTAACTGTAACTTCGTTACTAATTATGACAAGTAACTGTAATTTCGATACAAATTTTGGCAGGTAACTGTAACATCGATACTAATTATGACAAGTCCCTGTAATTTCGGTACAAATTAAGGCAGGTAACTGTAACTTCCATACTAATTATGACAGGTAACAGTAACTTCGATACTAATTATGACAGGAAACTGTAACTTCGTTACTACTTTTGACAAGTAACTGTAATTTCGATACAAATTATGACAGGTAACTGTAACTTCGTTACTAATTATGACAAGTAACTGTAATTTCGTTACAAATTTGGCAGGTAATTGTAATTTCGATACTAATTATGACAAGTAACTGTAACTTCGATACTAATTATGACAGGTAAATGTAATTTCGATACAAATTATGGCAGGTAACTGTAACTTCGATACTAATTATGACAGGTAACTGTAACTTCGTTACTAATTATGACAAGTAACTGTAATTTCGAAACAAATTATGGCAGGTAACTGTAACTTCGATACTAATTATGACAGGTAACAGTAACTTCGATACTTATTATGACAAGTAAATATAACTTCGATACAAATTATGACATGTAACTGTAACTTCGATACTAATTATGACAAGAAACTCTAACTTCGTTACTAATTATGACAAGTAACTGTTATTTTGATAAAAAAGTATGGTAGGTAACTGTAACTTCAATACTAATTATGACAGGTAACAGTTACGTCGATACTAATTATGACAAGTAACAGTACCTTCGATGCTAATTATGACAGGTAAATGTAACTTCGTTACTAATTATGACAGGTAACAGTAACTTCGATACTAATTATGACAAGTTACTGTAACTTCGATACTAATTATGACAGGTAACTGTAACTTCGTTAATAATTATGACAGGTAACTCTAATTTCGTTACAAATTTGGCAGGTAATTGTAATTTCGATACTAAATATGACAGGTAACAGTAACTTCGATACTAATTAGGACAAGTAACAGTAACTTCGATACTAATTATGACAAGTAAGTGTTCCTTCGATACTAATTATGACAGGTAACTGTAACTTCGTTGCTAATTATGACAAGTAACTGTTATTTCGATACAAATTTTGGAATGGAACTGTAACTTCGATACTAATTATGACAGGTGACAGTAACTTCGATACTAATTATGAGAGGTAACAGTAACTTCGATGCTAATTATGACAGGTAACTGCAACTTCGTTACTAATTATGACAAGTTACTGTAATTTCGATACTAATTATTGCAGGTAACTGTAACTTCGTTACTAATTATGAGAAGTAACTGTAACTTCGATACTAATTAATACAGATAACAGTAACTTCGATACTTCGATACAAGTCCCTGTAATTTCGATACAAATTATGGCAGGTAACTGTAACTTCGATACTAATTATGACAAGTAACTGTAACTTCGATACTAATTATGACAGGTAACTGTAATATCGATACAAATTATGGCAGGTAACTGTAACTTCGATACTAATTATGACAGTTAACTGTAACATCGTTACTAATTATGACAGGTAACTGTAACTTCGATACTAATTATGACAAGGAACAGTAATTTCGATACAAATTAGGACAGGTAACTGTAACTTCGTTACTAATTATGACAAGTAACTGTAATTTCGATACAAATTTTGGCAGGTAACTGTAACTTCGATACTAATTATGACAAGTCCCTGTAATTTCGGTACAAATTAAGGCAGGTAACTGTAACTTCCATACTAATTATGACAGGTAACAGTAACTTCGATACTAATTATGACAGGAAACTGTAACTTCGTTACTACTTTTGACAAGTAACTGTAATTTCGATACAAATTATGACAGGTAACTGTAACTTCGTTACTAATTATGACAAGTAACTGTAATTTCGTTACAAATTTGGCAGGTAATTGTAATTTCGATACTAATTATGACAAGTAACTGTAACTTCGATACTAATTATGACAGGTAAATGTAATTTCGATACAAATTATGGCAGGTAACTGTAACTTCGATACTAATTATGACAGGTAACTGTAACTTCGTTACTTTTTATGACAAGTAACTGTAATTTCGAAACAAATTATGGCAGGTAACTGTAACTTCGATACTAATTATGACAGGTAACAGTAACTTCGATACTTATTATGACAAGTAAATATAACTTCGATACAAATTATGACATGTAACTGTAACTTCGATACTAATTATGACAAGAAACTCTAACTTCGTTACTAATTATGACAAGTAACTGTTATTTTGATAAAAAATTATGGTAGGTAACAGTAACTTCAATACTAATTATGACAGGTAACAGTTACGTCGATACTAATTATGACAAGTAACAGTACCTTCGATGCTAATTATGACAGGTAAATGTAACTTCGTTACTAATTATGACAGGTAACAGTAACTTCGATATTAATTATGACAAGTTACTGTAACTTCGATACTAATTATGACAGGTAACTGTAACTTCGTTACTAATTATGACAGGTAACTCTAATTTCGTTACAAATTTGGCAGGTAATTGTAATTTCGATACTAAATATGACAGGTAACAGTAACTTCGATACTAATTAGGACAAGTAACAGTAACTTCGATACTAATTATGACAAGTAAGTGTTCCTTCGATACTAATTATGACAGGTAACTGTAACTTCGTTGCTAATTATGACAAGTAACTGTTATTTCGATACAAATTTTGGAATGGAACTGTAACTTCGATACTAATTATGACAGGTGACAGTAACTTCGATACTAATTATGAGAGGTAACAGTAACTTCGATGCTAATTATGACAGGTAACTGCAACTTCGTTACTAATTATGACAAGTAACTGTAATTTCGATACTAATTATTGCAGGTAACTGTAACTTCGTTACTAATTATGAGAAGTAACTGTAACTTCGATACTAATTAATACAGATAACAGTAACTTCGATACTTCGATACAAGTCCCTGTAATTTCGATACAAATTATGGCAGGTAACTGTAACTTCGATACTAATTATGACAAGTAACTGTAGCTTCGATACTAATTATGACAGGTAACTGTAATATCGATACAAATTATGGCAGGTAACTGTAACTTCGATACTAATTATGACAGTTAACTGTAACATCGTTACTAATTATGACAAGTAACTGTAATTTCGTTACAAATTATGGCAGGTAACAGTACCTTCGATACTAATTATGACAGGTAACTGTAACTTCGATAATAATTATGACAAGGAACTGTAATTTCGATACAAATTATGGCAGGTAACTGTAACTTTGATACTAGTTATGACAGGTAACAGTACTTCGATACTAATTATGACAAGTAACTGTAACTTCGTTACTAATTATGACAAGTAAATCTAATTTTGATAAAAAATTATGGCAGGTAACTGTAACTTCGATACTAATTAATACAGATAACAGTAACTTCGATACTAATTATGACAGGTTACTGTAACATCGTTACTAATTATGTCAAGTAACTGTAACTTCGATACTAATTATGACAAGTAACTTTAACTTCGATACTTATTATGACAGGTAACTGTAACTTCATTACTAATTATGACAAGTAAATCTAATTTTGATAAAAAATTATGGCAGGTAACTGTAACTTCGATACTAATTAATACAGATAACAGTAACTTCGATACTAATTATGACAGGTTACTGTAACATCGTTACTAATTATGTCAAGTAACTGTAACTTCGATACTAATTATGACAGGTAACTGTAACTTCGATACTAATTATGACAAGTCCCTGTAATTTCGATACAAATTATGGCAGGTAACTGTAACTTCGATACTAATTATGACAAGTAACTGTAACTTCGATACTAACTATGACAGGTAACTGTAATATCGATACAAATTATGGCAGGTAACTGTAACTTCGATACTAATTATGACAGTTAACTGTAACTTCGTTACTAATTATGACAAGTAACTTTAATTTCGATACTAATTATGGCAGGTAACTGTAACTTCGTTACTAATTATGACAAGTCCCTGTAATTTCGATACAAATTATGGCAGGTAACTGTAACTTCGATACTAATTATGACAAGTAACTGTAACTTCGATACTAATTATGACAGGTAACTGTAATTTCGTTACTAATTATGAAAAATAACTTTAATTTCGATACTAATTATGGCAGATAACAGTAACATCGTTACTAATTATGACAAATAACTTTAATTTCGATACTAATTATGGCAGGTAACAGTAACTTCGATACTAATTATGACAAGTAACTGTAACTTCGATACTAATTATGACAGGTAACTGTAACTTGGTTACTAATTATGACAAATAACTGTAATTTCGATACAAATTTTGGCAGGTAACGGTAACTTCGATACTAATTATGACAGGTAACAGTAACTTCGATACTAATTATGACAAGTAACTGTAACTTCGATACTAATAACGACAGGTAACTGTAACTTCGTTACTAATTATGAAAAGTAACAGTAATTTCGAAAATAATTATGGCAGGTAACTGTAACAACGATACTAATTATGACAGATTACTGTAACATCGCTACTAATTATGTCAAGTAACTTTAATTTCGATACTAATTATGGCAGGTAACTGTAACTTCGTTACTAATTATGACAAGTCCCTGTAATTTCGATACAAATTATGGCAGGTAACTGTAACATCGATACTAATTATGACAAGTAACTGTAACTTCGATACTAATTATGACAGGTAACTGTAATTTCGATACAAATTATAACTGGAAACTGTAACTTCGATACTAATTATGACAGGTAACTGTAACTTCGTTGCTAATTATGACAAGTAACTGTTATTTCGATACAAATTTTGGAATGGAACTGTAACTTCGATACTAATTATGACAGGTGACAGTAACTTCGATACTAATTATGACAAGTAACTGTAACTTCGATACTTATTATGACAGGTAACTGTAACTTCGTTACAAATTATGACAAGTAACTGTAATTTCTATACAAATTATGACAGGTAACTGTAACTTCGATACTAATTATGACAGGTAACAGTATCTTCGATACTAATTATGACAAGTAACTTTAATTCCGATACTAATTATGGCAGGTAACTGTAACTTCGTTACTAATTATGACAAGTCCCTGTAATTTCGATACAAATTACGGCAGGTAACTGTAATTTCGATACTAATTATGACAGGTAACAGTAACTTCGATACTAATTATGACAAGTAACTTTAATTCCGATACTAATTATGGCAGGTAACTGTAACTTCGTTACTAATTATGACAAGTCCCTGTAATTTCGATACAAATTATGGCAGGTAACTGTAACTTCGATACTAATTATGACAGGTGACAGTAACTTCGATACTAATTATGACAAGTAACTATTACTTCGATACAAATTATGACAGGTTACAGTAACTTCGATACTAATTATGACAAGAAACTCTACCTTCGTTACTAATTATGACAAGTAACTGTAATTTTGATAAAAAATTATGGTAGGTAACTGTAACTTCAATACTAATTATGACAGGAAAGAGTAACTTCGATACTAATTATGACAGGTAACTGTAACTTCGTTACTAATTATGACAAATAACTTTAATTTCGATACTAATTATGGCAGGTAACTGTAACTTCGTTACTAATTATGACAAGTCCCTGTAATTTCGATACAAATTATGGCAGGTAACTGTAACTTCGATACTAATTATGACAAGTTACTGTAACTTCGATACTAATTATGACAGGTAACTGTAATTTCGAAACAAATTATGGCAGGTAACTGTAACTTCGATACTAATTATGACAGTGAACTGTAACTTCGTTACTAATTATGACAAGTAACTGTAATTTCGATACAAATTATGGCAGGTAACTGTAACTTCGATACTATTTATGACAAGTAAATATAACTTCGATAAAAATTATGACAAGTAACTGTAACTTCGATACTAATTATGACAAGAAACTCTAACTTCGTTACTAATTATGACAAGTAACTGTAATTTTGATAAAAAATTATGGTAGGTTACTGTAACTTCAATACTAATTATGACAGGTAACAGTAGCGTCGATACTAATTATGACAAGTAACAGTACCTTCG
This sequence comes from Meconema thalassinum, assembly GCA_946902985.2. Classification (NCBI taxonomy): domain Eukaryota; kingdom Metazoa; phylum Arthropoda; class Insecta; order Orthoptera; family Tettigoniidae; genus Meconema; species Meconema thalassinum. Next base: position 1,692,253,271 of record OX336388.2, on the reverse strand, counting down.
ATGCTAATTATGACAGGTAACTGTAACTTCGATACTAATTATGACAAGGAACAGTAATTTCGATACAAATTAGGGCAGGTAACTGTAACTTCGTTACTAATTATGACAAGTAACTGTAATTTCGATACAAATTTTGGCAGGTAACTGTAACTTCGATACTAATTATGACAAGTCCCTGTAATTTCGGTACAAATTAAGGCAGGTAACTGTAACTTCCATACTAATTATGACAGGTAACAGTAACTTCGATACTAATTATGACAGGAAACTGTAACTTCTTTACTACTTTTGACAAGTAACTGTAATTTCGATACAAATTATGACAGGTAACTGTAACTTCGTTACTAATTATGACAAGTAACTGTAATTTCGTTACAAATTTGGCAGGTAATTGTAATTTCGATACTAATTATGACAAGTAACTGTAACTTCGATACTAATTATGACTGGTAACTGTAATTTCGATACAAATTATGGCAGGTAACTGTAACTTCGATACTAATTATGACAGGTAACTGTAACTTCGTTACTAATTATGACAAGTAACTGTAATTTCGAAACAAATTATGGCAGGTAACTGTAACTTCGATACTAATTATGACAGGTAACAGTAACTTCGATACTTATTATGACAAGTAAATATAACTTCGATACAAATTATGACATGTAATTGTAACTTCGATACTAATTATGACAAGAAACTCTAACTTCGTTACTAATTATGACAAGTAACTGTTATTTTGATAAAAAATTATGGTAGGTAACTGTAACTTCAATACTAATTATGACAGGTAACAGTTACGTCGATACTAATTATGACAAGTAACAGTACCTTCGATGCTAATTATGACAGGTAAATGTAACTTCGTTACTAATTATGACAGGTAACAGTAACTTCGATACTAATTATGACAAGTTACTGTAACTTCGATACTAATTATGACAGGTAACTGTAACTTCGTAACTAATTATGACAAGTAACTGTAATTTCGTTACAAATTTGGCAGGTAATGGTAATTTCGATACTAATTATGACAGGTAACAGTAACTTCGATACTAATTAGGACAAGTAACAGTAACTTCGATACTAATTATGACAAGTAACTGTTCCTTCGATACTAATTATGACAGGTAACTGTAACTTCGTTGCTAATTATGACAAGTAACTGTTATTTCGATACAAATTTTGGATGGAACTGTAAATCGATACTAATTATGACAGGTGACAGTAACTTCGATACTAATTATGAGAGGTAACAGTAACTTCGATGCTAATTATGACAGGTAACTGCAACTTCGTTACTAATTATGACAAGTAACTGTAATTTCGATACTAATTATTGCAGGTAACTGTAACTTCGTTACTAATTATGACAAGTAACTGTAATTTCGTTACAAATTATGGCAGGTAACAGTACCTTCGTTACTAATTATGACAGGTAACTGTAACTTCGATACTAATTATGACAAGGAACTGTAATTTCGATACAAATTATGGCAGGTAACTGTAACTTTGATACTAGTTATGACAGGTAACTGTAACTTCGATACTAATTAATACAGATAACAGTAACTTCGATACTAATTATGACAGGTTACTGTAACATCGTTACTAATTATGTCAAGTAACTGTAACTTCGATACTAATTATGACAAGTAACTTTAACTTCGATACTTATTATGACAGGTAACTGTAACTTCATTACTAATTATGACAAGAAACTGTAACTTCGATACTAATTATGACAGGTAATTGTAACTTCGATACTAATTATGACAAGTCCCTGTAATTTCGATACAAATTATGGCAGGTAACTGTAACTTCGATACTAATTATGACAAGTAACTGTAACTTCGATTCTAATTATGACAGGTAACTGTAATTTCGATACAAATTATGACAGGTAACTGTAACTTCGATACTAATTATGACAGTTAACTGTAACTTCGTTACTAATTATGACAAGTAACTTTAATTTCGATACTAATTATGGCAGGTAACTGTAACTTCGTTACTAATTATGACAAGTCCCTGTAATTTCGATACAAATTATGGCAGGTAACTGTAACTTCGATACTAATTATGACAAGTAACTGTAACTTTGATACTAATTATGACAGGTAACTGTAACTTCGTTACTAATTATGAAAAATAACTTTAATTTCGATACTAATTATGGCAGATAACTGTAACTTCGTTACTAATTATGACAAATAACTTTAATTTCGATACTAATTATGGCAGGTAACAGTAACTTCGATACTAATTATGACAAGTAACTGTAACTTCGATACTAATTATGACAGGTACCTGTAACTTCGTTACTAATTATGACAAGTAACTGTAATTTCGATACAAATTTTGGCAGGTAACGGTAACTTCGATACTAATTATGACAGGTAACAGTAACTTCGATACTAATTATGACAAGTAACTGTAACTTCGATACTAATTATGACAGGTAACTGTAACTTCGTTACTATTTATGAAAAGTAACAGTAATTTCGAAAATAATTATGGCAGGTAACTGTAACAACTATACTAATTATGACAGATTACTGTAACATCGTTACTAATTATGTCAAGTAACTTTAATTTCGATAATAATTATGGCAGGTAACTGTAACTTCGTTACTAATTATGACAAGTCCCTGTAATTTCGATACAAATTATGACAGGTAACTGTAACTTCGATACTAATTATGACAAGTAACTGTAACTTCGATACTAATTATGACAGGTAACTGTAATTTCGATACAAATTATAGCTGGAAACTGTAACTTCGATACTAATTATGACAGGTAACTGTAACTTCGTTACTAATTATGACAAGTAACTGTAATTTTGATAAAAAATTATGGTAGGTAACTGTAACTTCAATACTAATTATGACAGGTAACAGTAACGTCGATACTAATTATGACAAGTAACAGTACCTTCGATGCTAATTATGACAGGTAAATGTAACTTCGTTACTAATTATGACAGGTAACAGTAACTTCGATTCTAATTATGACAAGTAACTGTAACTTCGATACTAATTATGACAGGTAACTGTAACTTCGTTACTAATTATGACAAGTAACTGTAATTTCGTTACAAATTTGGCAGGTAATTGTAATTTCGATACTAATTATGACAGGTAACAGTAACTTCGATACTAATTAGGAAAAGTAACACTAACTTCGATACTAATTATGACAAGTAACTGTTCCTTCGATATTAATTATGACAGGTAACTGTAACTTCGTTGCTAATTATGACAAGTAACTGTTATTTCGATACAAATTTTGGAATGGAACTGTAACTTCGATACTAATTATGACAGGTGACAGTAACTTCGATACTAATTATGACAAGTAACTGTAACTTCGATACTTATTATGACAGGTAACTGTAACTTCGTTACAAATTATGACAAGTAACTGTAATTTCTATACAAATTATGACAGGTAACTGTAAATTCGATACTAATTATGACAGGTAACAGTATCTTCGATACTAATTATGACAAGTAACTTTAATTCCGATACTAATTATGGCAGGTAAATGTAACTTCGTTACTAATTATGACAAGTCCCTGTAATTTCGATACGAATTACGGCAGGTAACTGTAATTTCGATACTAATTATGACAGGTAACAGTAACTTCGATACTAATTATGACAAGTAACTTTAATTCCGATACTAATTATGGCAGGTAACTGTAACTTCGTTACTAATTATGACAAGTCCCTGTAATTTCGATACAAATTACGGCAGGTAACTGTAATTTCGATACTAATTATGACAGGTAACAGTAACTTCGTTACTAATTATGACAGGAAACTGTAATTTCGTTACAAATTATGGCAGGTAACTGTAACTTCGATACTAATTATGACAGGTTACAGTAACTTCGATACTAATTATGACAATAAACTCTACCTTCGTTACTAATTATGACAAGTAACTGTAATTTTGATAAAAAATTATGGTAGGTCACTGTAACTTCAATACTAATTATGACAGGAAAGAGTAACTTCGATACTAATTATGACAGGTAACTGTAACTTCGTTACTAATTATGACAAGTAACTGTAATTTCGAAACTAATTATTGCAGGTAACTGTAACTTCGTTACTAATTATGAGAAGTAACTGTAATTTCGATGCAAATTATGACAGGTAACTGTAACTTCGTTACTAATTATGACAAGTAACTGTAATTTCGTTACAAATTATGGCAGGTTACAGTACCTTCGATACTAATTATGACAGGTAACTGTAACTTCGATACTAATTATGACAAGGAACTGTAATTTCGATACAAATTATGGCAGGTAACTGTAACTTTGATACTAGTTATGACAGGTAACAGTAACTTCGATACTAATTATGACAAGTAACTGTAACTTCGTTACTAATTATGACAAGTAAATCTAATTTTGATTAAAAATTATGGCAGGTAACTGTAACTTCGATACTAATTAATACAGATAACAGTAACTTCGATACTAATTATGACAGGTTACTGTAACATCGTTACTAATTATGTCAAGTAACTGTAACTTCGTTACTAATTAAGACAAGTAACTGTAATTTCGTTACAAATTTGGCAGGTAATTGTAATTTCGATACTAATTATGACAAGTAACTGTAACTTCGATACTAATTATGACAGGTAACTGTAATTTCGATACAAATTATGGCAGGTAACTGTAACTTCGATACTAATTATGACAGGTAACTGTCACTTCGTTACTAATTAAGACAAGTAACTGTAATTTCGAAACAAATTATGGCAGGTAACTGTAACTTCGATACTAATTATGACAGGTAACAGTAACTTCGATACTTATTATGACAAGTAAATATAACTTCGATACAAATTATGACATGTAACTGTAACTTCGATACTAATTATGACAAGAAACTCTAACTTCGTTACTAATTATGACAAGTAACTGTTATTTTGATAAAAAATTATGGTAGGTAACTGTAACTTCAATACTAATTATGACAGGTAACAGTTACGTCGATACTAATTATGACAAGTAACAGTACCTTCGATGCTAATTATGACAGGTAAATGTAACTTCGTTACTAATTATGACAGGTAACAGTAACTTCGATACAAATTATGACAAGTTACTGTAGCTTCGATACTAATTATGAAAGGTAACTGTAACTTCGTTACTAATTAAGACAAGTAACTGTAATTTCGTTACAAATTTGGCAGGTAATGGTAATTTCGATACTAATTATGACAGGTAACAGTAACTTCGATACTAATTAGGACAAGTAACAGTAACTTCGATACTAATTATGACAAGTAACTGTTCCTTCGATACTAATTATGACAGGTAACTGTAACTTCGTTGCTAATTATGACACGTAACTGTAATTTCGATACAAATTATGGAATGGAACTGTAACTTCGATACTAATTATGACAGGTGACAGTAACTTCGATACTAATTATGAGAGGTAACAGTAACTTCGATGCTAATTATGACAGGTAACTGCAACTTCGTTACTAATTATGACAAGTAACTGTAATTTCGATACTAATTATTGCAGGTAACTGTAACTTCGTTACTAATTATGAGAAGTAACTGTAATTTCGATGCAAATTATGACAGGTAACTGTAACTTCGTTACTAATTATGACAAGTAACTGTAATTTCGTTACAAATTATGGCAGGTAACAGTACCTTCGATACTAATTATGACAGGTAACTGTAACTTAGATAGTAATTATGACAAGGAACTGTAATTTCGATACAAATTATGGCAGGTAACTGTAACTTTGATACTAGTTATGACAGGTAACAGTAACTTCGATACTAATTATGACAAGTAACTGTAACTTCGTTACTAATTATGACAAGTAAATCTAATTTTGATTAAAAATTATGGCAGGTAACTGTAACTTCGATACTAATTAATACAGATAACAGTAACTTCGATACTAATTATGACAGGTTACTGTAACATCGTTACTAATTATGTCAAGTAACTGTAACTTCGATACTAATTATGACAAGTAACTTTAACTTCGATACTTATTATGACAGGTAACTGTAACTTCATTACTAATTATGACAAGAAACTGTAACTTCGATACTAATTATGACAGGTAACTGTAACTTCGATACTAATTATGACAAGTCCCTGTAATTTCGATACAAATTATGGCAGGTAACTGTAACTTCGATACTAATTATGACAAGTAACTGTAACTTCGATACTAATTATGACAGGTAACTGTAATTTCGATACAAATTATGACAGGTAACTGTAACTTCGATACTAATTATGAAAAATAACTTTAATTTCGATACTAATTATGGCAGATAACTGTAACTTCGTTACTAATTATGACAAATAACTTTAATTTCGATACTAATTATGGCAGGTAACAGTAACTTCGATACTAATTATGACAAGTAACTGTAACATCGATACTAATTATGACAGGTAACTGTAACTTCGTTACTAATTATGACAAGTAACTGTAATTTCGATACAAATTTTGGCAGGTAACGGTAACTTCGATACTAATTATGACAGGTAACAGTAACTTCGATACTAATTATGACAAGTAACTGTAACTTCGATACTAATTATGACAGGTAACTGTAACTTCGTTACTATTTATGAAAAGTAACAGTAATTTCGAAAATAATTATGGCAGGTAACTGTAACAACGATACTAATTATGACAGATTACTGTAACATCGTTACTAATTATGTCAAGTAACTTTAATTTCGATACTAATTATGGCAGGTAACTGTAACTTCGTTACTAATTATGACAAGTCCCTGTAATTTCGATACAAATTATGGCAGGTAACTGTAACTTCGATACTAATTATGACAAGTAACTGTAACTTCGATACTAATTATGACAGGTAACTGTAATTTCGATACAAATTATAGCTGGAAACTGTAACTTCGATACTAATTATGACAGGTAACTGTAACTTCGTTACTAATTATGACAAGTAACTGTAATTTCGATACAAATTATGGCAGGTAACATTAACTTCGATACTAATTATGACAGGTAACAGTAACTTCGATACTAATTATGACAAGTAAATATAACTTCGATACAAATTATGACATGTAACTGTAACTTCGATACTAATTATGACAAGAAACTCTAACTTCGTTACTAATTATGACAAGTAACTGTAATTTTGATAAAAAATTATGGTAGGTAACTGTAACTTCAATACTAATTATGACAGGTAACAGTAACGTCGATACTAATTATGACAAGTAACAGTACCTTCGATGCTTATTATGACAGGTAAATGTAACTTCGTTACTAATTATGACAGGTAACAGTAACTTCGATACTAATTATGACAAGTAACTGTAACTTCGATACTAATTAAGACAGGTAACTGTAACTTCGTTACTAATTATGACAAGTAACTGTAATTTCGTTACAAATTTGGCAGGTAATTGTAATTTCGATACTAATTATGACAGGTAACAGTAACTTCGATACTAATTAGGAAAAGTAACAGTAACTTCGATACTAATTATGACAAGTAACTGTTCCTTCGATACTAATTATGACAGGTAACTGTAACTTCGTTGCTAATTATGACAAGTAACTGTTATTTCGATACAAATTTTGGAATGGAACTGCAACTTCGATACTAATTATGACAGGTGACAGTAACTTCGATACTAATTATGACAAGTAACTGTAACTTCGATATTTATTATGACAGGTAACTGTAACTTCGTTACAAATTATGACAAGTAACTGTAATTTCTATACAAATTATGACAGGTAACTGTAAATTCGATACTAATTATGACAGGTAACAGTATCTTCGATACTAATTATGACAAGTAACTTTAATTCCGATACTAATTATGGCAGGTAAATGTAACTTCGTTACTAATTATGACAAGTCCCTGTAATTTCGATACAAATTACGGCAGGTAACTGTAATTTCGATACTAATTATGACAGGTAACAGTAACTTCGATACTAATTATGACAAGTAACTTTAATTCCGATACTAATTATGGCAGGTAACTGTAACTTCGTTACTAATTATGACAAGTCCCTGTAATTTCGATACAAATTACGGCAGGTAACTGTAATTTCGATACTAATTATGACAGGTAACAGTAACTTCGATACTAATTATGACAGGAAACTGTAATTTCGTTACAAATTATGGCAGGTAACTGTAACTTCGATACTAATTATGACAGGTGACAGTAACGTCGATACTAATTATGACAAGTAACTATTACTTCGATACAAATTATGACAGGTTACAGTAACTTCGATACTAATTATGACAATAAACTCTACCTTCGTTACTAATTATGACAAGTAACTGTAATTTTGATAAAAAATTATGGTAGGTAACTGTAACTTCAATACTAATTATGACAGGAAAGAGTAACTTCGATACTAATTATGACAGGTAACTGTAACTTCGTTACTAATTATGACAAGTAACTGTAATTTCTATACAAATTATGACAGGTAACTGTAAATTCGATACTAATTATGACAGGTAACAGTATCTTCGATATTAATTATGACAAGTAACTTTAATTCCGATACTAATTATGGCAGGTAAATGTAACGTCGTTACTAATTATGACAAGTCCCTTTAATTTCGATACAAATTACGGCAGGTAACTGTAATTTCGATACTAATTATGACACGTAACAGTAACTTCGATACTAATTATGACAAGTAACTTTAATTCCGATACTAATTATGGCAGGTAACTGTAACTTCGTTACTAATTATGACAAGTCCCTGTAATTTCGGTACAAAGTAAGGCAGGTAACTGTAACTTCCATACTAATTATGACAGGTAACAGTAACTTCGATACTAATTATGACAGGAAACTGTAACTTCGTTACTACTTTTGACAAGTAACTGTAATTTCGATACAAATTATGACAGGTAACTGTAACTTCGTTACTAATTATGACAAGTAACTGTAATTTCGTTACAAATTTGGCAGGTAATTGTAATTTCGATACTAATTATGACAAGAAACTCTAACTTCGTTACTAATTATGACAAGTAACTGTTATTTTGATAAAAAATTATGGTAGGTAACTGTAACTTCAATACTAATTATGACAGGTAACAGTTACGTCGATACTAATTATGACAAGTAACAGTACCTTCGATGCTAATTATGACAGGTAAATGTAACTTCGTTACTAATTATGACAGGTAACAGTAACTTCGATACTAATTATGACAAGTTACTGTAACTTCGATACTAATTATGACAGGTAACTGTAACTTCGTTACTAATTATGACAAGTAACTGTAATTTCGTTACAAATTTGGCAGTTAATGGTAATTTCGTTACTAATTATGACAGGTAACAGTAACTTCGATACTAATTAGGACAAGTAACAGTAACTTCGATACTAATTATGACAAGTAACTGTTCCTTCGATACTAATTATGACAGGTAACTGTAACTTCGTTGCTAATTATGACAAGTAACTGTTATTTCGATACAAATTTTGGAATGGAACTGTAACTTCGATACTAATTATGACAGGTGACAGTAACTTCGATACTAATTATGAGAGGTAACAGTAACTTCGATGCTAATTATGACAGGTAACTGCAACTTCGTTACTAATTATGACAAGTAACTGTAATTTCGATACTAATTATTGCAGGTAACTGTAACTTCGTTACTAATTATGAGACGTAACTGTAATTTCGATGCAAATTATGACAGGTAACTGTAACTTCGTTACTAATTATGACAAGTAACTGTAATTTCGTTACAAATTATGGCAGGTAACAGTACCTTCGATACTAATTATGACAGGTAACTGTAACTTCGATACTAATTATGACAAGGAACTGTAATTTCGATACAAATTATGGCAGGTAACTGTAACTTTGATACTAGTTATGACAGGTAACAGTAACTTCGATACTAATTATGACAAGTAACTGTAACTTCGTTACTAATTATGACAAGTAAATCTAATTTTGATTAAAAATTATGGCAGGTAACTGTAACTTCGATACTAATTAATACAGATAACAGTAACTTCGATACTAATTATGACAGGTTACTGTAACATCGTTACTAATTATGTCAAGTAACTGTAACTTCGATACTAATGTTGACAAGTAACTTTAACTTCGATACTTATTATGACAGGTAACTGTAACTTCATTACTAATTATGACAAGAAACTGTAACTTCGATACTAATTATGACAGGTAACTGTAACTTCGATACTAATTATGACAAGTCCCTGTAATTTCGATACAAATTATGGCAGGTAACTGTAACTTCGGTACTAATTATGACAAGTAACTGTAACTTCGATACTAATTATGACAGGTAACTGTAATTTCGATACAAATTATGACAGGTAACTGTAACTTCGATACTAATTATGACAGTTAACTGTAACTTCGTTACTTATTATGACAAGTAACTTTAATTTCGATACTAATTATGGCAGGTAACTGTAACTTCGTTACTAATTATGACAAGTCCCTGTAATTTCGATACAAATTATGGCAGGTAACTGTAACTTCGATACTAATTATGACAAGTAACTGTAACTTCGATACTAATTATGACAGGTAACTGTAACTTCGTTACTAATTATGAAAAATAACTTTAATTTCGATACTAATTATGGCAGATAACTGTAACTTCGTTACTAATTATGACAAATAACTTTAATTTCGATACTAATTATGGCAGGTAACAGTAACTTCGATACTAATTATGACAAGTAACTGTAACTTCGATACTAATTATGACAGGTAACTGTAACTTCGTTACTAATTATGACAAGTAACTGTAATTTCGATACAAATTTTGGCAGGTAACGGTAACTTCGATACTAATTATGACAAGTAACAGTAACTTCGATACTAATTATGACAAGTAACTGTAACTTCGATACTAATTATGAGAGGTAACTGTAACTTCGTTACTATTTATGAAAAGTAACAGTAATTTCGAAAATAATTATGGCAGGTAACTGTAACAACGATACTAATTATGACAGATTACTGTAACATCGTTACTAATTATGTCAAGTAACTTTAATTTCGATACTAATTATGGCAGGTAACTGTAACTTCGTTACTAATTATGACAAGTCCCTGTAATTTCGATACAAATTATGGCAGGTAACTGTAACTTCGATAGTAATTATGACAAGTAACTGTAACTTCGATAATAATTATGACAGGTAACTGTAATTTCGATACAAATTATAGCTGGAAACTGTAACTTCGATACTAATTATGACAGGTAACTGTAACTTCGTTACTAATTATGACAAGTAACTGTAATTTCGATACAAATTATGGCAGGTAACTTTAACTTCGATACTAATTATGACAGGTAACAGTAACTTCGATACTAATTATGACAAGTAAATATAACTTCGATACAAATTATGACATGTAACTGTAACTTCGATACTAATTATGACAAGAAACTCTAACTTCGTTACTAATTATGACAAGTAACTGTAATTTTGATAAAAAATTATGGTAGGTAACTGTAACTTCAATACTAATTATGACAGGTAACAGTAACGTCGATACTAATTATGACAAGTAACAGTACCTTCGATGCTAATTATGACAGGTAAATGTAACTTCGTTACTAATTATGACAGGTAACAGTAACTTCGATACTAATTATGACAAGTAACTGTAACTTCGATACTAATTATGACAGGTAACTGTAACTTCGTTACTAATTATGACAAGTAACTGTAATTTCGTTACAAATTTGGCTGGTAATTGTAATTTCGATACTAATTATGACAGGTAACAGTAACTTCGATACTAATTAGGAAAAGTAACAGTAACTTCGATACTAATTATGACAAGTAACTGTTCCTTCGATACTAATTATGACAGGTAACTGTAACTTCGTTGCTAATTATGACAAGTAACTGTTATTTCGATACAAATTTTGGAATGGAACTGTAACTTCGATACTAATTATGACAGGTGACAGTAACTTCGATACTAATTATGACAAGTAACTGTAACTTCGATACTTATTATGACAGGTAACTGTAACTTCGTTACAAATTATGACAAGTAACTGTAATTTCTATACAAATTATGACAGGTAACTGTAAATTCGATACTAATTATGACAGGTAACAGTATCTTCGATACTAATTATGACAAGTAACTTTAATTCCGATACTAATTATGGCAGGTAAATGTAACTTCGTTACTAATTATGACAAGTCCCTGTAATTTCGATACAAATTACGGCAGGTAACTGTAATTTCGATACTAATTATGACAGGTAACAGTAACTTCGATACTAATTATGACAAGTAACTTTAATTCCGATACTAATTATGGCAGGTAACTGTAACTTCGTTACTAATTATGACAAGTCCCTGTAATTTCGATACAAATTACGGCAGGTAACTGTAATTTCGATACTAATTATGACAGGTAACAGTAACTTCGATACTAATTAAGACAGGAAACTGTAATTTCGTTACAAATTATGGCAGGTAACTGTAACTTCGATACTAATTATGACAGGTGACAGTAACGTCGATACTAATTATGACAAGTAACTATTACTTCGATACAAATTATGACAGGTTACAGTAACTTCGATACTAATTATGACAATAAACTCTACCTTCGTTACTAATTATGACAAGTAACTGTAATTTTGATAAAAAATTATGGTAGGTAACTGTAACTTCAATACTAATTATGACAGGAAAGAGTAACTTCGATACTAATTATGACAGGTAACTGTAACTTCGTTACTAATTATGACAAATAACTTTAATTTCGATACTAATAATGGCAGGTAACTGTAACTTCGTTACTAATTATGACAAGTCCCTGTAATTTCGATACAAATTATGGCAGGTAACTGTAACTTCGATACTAATTATGACAAGTTACTGTAACTTCGATACTAATTATGACAGGTAACTGTAATTTCGAAACAAATTATGGCAGGTAACTGTTACTTCGATACTAATTATGACAGGTAACTGTAACTTCGTTACTAATAATGAAAAGTAACTGTAATTTCGATACAAATTATGAGAAGTAACTGTAACTTCGATACTTATTAAGACAGGTAACTGTAACTTCATTACTAATTATGACAAGAAATTGTAACTTCGATACTAATTATGACAGGTAACTGTAACTTCGATACTAATTATGACAAGTAACTGTAACTTCGATACTAATTATGACAAGTAACTGTAACTTCGATACTAATTGTGACAGGTAACAGTAACTTCGATATTAATTATGACAAATAACAGTAACTTCGATACTAATTATGACAAGTAATTGTAATTTCGATACAAATTTTGGCAGGAGACTGTAACTTCGATACTAATTATGACAGGTAACAGTAACTTTGATACTAATTATGACAAGTAACTGTAACTTCGATACTAATTATGGCAGGTAACTGAAACTTCGTTACTAATTATGACAAGTAACTGTAATTTCGATACAAATTATGGCAGGTAACTGTAACTTCGATACTAATTATGACAGGTAACAGTAACTTCGATACTAATTATGGCAGGTAACTGTAACTTCGATACTAATTATGACAGGTATCAGTAACGTCAGTACTAATTATGACAAGTAAATGTAACTTCGATACTAATTATGACAGGTAACTGTAACTTCGTTGCTAATTATGACAAGTAACTGTAATTTCGTTACAAATTATGGCAGGTAATTGTAATTTCGATACTTATTATGACTGGTAACAGTAACTTCGATACTAATTAGGACAAGTTACAGTAACTTCGATACTAATTATGACAAGTAACTGTAACTTCGATACTAATTATGACAGTTAACTGTAACTTCGTTACTAATTATGACAAGTAACTGTAATTTCGATACAAATTTTGGCAGGTAACGGTAACTTCGATACTAATTATGACAGGTAACAGTAACTTCGATACTAATTATGACAAGTAACTGTAACTTCGATACTAATTATGACAGGTAACTGTAACTTCGTTACTAATTATGAAAAGTAACAGTAATTTCGAAAATAATTATGGCAGGTAACTGTAACAACGATACTAATTATGACAGATTACTGTAACATCGTTACTAATTATGTCAAGTAACTTTAATTTCGATACTAATTATGGCAGGTAACTGTAACTTCGATACTAATTATGACAAGTAACTGTAACTTCGATACTAATTATGACAGGTAACTGTAATTTCGATACAAATTATAGCTGGAAACTGTAACTTCGATACTAATTATGACAGGTAACTGTAACTTCGTTACTAATTATGACAAGTAACTGTAATTTCGATACAAATTATGGCAGGTAACTTTAACTTCGATACTAATTATGACAGGTTACAGTAACTTCGATACTAATTATGACAAGTAAATATAACTTCGATACAAATTATGACATGTAACTGTAACTTCGATACTAATTATGACAAGAAACTCTAACTTCGTTACTAATTATGACAAGTAACTGTAATTTTGATAAAAAATTATGGTAGGTAACTGTAACTTCAATACTAATTATGACAGGTAACAGTAACGTCGATACTAATTATGACAAGTAACAGTACCTTCGATGCTAATTATGACAGGTAAATGTAACTTCGTTACTAATTATGACAGGTAACAGTAACTTCGATACTAATTATGACAAGTAACTGTAACTTCGATACTAATTATGACAGGTAACTGTAACTTCGTTACTAATTATGACAAGTAACTGTAATTTCGTTACAAATTTGGCAGGTAATTGTAATTTCGATACTAATTATGACAGGTAACAGTAACTTCGATACTAATTAGGAAAAGTAACAGTAACTTCGATACTAATTATGACAAGTAACTGTTCCTTCGATACTAATTATGACAGGTAACTGTAACTTCGTTGCTAGTTATGACAAGTAACTGTTATTTCTATACAAATTATGACAGGTAACTGTAACTTGGTTACTAATTATGACAGGTGACAGTAACATCGATACTAATTATGACAAGTAACTGTAACTTCGATACTTATTATGACAGGTAACTGTAACTTCGTTACAAATTATGACAAGTAACTGTAATTTCTATACAAATTATGACAGGTAACTGTAACTTCGTTACTAATTATGACAGGTAACAGTATCTTCGATACTAATTATGACAAGTAACTTTAATTCCGATACTAATTATGGCAGGTAACTGTAACTTCGTTACTAATTATGACAAGTCCCTGTAATTTCGATACAAATTACGGCAGGTAACTGTAATTTCGATACTAATTATGACAGGTAACAGTAACTTCGATACTAATTATGACAAGTAACTTTAATTCCGATACTAATTATGGCAGGTAACTGTAACTTCGTTACTAATTATGACAAGTCCCTGTAATTTCGATACAAATTACGGCAGGTAACTGTAACTTCGATACTATTTATGACAGGTAACAGTAACTTCGATACCAATTATGACAAGTAAATATAACTTCGATAAAAATTATGACAAGTAACTGTAACTTCGATACTAATTATGACAAGAAACTCTAACTTCAATACTAATTATGACAAGTAACAGTACCTTCGATGCTAATTATGACAGGTAACTGTAACTTCGATACTAATTATGACAAGGAACAGTAATTTCGATACAAATTAGGGCAGGTAACTGTAACTTCGTTACTAATTATGACAAGTAACTTTAATTTCGATACAAATTTTGGCAGGTAACTGTAACTTCGATACTAATTATGACAAATCCCTGTAATTTCGGTACAAATTAAGGCAGGTAACTGTAACGTCCATACTAATTATGACAGGTAACAGTAACTTCGATACTAATTATGACAGGAAACTGTAACTTCGTTACTACTTTTGACTAGTAACTGTAATTTCGATACAAATTATGACAGGTAACTGTAACTTCGTTACTAATTATGACAAGTAACTGTAATTTCATTACAAATTTGGCAGGAAATTGTAATTTCGATACTAATTATGACAAGTAACTGTAACTTCGATACTAATTATGACAGGTAACTGTAATTTCGATACAAATTATGGCAGGTAACTGTAACTTCGATACTAATTATGACAGGTAACTGTAACTTCGTTACTAATTATGACAAGTAACTGTAATTTCGAAACAAATTATGGCAGGTAACTGTAACTTCGATACTAATTATGACAAGTAAATATAACTTCGATACAAATTATGACAGGTAACTGTAACTTCGATACTAATTATGACAAATAACTCTAACTTCGTTACTAATTATGACAAGTAACTGTAATTTTGATAAAAAATTATGGTAGGTAACTGTAACTTCAATACTAATTATGACAGGTAACAGTAACGTCGATACTAATTATGACAAGTAACAGTACCTTCGATGCTAATTATGACAGGTAACTGTAACTTCGATACTAATTATGACAAGGAACTGTAATTTCGATACAAATTATGGCAGGTAACTGTAACTTCGTTACTAATTATGACAAGTACCTGTAATTTCGATACAAATTTTGGCAGGTAACTGTTACTTCGATACTAATTATGACAAGTCCCTGTAATTTCGATACAAATTATGGCAGGTAACTGTAACTTCCATACTAATTATGACAGGTAACAGTAACTTCGATACTAATTATGACAGGAAACTGTAACTTCGTTACTAATTTTGACAAGTAACTGTAATTTCGATACAAATTATGACAGGTAACGGTAACTTCGTTACAAATTATGACAAGTTACAGTACCTTCGATGTTAATTATGACAGGTAACTGTAACTTCGATACTAATTATGACAAAGAACTGTAACTTCCATACTAATTATGACAGGTAACTGTAACTTCGTTCCTAATTATGACATGTAACTGTAATTTCGATACAAATTTTGGCAGGTAACTGTAACCTCGATACTAATTATGACAGGTAACAGTATCTTCGATACTAATTATGACAAGTAACTTTAATTCCGATACTAATTATGGCAGGTAACTGTAACTTCGTTACTAATTATGACAAGTCCCTGTAATTTCGAAACAAATTACGGCAGGTAACTGTAATTTCGATACTTATTATGACAGGTAACAGTAACTTCGATACTAATTATAACAAGTAACTTTAATTCCGATACTAATTATGGCAGGTAACTGTAACTTCGTTACTAATTATGACAAGTCCCTGTAATTTCGATACAAATTATGGCAGGTAACTGTAACTTCGATACTAATTATGACAAGTTACTGTAACTTCGATACTAATTATGACAGGTAACTGTAATTTCGAAACAAATTATGGCAGGTAACTGTAACTTCGATACTAATTATGACAGGTAACTGTAACTTCGTTACTAATTATGACAAGTAACTGTAATTTCGATACAAATTATGGCAGGTAACTGTAACTTCGATACTATTTATGACAGGTAACAGTAACTTCGATACTAATTATGACAAGTAAATAAAACTTCGATAAAAATTATGACAAGTAACTGTAACTTCGATACTAATTATGACAAGAAACTGTAATTTCGTTACAAATTTGGCAGGTAATTGTAATTTCGATACTAATTATGACAAGTAACTGTAACTTCGATACTAATTATGACAGGTAACTGTAATTTCGATACAAATTATGGCAGGTAACTGTAACTTCCATACTAATTATGACAGGTAACAGTAACTTCGATACTTATTATGACAGGAAACTGTAAGTTCGTTACTAATTTTGACAAGTAACTGTAATTTCGATACAAATTATGACAGGTAACTGTAACTTCGTTACTAATTATGACAAGTAACAGTACCTTCGATGCGAAATATGACAGGTAACTGTAACTTCGATACTAATTATGACAAGGAACTGTAACTTCCATACTAATTATGACAGGTAACTGTAACTTCGTTACTAATTATGACAAGTAACTGTAATTTCGATAAAAATTTTGGCAGGTAACTGTAACCTCGATACTAATTATGACAGGTAACAGTAACTTCGATACTAATTATGACGAGTAACTGTCACTTCGATACTAATTATGACAGGTAACTGTAACGTCGTTACTAATTATGAAAAGTAACTGTAATTTCGATACAAATTATGGCAGGTAACTGTAACTTCGTTACAAATTATGACAAGTAACTGTAATTTCTATACAAATTATGGCAGGTAACTGTAACTTCGATACTAATTATGACAGGTAACAGTATCTTCGATACTAATTATGACAAGGAACTGTAATTTCGATGCAAATTATGGCAGGTAACGGTAACTTTGATACTAATTATGACAGGTAACAGTAACTTCGATACTAATTATGACGAGTAACTGTAACTTCGTTACTAATTATGACAAGTAAATCTAATTTTGATAAAAAATTATGGCAGGTAACTGTAACTTCGATACTAATTAATACAGATAACAGTAACTTCGATACTAATTATGACAGGTTACTGTAACATCGTAACTAATTATGTCAAGTAACTGTAACTTCGATACTAATTATGGTAAGTAACTGTAACTTCGATACTTATTATGACAGGTAACTGTAACTTCATTACTAATTATGACAAGAAATTGTAACTTCGATACTAATTATGACAGGTAACTGTAACTTCGATACTAATTATGACAAGTAACTGCATTTTCGATACTAATTATGACAAGTAACTGTAACTTCGATACTAATTGTGACAGGTAACAGTAACTTCGATATTAATTATGACAAATAACAGTAACTTCGATACTAATTATGACAAGTAATTGTAATTTCGATACAAATTTTGGCAGGTAACTGTAACTTCGATACTAATTATGACAGGTAACAGTAACTTTTATACTTATTATGACAAGTAACTGTAACTTCGATACTAATTATGGCAGGTAACTGTAACTTCGTTACTAATTATGACAAGTAACTGTAATTTCGATACAAATTATGGCAGGTAACTGTAACTTCGATACTAATTATGACAGGTAACAGTAACTTCGATACTAATTATGGCAGGTAACTGTAACTTCGATACTAATTATGACAGGTATCAGTAACTTCGGTACTAATTATGACAAGTAACTGTAACTTCGATACTAATTATGACAGGTAACTGTAACTTCGTTACTAATTATGACAAGTAACTGTAATTTCGTTACAAATTATGGCAGGTAATTGTAATTTCGATACTAATTATGACTGGTAACAGTAACTTCGATACTATTTAGGACAAGTAACAGTAACTTCGATACTAATTATGACAAGTAACTGTAACTTCGATACTAATTATGACAGGTAACTGTAACTTCGTTACTAATTATGACAAGTAACTGTAATTTCGATACAAATTTTGGCAGGTAACGGTAACTTCGATACTAATTATGACAGGTAACAGTAACTTCGATACTAATTATGACAAGTAACTGTAACTTCGATACTAATTATGACAGGTAACTGTAACTTCGTTACTAATTATGAAAAGTAACAGTAATTTCGAAAATAATTATGGCAGGTAACTGTAACAACGATACTAATTATGACAGATTACTGTATCATCGTTACTCATTATGTCAAGTAACTGTAATTTCGTTACAAATTATGGCAGTTAATTGTAATTTCGATACTAATTATGACTGGTAACAGTAACTTCGATACTATTTAGGACAAGTAACAGTAACTTCGATACTAATTATGACAAGTAACTGTAACTTCGATACTAATTATGGCAGGTAACTGTAACTTCGTTACTAATTATGACACGTCCCTGTAATTTCGATACAAATTATGGCAGGTAACTGTAACTTCGATACTAATTATGACAAGTAACTGTAACTTTGATACTAATTATGACAGGTATCTGTAATTTCGATACAAATTATAGCTGGAAACTGTAACTTCGATACTAATTATGACAGGTAACTGTAACTTCGTTACTAATTATGACAAGTAACTGTAATTTCGATACAAATTATGGCAGGTAACTTTAACTTCGCTACTAATTATGACAGGTAACAGTAACTTCGATACTAATTATGACAAGTAAATATAACTTCGATACAAATTATGGCATGTAACTGTAACTTCGAT
The DNA here is from genome assembly GCA_946902985.2 of Meconema thalassinum. NCBI lineage: Eukaryota > Metazoa > Arthropoda > Insecta > Orthoptera > Tettigoniidae > Meconema > Meconema thalassinum. Next base: position 1,692,233,149 of record OX336388.2, on the reverse strand, counting down.
ACTAATTATGACAAGAAACTCTAACTTCGTTACTAATTATGACAAGTAACTGTAATTTTGATAAAAAATTATGGTAGGTAACTGTAACTTCAATACTAATTATGACAGGTAACAGTAACGTCGATACTAATTATGACAAGTAACAGTACCTTCGATGCTAATTATGACAGGTAAATGTAACTTCGGTACTAATTATGACAGGTAACAGTAACTTCGATACTAATTATGACAAGTAACTGTAACTTCGATACTAATTATGACAGGTAACTGTAACTTCGTTACTAATTATGACAAGTAACTGTAATTTCGTTACAAATTTGGCAGGTAATTGTAATTTCGATACTAATTATGACAGGTAACAGTAACTTCGATACTAATTAGGAAAAGTAACAGTAATTTCGATACTAATTATGACAAGTAACTGTTCCTTCGATACTAATTATGACAGGTAACTGTAACTTCGATGCTAATTATGACAAGTAACTGTTATTTCGATACAAATTTTGGAATGGAACTGTAACTTCGATACTAATTATGACAGGTGACAGTAACTTCGATACTAATTATGACAAGTAACTGTAACTTCGATACTTATTATGACAGGTAACTGTAACTTCGTTACAAATTATGACAAGTAACTGTAATTTCTATACAAATTATGACAGGTAACTGTAACTTCGATACTAATTTTGACAGGTAACAGTATCTTCGATACTAATTATGACAAGTAACTTTAATTCCGATACTAATTATGGCAGGTAACTGTAACTTCGTTACTAATTATGACAAGTCCCTATAATTTCGATACAAATTACGGCAGGTAACTGTAATTTCGATACTAATTATGACAGGTAACAGTAACTTCGATACTAATTATGACAAGTAACTTTAATTCCGATACTAATTATGGCAGGTAACTGTAACTTCGTTACTAATTATGACAAGTCCCTGTAATTTCGATACAAATTACGGCAGGTAACTGTAATTTCGATACTAATTATGACAGGTAACAGTAACTTCGATACTAATTATGACAGGAAACTGTAATTTCGATACAAATTATGGCAGGTAACTGTAACTTCGATACTAATTATGACAGGTAACTGTAACTTCGATGCTAATTATGACAAGTAACTGTTATTTCGATACAAATTTTGGAATGGAACTGTAACTTCGATACTAATTATGACAGGTGACAGTAACTTCGATACTAATTATGACAAGTAACTGTAACTTCGATACTTATTATGACAGGTAACTGTAACTTCGTTACAAATTATGACAAGTAACTGTAATTTCTATACAAATTATGACAGGTAACTGTAACTTCGATACTAATTATGACAGGTAACAGTATCTTCGATACTAATTATGACAAGTAACTTTAATTCCGATACTAATTATGGCAGGTAACTGTAACTTCGTTACTAATTATGACAAATAACTTTAATTTCGATACTATTAATGGCAGGTAACTGTAACTTCGTTACTAATTATGACAAGTCCCTGTAATTTCGATACAAATTATGGCAGGTAACTGTAACTTCGATACTAATTATGACAAGTTACTGTAACTTCGATACTACTTATGACAGGTAACTGTAATTTCGAAACAAATTATGGCAGGTAACTGTAACTTCGATACTAATTATGACAGGTAACTGTAACTTCGTTACTAATTATGACAAGTAACTGTAATTTCGATACAAATTATGGCAGGTAACTGTAACTTCGATACTATTTATGACAGGTAACAGTAACTTCGATACTAATTATGACAAGTAAATATAACTTCGATAAAAATTATGACAAGTAACTGTAACTTCGATACTAATTATGACAAGAAACTCTAACTTCGTTACTAATTATGACAAGTAACTGTAATTTTGATAAAAAATTATGGTAGGTTACTGTAACTTCAATACTAATTATGACAGGTAACAGTAGCGTCGATACTAATTATGACAAGTAACAGTACCTTCGATGCTAATTATGACAGGTAACTGTAACTTCGATACTAATTATGACAAGGAACAGTAATTTCGATACAAATTAGGGCAGGTAACTGTAACTTCGTTACTAATTATGACAAGTAACTGTAATTTCGATACAAATTTTGGCAGGTAACTGTAACTTCGATACTAATTATGACAAGTCCCTGTAATTTCGGTACAAATTAAGGCAGGTAACTGTAACTTCCATACTAATTATGACAGGTAACAGTAACTTCGATACTAATTATGACAGGAAACTGTAACTTCGTTACTACTTTTGACAAGTAACTGTAATTTCGATACAAATTATGACAGGTAACTGTAACTTCGTTACTAATTATGACAAGTAACTGTAATTTCGTTACAAATTTGGCAGGTAATTGTAATTTCGATACTAATTATGACAAGTAACTGTAACTTCGATACTAATTATGACAGGTAACTGTAATTTCGATACAAATTATGGCAGGTAACTAAAACATCGATACTAATTATGACAGGTAACTGTAACTTCGTTACTAATTATGACAAGTAACTGTAATTTCGAAACAAATTATGGCAGGTAACTGTAACTTCGATACTAATTATGACAGGTAACAGTAACTTCGATACTTATTATGACAAGTAAATATAACTTCGATACAAATTATGACAGGTAACTGTAACTTCGATACTAATTATGACAAATAACTCTAACTTCGTTACTAATTATGACAAGTAACTGTAATTTTGATAAAAAATTATGGTAGGTAACTGTAACTTCAATACTAATTATGACAGGTAACAGTAACGTCGATACTAATTATGACAAGTAACAGTACCTTCGATGCTAATTACGACAGGTAACTGTAACTTCGATACTAATTATGACAAGGAACTGTAATTTCGATACAAATTATGGCAGGTAACTGTAACTTCGTTACTAATTATGACAAGTACCTGTAATTTCGATACAAATTTTGGCAGGTAACTGTTACTTCGATACTAATTATGACAAGTAAATATAACTTCGATAAAAATTATGACAAGTAACTGTAACTTCGATACTAATTATGGCAAGAAACTCTAACTTCGTTACTAATTATGACAAGTAACTGTAATTTCGTTACAAATTTGGCAGGTAATTGTAATTTCGATACTAATTATGACAAGTAACTGTAACTTCGATACTAATTATGACAGGTAACTGTAATTTCGATACAAATTATGGCAGGTAACTGTAACTTCCATACTAATTATGACAGGTAACGTTAATTTCGTTACAAATTAGGACAAGTTACAGTACCTTCGATGTTAATTATGACAGGTAACTGTAACTTCGATACTAATTATGACAAAGAACTGTAACTTCCATACTAATTATGACAGGTAACTGTAACTTCGTTCCTAATTATGACAAGTAACTGTAATTTCGATACAAATTTTGGCAGGTAACTGTAACCTCGATACTAATTATGACAGGTAACAGTAACTTCGATACTAATTATGACAAGTAACTGTAACTTCGATACTAATTATGACAGGTAACAGTATCTTCGATACTAATTATGACAAGTAACTTTAATTCCGATACTAATTATGGCAGGTAACTGTAACTTCGTTACTAATTATGACAAGTCCCTGTAATTTCGATACAAATTACGGCAGGTAACTGTAATTTCGATACTTTTTATGACAGGTAACAGTAACTTCGATACTAATTATAACAAGTAACTTTAATTCCGATACTAATTATGGCAGGTAACAGTAACTTCGATACTAATTATGACAGGAAACTGTAATTTCGATACGAATTATGGCAGGTAACTGTAACTTCGATACTAATTATGACAGGTGACAGTAACTTCGATACTAATTATGACAAGTAACTATTACTTCGATACAAATTATGACAGGTTACAGTAACTTCGATAATAATTATGACAAGAAACTCTACCTTCGTTACTAATTATGACAAGTAACTGTAATTTTGATAAAAAATTATGGTAGGTAACAGTAACTTCAATACTAATTATGACAGGTAACAGTAGCGTCGATACTAACTATGAGAATTAACAGTACCTTCGATGCTAATTATGACAGGTAACTGTAACTTCGATACTAATTATGACAAGGAACTGTAATTTCGATACAAATTAGGGCAGGTAACTGTAACTTCGTTACAAATTATGACAAGTAACAGTAATTTCGATACAAATTTTGGCAGGTAACTGTAACTTCGATATTAATTATGACAGGTAACTGTAACTTCGTTACTAATTATGACAAGTAACTGTAATATCGTTACAAATTTGGCAGGTAATTGTAATTTCGATACTAATTATGACAAGTAACTGTACCTTCGATACTAATTATGACAGGTAACTGTAATTTCGATACAAATTATGGCAGGTAACTAAAACTTCGATACTAATTATGACAGGTAACTGTAACTTCGTTACTAATTATGACAAGTAACTGTAATTTCGAAACAAATTATGGCAGGTAACTGTAACTTCGATACAAATTATGACAGGTAACAGTAACTTCGATACTTATTATGACAAGTAAATATAACTTCGATACAAATTATGACAGGTAACTGTAACTTCGATACTAATTATGACAAATAACTCTAACTTCGTTACTAATTATGACAAGTAACTGTAATTTTGATAAAAAATTATGGTAGGTAACTGTAACTTCAATACTAATTATGACAGGTAACAGTAACGTCGATACTAATTATGACAAGTAACAGTACCTTCGATGCTAATTATGACAGGTAACTGTAACTTCGATACTAATTATGACAAGGAACTGTAATTTCGATACAAATTATGGCAGGTAACTGTAACTTCGTTACTAATTATGACAAGTACCTGTAATTTCGATACAAATTTTGGCAGGTAACTGTTACTTCGATACTAATTATGACAAGTCCCTGTAATTTCGATACAAATTATGGCAGGTAACTGTAACTTCCATACTAATTATGACAGGTAACAGTAACTTCGATACTAATTATGACAGGAAACTGTAACTTTGTTACTAATTTTGACAAGTAACTGTAATTTCGATACAAATTATGACAGGTAACGGTAACTTCGTTACAAATTATGACAAGTTACAGTACCTTCGATGTTAATTATGACAGGTAACTGTAACTTCGATACTAATTATGACAAAGAACTGTAACTTCCATACTAATTATGACAGGTAACTGTAACTTCGTTCCTAATTATGACAAGTAACTGTAATTTCGATACAAATTTTGGCAGGTAACTGTAACCTCGATACTAATTATGACAGGTAACAGTAACTTCGATACTAATTATGACAAGTAACTGTAACTTCGATACTAATTATGACAGGTAACAGTATCTTCGATACTAATTATGACAAGTAACTTTAATTCCGATACTAATTATGGCAGGTAACTGTAACTTCGTTACTAATTATGACAAGTCCCTGTAATTTCGATACAAATTAGGGCAGGTAACTGTAATTTCGATACTTATTATGACAGGTAACAGTAACTTCGATACTAATTATAACAAGTAACTTTAATTCCGATACTAATTATGGCAGGTAACTGTAACTTCGTTACTAATTATGGCAAGTCCCTGTAATTTCGATACAAATTATGGCAGGTAACTGTAACTTCGATACTAATTATGACAAGTTACTGCAACTTCGATACTAATTATGACAGGTAACTGTAATTTCGAAACAAATTATGGCAGGTAACTGTAACTTCGATACTAATTATGACAGGTAACTGTAACTTCGTTACTAATTAAGACAAGTAACTGTAATTTCGATACAAATTATGGCAGGTAACTGTAACTTCGATACTATTTATGACAGGTAACAGTAACTTCGATACTAATTATGACAAGTAAATATAACTTCGATAAAAATTATGACAAGTAACTGTAACTTCGATACTAATTATGACAAGAAACTCTAACTTCGTTACTAATTATGACAAGTAACTGTAATTTCGTTACAAATTTGGCAGGTAATTGTAATTTCGATACTAATTATGACAAGTAACTGTAACTTCGATACTAATTATGACAGGTAACTGTAATTTCGATACAAATTATGGCAGGTAACTGTAACTTCCATACTAATTATGACAGGTAACGTTAATTTCGTTACAAATTAGGACAAGTTACAGTACCTTCGATGTTAATTATGACAGGTAACTGTAACTTCGATACTAATTATGACAAAGAACTGTAACTTCCATACTAATTATGCCAGGTAACTGTAACTTCGTTCCTAATTATGACAAGTAACTGTAATTTCGATACAAATTTTGGCAGGTAACTGTAACCTCGATACTAATTATGACAGGTAACAGTAACTTCGATACTAATTATGACAAGTAACTGTAACTTCGATACTAATTATGACAGGTAACAGTATCTTCGATACTAATTATGACAAGTAACTTTAATTCCGATACTAATTATGGCAGGTAACTGTAACTTCGTTACTAATTATGACAAGTCCCTGTAATTTTGATACAAATTACGGCAGGTAACTGTAATTTCGATACTTATTATGACAGGTAACAGTAACTTCGATACTAATTATAACAAGTAACTTTAATTCCGATACTAATTATGGCAGGTAACTGTAACTTCGTTACTAATTATGACAAGTCCCTGTAATTTCGATACAAATTACGGCAGGTAACTGTAATTTCGATATTAATTATGACAGGTAACAGTAACTTCGATACTAATTATGACAGGAAACTGTAATTTCGATACGAATTATGGCAGGTAACTGTAACTTCGTTACTAATTATGACAGGTGACAGTAACTTCGATACTAATTATGACAAGTAACTATTACTTCGATACAAATTATGACAGGTTACAGTAACTTCGATTATAATTATGACAAGAAACTCTACCTTCGTTACTAATTATGACAAGTAACTGTAATTTTGATAAAAAATTATGGTAGGTAACTGTAACTTCAATACTAATTATGACAGGTAACAGTAGCGTCGATACTAATTATGACAAGTAACAGTACCTTCGATGCTAATTATGACAGGTAACTGTAACTTCGATACTAATTATGACAAGGAACTGTAATTTCGATACAAATTAGGGCAGGTAACTGTAACTTCGTTACTAATTATGACAAGTAACTGTAATTTCGATAAAAATTTTGGCAGGTAACTGTAACTTCGATACTAATTATGACAGGTAACTGTAACTTCGTTACTAATTATGACAAATAACTTTAATTTCGATACTAATTATGGCAGGTAACTGTAACTTCGTTACTAATTATGACAAGTCCCTGTAATTTCGATACAAATTATGGCAGGTAACTGTAACTTCGATACTAATTATGACAAGTTACTGTAACTTCGATACTAATTATGACAGGTAACTGTAATTTCGAAACAAATTATGGCAGGTAACTGTAACTTCGATACTAATTATGACAGGTAACTGTAACTTCGTTACTAATTATGACATGTAACTGTAATTTCGATACAAATTATGGCAGGTAACTGTAACTTCGATACTATTTATGACAGGTAACAGTAACTTCGATACTAATTATGACAAGTAAATATAACTTCGATAAAAATTATGACAAGTAACTGTAACTTCGATACTAATTATGACAAGAAACTCTCACTTCGTTACTAATTATGACAAGTAACTGTAATTTTGATAAAAAATTATAGTAGGTTACTGTAACTTCAATACTAATTATGACAGGTAACAGTAGCGTCGATACTAATTATGACAAGTAACAGTACCTTCGATGCTAATTATGACAGGTAACTGTAACTTCGATACTAATTATGACAAGGAACTGTAATTTCGATACAAATTAGGGCAGGTAACTGTAACTTCGTTACTAATTATGACAAGTAACTGTAATTTCGATACAAATTTTGGCAGGTAACTGTAACTTCGAAACTAATTATGACAAGTCCCTGTAATTTCGATACAAATTATGGCAGGTAACTGTAACTTCCATTCTAATTATGACAGGTAACAGTAACTTCGATACTAATTATGACAGGAAACTGTAACTTCGTTACTACTTTTGACAAGTAACTGTAATTTCGATACAAATTATGACAGGTAACTGTAACTTCGTAACTAATTATGACAAGTAACTGTAATTTCGTTACAAATTTGGCAGGTAATTGTAATTTCGATACTAATTATGACAAGTAACTGTAACTTCGATACTAATTATGACAGGTAACTGTAATTTCGATACAAATTATGGCAGGTAACTGTAACTTCGATACTAATTATGACAGGTAACTGTAACTTCGTTACTAATTATGACAAGTAACTGTAATTTCGAAACAAATTATGGCAGGTAACTGTAACTTCGATACTAATTATGACAGGTAACAGTAACTTCGATACTTATTATGACAAGTAAATATAACTTCGATACAAATTATGACAGGTAGCTGTAACTTCGATACTAATTATGACAAATAACTCTAACTTCGTTACTAATTATGACAAGTAACTGTAATTTTGATAAAAAATTATGGTAGTTAACTGTAACTTCAATACTAATTATGACGGGTAACAGTAACGTCGATACTAATTATGACAAGTAACAGTACCTTCGATGCTAATTATGACAGGTAACTGTAACTTCGATACTAATTATGACAAGGAAGTGTAATTTCGATACAAATTATGGCAGGTAACTGTAACTTCGTTACTAATTATGACAAGTACCTGTAATTTCGATACAAATTTTGGCAGGTAACTGTCACTTCGATACTAATTATGACAAGTCCCTGTAATTTCGATACAAATAATGGCAGGTAACTGTAACTTCCATACTAATTATGACAGGTAACAGTAACTTCGATACTAATTATGACAGGAAACTGTAAATTCGTTACTAATTTTGACAAGTAACTGTAATTTCGATACAAATTATGACAGGCAACGGTAACTTCGTTACAAATTATGACAAGTTACAGTACCTTCGATGTTAAATATGACAGGTAACTGTAACTTCGATACTAATTATGACAAGGAACTGTAACTTCCATACTAATTATGACAAGTAACTGTAACTTCGTTCCTAATTATGACATGTAACTGTAATTTCGATACAAATTTTGGCAGGTAACTGTAACCTCGATACTAATTATGACAGGTAACAGTAACTTCGATACTAATTATGACAAGTAACTGTAACTTCGATACTAATTATGACAGGTAACTGTAACTTCGTTACTAATTAAGACATGTAACTGTAATTTCGATACAAATTATGGCAGGTAACTTTATCTTCGTTACTAATTATGACAAGTAACTGAAATTTCGATACAAATAATGGCAGGTAACTGTAACTTCGATACTAATTATGGCAGGTAGCTGTAACTTCGATACTAATTATGAGTGGTAACAGTAACTTCGATGCTAATTATGACAGGTAACTGCAACTTCGTTACTAATTATGACAAGTAACTGTAATTTCGATACTAATTATTGCAGGTAACTGTAACTTCGTTACTAATTATGAGAAGTAACTGTAATTTAGATGCAAATTATGACTGGTAACTGTAACTTCGTTACTAATTATGACAAGTAACTGTAATTTCGTTACAAATTATGGCAGGTAACAGTACCTTCGATACTAATTATGACAGGTAACTGTAACTTCGATACTAATTATGACAAGGAACTGTAATTTCGATACAAATTATGGCAGGTAACTGTAACTTTGATACTAATTATGACAGGTAACAGTAACTTCGATACTAATTATGACAAGTAACTGTAACTTCGTTACTAATTATGACAAGTAAATCTAATTTTGATAAAAAGTTATGGCAGGTAACTGTAACTTCGATACTAATTAATACAGATAACAGTAACTTCGATACTAATTATGACAGGTTACTGTAACATCGTTACTAATTATGTCAAGTAACTGCAATTTCGATACTAATTATGACAAGTAACTGTAACTTCGATACATATTATGACAAGTAACTGTAACTTCACTACTAATTATGACAAGAAACTGTAACTTCGATACTAATTATGACAGGTAACTGTAACTTCGATACTACTTATGACAAGTAACTTTAACTTCGATACTAATTATGACAAGTAACTGTAACTTCGATACTAATTGTGACAGGTAACAGTAACTTCGATATTAATTATGACAAGTAACAGTAACTTCGATACTAATTATGACAAGTAATTGTAATTTCGATACAAATTTTGGCAGGTAACTGTAACTTCGATACTAATTATGACAGGTAACAGTAACTTTGATACTAATTATGACAAGTAACTGTAACTTCGATACTAATTATGGCAGGTACCTGTAACTTCGTTACTAATTATGACAAGTAACTGTAATTTCGTACAAATTATGGCAGGTAACTGTAACTTCGATACTAATTATGACAGGTAACAGTAACTTCGATACTAATTATGGCAGGTAACTGTAACTTCGATACTAATTATGACAGGAATCAGTAACTTCGGTACTAATTATGACAAGTAACTGTAACTTCGATACTAATTATGACAAGTAACTGTAACTTCGATACTAATTAGGACAAGTAACAGTAACTTCGATACTAATTTTGACAAGTAACTGTAACTTCGATACTAATTATGACAGGTAACTGTAACTTCGTTACTAATTATGACAAGTAACTGTAATTTCGATACAAATTTTGGCAGGGAACGGTAACTTCGATACTAATTATGACAGGTAACAGTAACTTCGATACTAATTATGACAAGTAACTGTAACTTCGATACTAATTATGAAAGGTAACTGTAACTTCGTTACTAATTATGAAAAGTAACAGTAATTTCGATACTAATTATGGCAGGTAACTGTAACAACGATACTAATTAGGACAGATTACTGTTACATCGTTACTAATTATGTCAAGTAACTTTAATTGCGATACTAATTATGGCAGGTAACTGTAACTTCGTTACTAATTATGACAAGTCCCTGTAAATTCGATACAAATTATGGCAGGTAACTGTAACTTCGATACTAATTATGACAAGTAACTGTAACTTCGATACTAATTGTGACAGGTAACTGTAATTTCGATACAAATTATGGCAGGTAACTGTAACTTCGATACTAATTATGACAGGTAACTGTAACTTCGTTACTAATTATGACAAGTAACTGTAATTTCGATACAAATTATGGTAGGTAACTGTAACTTCGATACTAATTATGACAGGTAACAGTAACTTCGATACTAATTATGACAAGTAAATATAACTTCGATACAAATTATGACAGGTAACTGTAACTTCGATACTAATTATGACAATAAACTCTAACTTCGTTAATAATTATGACAAGTAACCGTTATTTTGATAAAAATTATGGTAGGTAACTGTAACTTCAATACTAATTATGACAGGTAACAGTAACGTCGATACTAATTATGGCAAGTAACAGTACCTTCGATGCTAATTATGACAGGTAAATGTAACTTCGTTACTAATTATGACAGGTAACAGTAACTTCGATACTAATATTGACAAGTAACTGTAACTTCGATACTAATTATGACAGGTAACTGTAACTTCGTTACTAATTATGACAAGTAACTGTAATTTCGTTACAAATTTGGCAGGTCATTGTAATTTCGATACTAATTATGACAGGTAACAGTAACTTCGATACTAATTAGGAAAAGTAACAGTAACTTCGATACTAATTATGACAAGTAACTGTTCCTTCGATACTAATTATGACAGGTAACTGTAACTTCGTTGCTAATTATGACAAGTCCCTGTAATTTCGATACAAATTATGGCAGGTAACTGAAACTTCGATACTTATTATGACAGGTAACCGTAACTTCATTAATAATTATGACAAGAAACTGTAACTTCGATACTAATTATGACAGGTGACAGTAACTTCGATGCTAATTATGACAAGTAACAATTAATTCGATACAAATTATGACAGGTAACAGTAACTTCGATACTAATTATGACAAGAAACTCTACCTTCGTTACTAATTATGAGAAGTAACTGTAATTTTGATAAAAAATTATGGTAGGTAACTGTAACTTCAATACTAATTATGACAGGAAAGAGTAACTTCGATACTAATTATGACAGGTAACTGTAACTTCGTTACTAATTATGACAAATAACTTTAATTTCGATACTAATTAAGGCAGGTAACTGTAATTTCGTTACTAATTATGACAAGTCCCTTTAATTTCGATACAAATTATGGCAGGTAACTGAAACTTCGATACTTATTATGACAGGTAACTGTAACTTCATTACTAATTATGACAAGAAACTGTAACTTCGATACTAATTATGACAGGTAACTGTAACTTCGATACTAATTATGACAAGTAACTGTAACTTCGATACTAATTATGACAAGTAACTGTAACTTCGATACTAATTGTGACAGGTAACAGAAACTTCGATATAATTATGACAAGTAACAGTAACTTCGATACTAATTATGACAAGTAACTGTAATTTCGATACAAATTTTTGCAGGTAACTGTAACTTCGATACTAATTATGACAGGTAACAGTAACTTTGATACTAATTATGACAAGTAACTGTAACTTCGATACTAATTGTGACAGGTAACAGTAACTTCGATATAATTATGACAAGTAACAGTAACTTCGATACTAATTATGACAAGTAACTGTAATTTCGATACAAATTTTGGCAGGTAACTGTAACTTCGATACTAATTATGACAGGTAACTGTAACTTCAATACTAATTATGACAGGAAAGAGTAACTTCGATACTAATTATGACAGGTAACTGTAACTTCGTTACTAATTATGACAAATAACTTTAATTTCGATACTAATTATGACAGGTAACTGTAACTTCGATACTAATTATGACAAGAAACTCTAACTTCGTTGCTAATTATGACAAGTAACTGTAATTTTGATAAAAAATTATGGTAGGTAACTGTAACGTCAATACTAATTATGACAGGTAACAGTAACTTCGATACTAATTATGACAGGTAACTGTAACATCGTTACTAATTATGACAAGTAACTATAATTTCGATACTAATTATGGCAGGTAACTGTAACTTCGTTACTAATTATGACAAATCCCTGTAATTTCGATACAAATTATGGCAGGTAACTGTCATTTCGACACTAATTATGACAGGTAACTGTAACATCGATACTAATTATGACAGGAAACTGTAACCTCGTTACTAATTATGACAAGTAACTGTAATTTCGATACAAATTATGACAGGTAACTGTAACTTCGTTATTAATTATGACAAGTAACTGTAATTTCGATACAAATTATTGCAGGTAACAGTACCTTCGGTACTAATTATGACAGGTAACTGTAACTTCGATACTAATTATGGCAAGGAACTGTAATTTCGATACAAATTATGGCAGGTAACTGTAACTTCGATGCTAATTATGACAGGTGACAGTAACTTCGATACTAATTATGACAAGTAACTATTACTTCGATACAAATTATGACAGGTAACAGTAATTTCGATACTAATTATGACAGGAAACTGTAACTTCGTTACTAATTTTGACAAGTAACTGTAATTTCGATACAAATTATGACAGGTAACGGAAACTTCGTTACAAATTATGACAAGTTACAGTACCTTCGATGTTAATTATGACAGGTAACTGTAACTACGATACTAATTATGACAAAGAACTGTAACTTCCATACTAATTATGACAGGTAACTGTAACTTCGTTCCTAATTATGACAAGTAACTGTAATTTCGATACAAATTTTGGCAGGTAACTGTAACCTCGATACTAATTATGACAGGTAACAGTATCTTCGATACTAATTATGACAAGTAACTGTAACTTCGATACTAATTATGACAGGTAACAGTATCTTCGATACTAATTATGACAAGTAACTTTAATTCCGATACTAATTATGGCAGGTAACAGTAACTTCGATACTAATTATGACAGGAAACTGTAATTTCGATACAAATTATGGCAGGTAACTGTAACATCGATACTAATTATGACAGGTGACAGTAACTTCGTTACTAATTATGACAAGTCCCTGTAATTTCGATACAAATTACGGCAGGTAACTGTAATTTCGATACTTATTATGACAGGTAACAGTAACTTCGATACTAATTATGACAAGTAACTTTAATTCCGATACTAATTATGGCAGGTAACTGTAACTTCGTTACTCATTATGACAAGTCCCTGTAATTTCGATACAAATTACGGCAGGTAACTGTAATTTCGATACTAATTATGACAGGTAACAGTAACTTCGATACTAATTATGACAGGAAACTGTAATTTTGATACAAATTATGGCAGGTAACTGTAACATCGATACTAATTATGACAGGTGACAGTAACTTCGATACTAATTATGACAAGAAACTCTACCTTCGTTACTAATTATGACAAGTAACTGTAATTTTGATAAAAAATTATGGTAGGTAACTGTAACTTCAATACTAATTATGACAGGAAAGAGTAACTTCGATACTAATTATGACAGGTAACTGTAACTTCGTTACTAATTATGACAAATAACATTAATTTCGATACTAATTATGGCAGGTAACTGTAACTTCGTTACTAATTATGACAAGTCCCTGTAATTTCGATACAAATTATGGCAGGTAACTGTAACTTCGATACTAATTATGACAAGTTACTGTAACTTCGATACTAAGTATGACAGGTAACTGTAATTTCGAAACAAATTATGGCAGGTAACGGTAACTTCGATACTAATTATGACAGGTAACTGTAACTTCGTTACTAAATATGACAAGTAACTGTAATTTCGATACAAATTATGGCAGGTAACTGTAACTTCGATACTATTTATGACAGGTAACAGTAACTTCGATACTAATTATGACAAGTAAATATAACTTCGATAAAAATTATGACAAGTAACTGTAACTTCGATACTAATTATGACAAGAAACTGTAATTTCGATACAAATTAGGGCAGGTAACTGTAACTTCGTTACTAATTATGGCAAGTAACAGTAATTTCGATACAAATTTTGGCAGGTAACTGTAGCTTCGATACTAATTATGACAAGTCCCTGTAATTTCGATACAAATTATGGCAGGTAACTGTAACTTCCATACTAATTATGACAGGTAACAGTAACTTCGATACTAATTATGACAGGAAACTGTAACTTCGTTACTACTTTTGACAAGTAACTGTAATTTCGATACAAATTATGACAGGTAACTGTAACTTCGTTACTAATTATGACAAGTAACTGTAATTTCGTTACAAATTTGGCAGGTAATTGTAATTTCGATACTAATTATGACAAGTAACTGTAACTTCGATACTAATTATGACAGGTAACTGTAATTTCGATACAAATTATGGCAGGTAACTGTAACTTCGATACTAATTATGACAGGTAACTGTAACTTCGTTACTAATTATGACAAGTAACTGTAATTTCGAAACAAATTATGGCAGGTAACTGTAACTTCGATACTAATTATGACAGGTAACAGTAACTTCGATACTTATTATGACAAGTAAATATAACTTCGATACAAATTATGACAGGTAACTGTAACTTCGATACTAATTATGACAAATAACTCTAACTTCGTTACTAATTATGACAAGTAACTGTAATTTTGATAAAATATTATGGTAGGTAACTGTAACTTCAATACTAATTATGACAGGTAACAGTAACGTCGATACTAATTATGACAAGTAACAGTACCTTCGATGCTAATTATGACAGGTAACTGTAACTTCGATACTAATTATGACAAGGAACTGTAATTTCGATACAAATTATGGCAGGTAACTGTAACTTCGTTACTAATTATGACAAGTACCTGTAATTTCGATACAAATTTTGGGAGGTAACTGTTACTTCGATACTAATTATGACAAGTCCCTGTAATTTCGATACAAATTATGGCAGGTAACTGTAACTTCCATACTAATTATGACAGGTAACAGTAACTTCGATACTAATTATGACAGGAAACTGTAACTTCATTACTAATTTTGACAAGTAACTGTAATTTCGATACAAATTATGACAGGTAACGGTAACTTCGTTATAAATTATGACAAGTTACAGTACCTTCGATGTTAATTATGACAGGTAACTGTAACTTCGATACTAATTATGACAAGGAACTGTAACTTCCATACTAATTATGACAAGTAACTGTAACTTCGTTCCTAATTATGACAAGTAACTGTAATTTCGATACAAATTTTGGCAGGTAAATGTAACCTCGATACTAATTATGACAGGTAACAGTAACTTCGATACTAATTATGACAAGTAACTGTAACTTCGATACTAATTATGACAGGTAACTGTAACTTCGTTACTAATTAAGACATGTAACTGTAATTTCGATACAAATTATGGCAGGTAACTTTATCTTCGTTACTAATTATGACAAGTAACTGTAATTTCGATACAAATAATGGCAGGTAACTGTAACTTCGATACTAATTATGGCAGGTAACTGTAACTTCGATACTAATTATGAGAGGTAACAGTAACTTCGATGCTAATTATGACAGGTAACTGCAACTTCGTTACTAATTAAGACAAGTAACTGTCATTTCGATACTAATTATTGCAGGTAACTGTAACTTCGTTATTAATTATGAGAAGTAACTGTAATTTCGATGCAAATTATGACTGGTAACTGTAACTTCGTTACTAATTATGACAAGTAACTGTAATTTCGTTACAAATTATGGCAGGTAACAGTACCTTCGATACTAATTATGAAAGGTAACTGTAACTTCGATACTAATTATGACAAGGAACTGTAATTTCGATACAAATTATGGCAGGTAACTGTAACTTTGATACTAATTATGACAGGTAACAGTAACTTCGATACTAATTATGATAAGTAACTGTAACTTCGTTACTAATTATGACAAGTAAATTTAATTTTGATAAAAAGTTATGGCAGGTAACTGTAACTTCGATACTAATTAATACAGATAACAGTAACTTCGATACTAATTATGACAGGTTACTGTAACATCGTTACTAATTATGTCAAGTAACTGTAACTTCGATACTAATTATGACAAGTAACTGTAACTTCGATACATATTATGACAAGTAACTGTAACTTCATTACTAAATATGACAAGAAACTGTAACTTCGATACTAATTATGACAGGTAACTGTAACTTCGATACTACTTATGACAAGTAACTGTAACTTCGATACTAATTAAGACAAGTAACTGTAACTTCGTTACTAATTGTGACAGGTAACAGTAACTTCGATATTAATTATGACAAGTAACAGTAACTTCGATACTAATTATGACAAGTAATTGTAATTTCGATACAAATTTTGGCAGGTAACTGTAACTTCGATACTAATTATGACAGGTAACGTTAACTTTGATACTAATTATGACAAGTAACTGTAACTTCGATACTAATTATGGCAGGTAACTGTAACTTCGTTACTAATTATGACAAGTAACTGTAATTTCGTACAAATTATGGCAGGTAACTGTAACTTCGATACTAATTATGACAGGTAACAGTAACATCGATACTAATTATGGCAGGTAACTGTAACTTCGATACTAATTATGACAGGTATCAGTAACTTCGGTACTAATTATGACAAGTAACTGTAACTTCGATACTAATTATGACAAGTAACTGTAACTTCGATACTAATTAGGACAAGTAACAGTAACTTCGATACTAATTATGACAAGTAACTGTAACTTCGTTCCTAATTATGACAAGTAACTGTAATTTCGATACAAATTTTGGCAGGTAACTGTAACCTCGATACTAATTATGACAGGTAACAGTATCTTCGATACTAATTATGACAAGTAACTGTAACTTCGATACTAATTATGACAGGTAACAGTATCTTCGATACTAATTATGACAAGTAACTTTAATTCCGATACTAATTATGGCAGGTAACAGTAACTTCGATACTAATTATGACAGGAAACTGTAATTTCGATACAAATTATGGCAGGTAACTGTAACATCGATACTAATTATGACAGGTGACAGTAACTTCGTTACTAATTATGACAAGTCCCTGTAATTTCGATACAAATTACGGCAGGTAACTGTAATTTCGATACTTATTATGACAGGTAACAGTAACTTCGATACTAATTATGACAAGTAACTTTAATTCCGATACTAATAATGGCAGGTAACTGTAACTTCGTTACTCATTATGACAAGTCCCTGTAATTTCGATACAAATTACGGCAGGTAACTGTAATTTCGATACTAATTATGACAGGTAACAGTAACTTCGATACTAATTATGACAGGAAACTGTAATTTTGATACAAATTATGGCAGGTAACTGTAACATCGATACTAATTATGACAGGTGACAGTAACTTCGATACTAATTATGACAAGAAACTCTACCTTCGTTACTAATTATGACAAGTAACTGTAATTTTGATAAAAAATTATGGTAGGTAACTGTATCTTCAATACTAATTATGACAGGAAAGAGTAACTTCGATACTAATTATGACAGGTAACTGTAACTTCGTTACTAATTATGACAAATAACATTAATTTCGATACTAATTATGGCAGGTAACTGTAACTTCGTTACTAATTATGACAAGTCCCTGTAATTTCGATACAAATTATGGCAGGTAACTGTAACTTCGATACTAATTATGACAAGTTACTGTAACTTCGATACTAAGTATGACAGGTAACTGTAATTTCGAAACAAATTATGGCAGGTAACTGTAACTTCGATACTAATTATGACAGGTAACTGTAACTTCGTTACTAATTATGACAAGTAACTGTAATTTCGATACAAATTATGGCAGGTAACTGTAACTTCGATACTATTTATGACAGGTAACAGTAACTTCGATACTAATTATGACAAGTAAATATAACTTCGATAAAAATTATGACAAGTAACTGTAACTTCGATACTAATTATGACAAGAAACTGTAATTTCGATACAAATTAGGGCAGGTAACTGTAACTTCGTTACTAATTATGGCAAGTAACAGTAATTTCGATACAAATTTTGGCAGGTAACTGTAGCTTCGATACTAATTATGACAAGTCCCTGTAATTTCGATACAAATTATGGCAGGTAACTGTAACTTCCATACTAATTATGACAGGTAACAGTAACTTCGATACTAATTATGACAGGAAACTGTAACTTCGTTACTACTTTTGACAAGTAACTGTAATTTCGATACAAATTATGACAGGTAACTGTAACTTCGTTACTAATTATGACAAGTAACTGTAATTTCGTTACAAATTTGGCAGGTAATTGTAATTTCGATACTAATTATGACAAGTAACTGTAACTTCGATACTAATTATGACAGGTAACTGTAATTTCGATACAAATTATGGCAGGTAACTGTAACTTCGATACTAATTATGACAGGTAACTGTAACTTCGTTACTAATTATGACAAGTAACTGTAATTTCGAAACAAATTATGGCAGGTAACTGTAACTTCGATACTAATTATGACAGGTAACAGTAACTTCGATACTTATTATGACAAGTAAATATAACTTCGATACAAATTATGACAGGTAACTGTAACTTCGATACTAATTATGACAAATAACTCTAACTTCGTTACTAATTATGACAAGTAACTGTAATTTTGATAAAATATTATGGTAGGTAACTGTAACTTCAATACTAATTATGACAGGTAACAGTAACGTCGATACTAATTATGACAAGTAACAGTACCTTCGATGCTAATTATGACAGGTAACTGTAACTTCGATACTAATTATGACAAGGAACTGTAATTTCGATACAAATTATGGCAGGTAACTGTAACTTCGTTACTAATTATGACAAGTACCTGTAATTTCGATACAAATTTTGGGAGGTAACTGTTACTTCGATACTAATTATGACAAGTCCCTGTAATTTCGATACAAATTATGGCAGGTAACTGTAACTTCCATACTAATTATGACAGGTAACAGTAACTTCGATACTAATTATGACAGGAAACTGTAACTTCATTACTAATTTTGACAAGTAACTGTAATTTCGATACAAATTATGACAGGTAACGGTAACTTCGTTATAAATTATGACAAGTTACAGTACCTTCGATGTTAATTATGACAGGTAACTGTAACTTCGATACTAATTATGACAAGGAACTGTAACTTCCATACTAATTATGACAAGTAACTGTAACTTCGTTCCTAATTATGACAAGTAACTGTAATTTCGATACAAATTTTGGCAGGTAAATGTAACCTCGATACTAATTATGACAGGTAACAGTAACTTCGATACTAATTATGACAAGTAACTGTAACTTCGATACTAATTATGACAGGTAACTGTAACTTCGTTACTAATTAAGACATGTAACTGTAATTTCGATACAAATTATGGCAGGTAACTTTATCTTCGTTACTAATTATGACAAGTAACTGTAATTTCGATACAAATAATGGCAGGTAACTGTAACTTCGATACTAATTATGGCAGGTAACTGTAACTTCGATACTAATTATGAGAGGTAACAGTAACTTCGATGCTAATTATGACAGGTAACTGCAACTTCGTTACTAATTATGACAAGTAACTGTCATTTCGATACTAATTATTGCAGGTAACTGTAACTTCGTTATTAATTATGAGAAGTAACTGTAATTTCGATGCAAATTATGACTGGTAACTGTAACTTCGTTACTAATTATGACAAGTAACTGTAATTTCGTTACAAATTATGGCAGGTAACAGTACCTTCGATACTAATTATGAAAGGTAACTGTAACTTCGATACTAATTATGACAAGGAACTGTAATTTCGATACAAATTATGGCAGGTAACTGTAACTTTGATACTAATTATAACAGGTAACAGTAACTTCGATACTAATTATGATAAGTAACTGTAACTTCGTTACTAATTATGACAAGTAAATTTAATTTTGATAAAAAGTTATGGCAGGTAACTGTAACTTCGATACTAATTAATACAGATAACAGTAACTTCGATACTAATTATGACAGGTTACTGTAACATCGTTACTAATTATGTCAAGTAACTGTAACTTCGATACTAATTATGACAAGTAACTGTAACTTCGATACATATTATGACAAGTAACTGTAACTTCATTACTAAATATGACAAGAAACTGTAACTTCGATACTAATTATGACAGGTAACTGTAACTTCGATACTACTTATGACAAGTAACTGTAACTTCGATACTAATTAAGACAAGTAACTGTAACTTCGTTACTAATTGTGACAGGTAACAGTAACTTCGATATTAATTATGACAAGTAACAGTAACTTCGATACTAATTATGACAAGTAATTGTAATTTCGATACAAATTTTGGCAGGTAACTGTAACTTCGATACTAATTATGACAGGTAACGTTAACTTTGATACTAATTATGACAAGTAACTGTAACTTCGATACTAATTATGGCAGGTAACTGTAACTTCGTTACTAATTATGACAAGTAACTGTAATTTCGTACAAATTATGGCAGGTAACTGTAACTTCGATACTAATTATGACAGGTAACAGTAACATCGATACTAATTATGGCAGGTAACTGTAACTTCGATACTAATTATGACAGGTATCAGTAACTTCGGTACTAATTATGACAAGTAACTGTAACTTCGATACTAATTATGACAAGTAACTGTAACTTCGATACTAATTAGGACAAGTAACAGTAACTTCGATACTAATTATGACAAGTAACTGTAACTTCGATACTAATTATGACAGGTAACTGTAACTTCGTTACTAATTATGACAAGTAACTGTAATTTCGATACAAATTTTGGCAGGTAACGGTAACTTCGATACTAATTATGACAGGTAACAGTAACTTCGATACTAATTATGACAAGTAAATGTAACTTCGATACTAATTATGAAAGGTAACTGTAACTTCGTTACTAATTATGAAAAGAAACAGTAATTTCGATACTAATTATGGCAGGTAACTGTAACAACGATACTTATTAGGACAGATTACTGTTACATCGTTACTAATTATGTCAAGTAACTTTAATTTCGATACTAATTATGGCAGGTAACTGTAACTTCGTTACTAATTATGACAAGTCCCTGTAATTTCGATACAAATTATGGCAGGTAACTGTAACTTCGATACTAATTATGACAAGTAACTCTAACTTCGATACTAATTGTGACAGGTAACAGTAATTTCGATACAAATTATGGCAGGTAACTGTAACTTCGATACTAATTATGACAGGTAACTGAAACTTCGTTACTAATTATGACAAGTAACTGTAATTTCGATAAAAATTATGGCAGGTAACTGTAACTTCGATACTAATTATGACAGGTAACAGTAACTTCGATACTAATTATGACAAGTAAATATAACTTCGATACAAATTATGACAGGTAACTGTAACTTCGATACTAATTATGACAATAAACTCTAACTTCGTTACTAATTATGACAAGTAACCGTTATTTTGATACAAAATTATGGTAAGTAACTGTAACTTCAATACTAATTATGACAGGTAACAGTAACGTCGATACTAATTATGGCAAGTAACAGTACCTTCGATGCTAATTATGACAGGTAAATGTAACTTCGTTACTAATTATGACAGGTAACAGTAACTTCGATACTAAATACGAGAAGTAACTTTAATTCCGATACTAATTATGGCAGGTAACTGTAACTTCGTTACTCATTATGACAAGTCCCTGTAATTTCGATACAAATTACGGCAGGTAACTGTAATTTCGATACTAATTATGACAGGTAACAGTAACTTCGATACTAATTATGACAGGAAACTGTAATTTCGATACAAATTATGGCAGGTAACTGTAACATCGATACTAATTATGACAGGTGACAGTAACTTCGATACTAATTATGACAAGTAACTATTACTTCGATACAAATTGTGACAGGTTACAGTAACTTCGATACTAATTATGACAAGAAACTCTACCTTCGTTACTAATTATGACAAGTAACTGTAATTTTGATAAAAAATTATGGTAGGTAACTGTAACTTCAATACTAATTATGACAGGAAAGAGTAACTTCGATACTAATTATGACAGGTAACTGTAACTTCGTTACTAATTATGACAAATAACATTAATTTCGATACTAATTATGGCAGGTAACTGTAACTTCGTTACTAATTATGACAAGTCCCTGTAATTTCGATACAAATTATGGCAGGTAACTGTAACTTCGATACTAATTATGACAAGTTACTGTAACTTCGATACTAAGTATGACAGGTAACTGTAATTTCGATACAAATTATGGCAGGTAACTGTAACTTCGATACTATTTATGACAGGTAACAGTAACTTCGATAATAATTATGACAAGTAAATATAACTTCGATAAAAATTATGACAAGTAACTGTAACTTCGATACTAATTATGACAAGAAACTCTAACTTCGTTACTAATTATGACAAGTAACTGTAATTTTGATAAAAAATTATAGTAGGTTACTGTAACTTCAATACTAATTATGACAGGTAACAGTAGCGTCGATACTAATTATGACAAGTAACAGTACCTTCGATGCTAATTATGACAGGTAACTGTAACTTCGATACTAATTATGACAAGGAATTGTAATTTCGATACAAATTAGGGCAGGTAAATGTAACTTCGTTACTAATTATGACAAGTAACAGTAATTTCGATACAAATTTTGGCAGGTAACTGTAGCTTCGATACTAATTATGACAAGTCCCTGTAATTTCCATACAAATTATGGCAGGTAACTGTAACTTCCATACTAATTATGACAGGTAACAGTAACTTCGATACTAATTAAGACAGGAAACTGTAACTTCGTTACTACTTTTGACAAGTAACTGTAATTTCGATACAAATTATGACAGGTAACTGTAACTTCGTTAATAATTATGACAAGTAACTGTAATTTCGTTACAAATTTGGCAGGTTATTGTAATTTCGATACTAATTATGACAAGTAACTGTAACTTCGATACTAATTATGACAGGTAACTGTAATTTCGATACAAATTATGGCAGGTAACTGTAACTTCGATACTAATTATGACAGGTAACTGTAACTTCGTTACTAATTATGACAAGTAACTGTAATTTCGAAACAAATTATGGCAGGTAACTGTAACTTCGATACTAATTATGACAGGTAACAGTAACTTCGATACTTATTATGACAAGTAAATATAACTTCGATACAAATTATGACAGGTAACTGTAACTTCGATACTAATTATGACAAATAACTCTAACTTCGTTACTAATTATGACAAGTAACTGTAATTTTGATAAAATATTATGGTAGGTAACTGTAACTTCAATACTAATTATGACAGGTAACAGTAACGTCGATACTAATTATGACAAGTAACAGTACCTTCGATGCTAATTATGACAGGTAACTGTAACTTCGATACTAATTATGAAAAGGAACTGTAATTTCGATACAAATTATGGCAGGTAACTGTAACTTCGTTACTAATTATGACAAGTACCTGTAATTTCGATACAAATTTTGGCAGGTAACTGTTACTTCGATACTAATTATGACAAGTCCCTGTAATTTCGATACAAATTATGGCAGGTAACTGTAACTTCCATACTAATTATGACAGGTAACAGTAACTTCGATACTAATTATGACAGGAAACTGTAACTTCATTACTAATTTTGACAAGTAACTGTAATTTCGATACAAATTATGACAGGTAACGGTAACTTCGTTACAAATTATGACAAGTTACAGTACCTTCGATGTTAATTATGACAGGTAACTGTAACTTCGATACTAATTATGACAAGGAACTGTAACTTCCATACTAATTATGACAAGTAACTGTAACTTCGTTCCTAATTATGACAAGTAACTGTAATTTCGATACAAATTTTGGCAGGTAAATGTAACCTCGATACTAATTATGACAGGTAACAGTAACTTCGATACTAATTATGACAAGTAACTGTAACTTCGATACTAATTATGACAGGTAACTGTAACTTCGTTACTAATTAAGACATGTAACTGTAATTTCGATACAAATTATGGCAGGTAACTTTATCTTCGTTACTAATTATGACAAGTAACTGTAATTTCGATACAAATAATGGCAGGTAACTGTAACTTCGATACTAATTATGGCAGGTAACTGTAACTTCGATACTAATTATGAGAGGTAACAGTAACTTCGATGCTAATTATGACAGGTAACTGCAACTTCGTTACTAATTATGACAAGTTACTGTAATTTCGATACTAATTATTGCAGGTAACTGTAACTTCGTTACTAATTATGAGAAGTAACTGTAATTTCGATGCAAATTATGACTGGTAACTGTAACTTCGTTACTAATTATGACAAGTAACTGTAATTTCGTTACAAATTATGGCAGGTAACAGTACCTTCGATACTAATTATGACAGGTAACTGTAACTTCGATACTAATTATGACAAGGAACTGTAATTTCGATACAAATTATGGCAGGTAACTGTAACTTTGATACTAATTATGACAGGTAACAGTAACTTCGATACTAATTATGACAAGTAACTGTAACTTCGTTACTAATTATGACAAGTAAATTTAATTTTGATAAAAAGTTATGGCAGGTAACTGTAACTTCGATAATAATTAATACAGATAACAGTAACTTCGATACTAATTATGACAGGTTACTGTAACATCGTTACTAATTATGTCAAGTAACTGTAACTTCGATACTAATTATGACAAGTAACTGTAACTTCGATACATATTATGACAAGTAACTGTAACTTCATTACTAAATATGAAAAGAAACTGTAACTTCGATACTAATTATGACAGGTAACTGTAACTTCGATACTACTTATGACAAGTAACTGTAACTTCGATACTAATTAAGACAAGTAACTGTAACTTCGTTACTAATTGTGACAGGTAACAGTAACTTCGATATTAATTATGACAAGTAACAGTAACTTCGATACTAATTATGACAAGTAATTGTAATTTCGATACAAATTTTGGCAGGTAACTGTAACTTCGATACTAATTATGACAGGTAACAGTAACTTTGATACTAATTATGACAAGTAACTGTAACTTCGATACTAATTATGGCAGGTAACTGTAACTTCGTTACTAATTATGACAAGTAACTGTAATTTCGTACAAATTATGGCAGGTAACTGTAACTTCGATACTAATTATGACAGGTAACAGTAACATCGATACTAATTATGGCAGGTAACTGTAACTTCGATACTAATTATGACAGGTATCAGTAACTTCGGTACTAATTATGACAAGTAAATGTAACTTCGATACTAATTATGACAAGTAACTGTAACTTCGATACTAATTAGGACAAGTAACAGTAACTTCGATACTAATTGTGACAAGTAACTGTAACTTCGATACTAATTATGACAGGTAACTGTAACTTCGTTACTAATTATGACAAGTAACTGTAATTTCGATACAAATTTTGGCAGGTAACGGTAACTTCGATACTAATTATGACAGGTCACAGTAACTTCGATACTAATTATGACAAGTAAATGTAACTTCGATACTAATTATGAAAGGTAACTGTAACTTCGTTACTAATTATGAAAAGTAACAGTAATTTCGATACTAATTATGGCAGGTAACTGTAACAACGATACTTATTAGGACAGATTACTGTTACATCGTTACTAATTATGTCAAGTAACTTTAATTTCGATACTAATTATGGCAGGTAACTGTAACTTCGTTACTAATTATGACAAGTCCCTGTAATTTCGATACAAATTATGGCAGGTAACTGTAACTTCGATACTAATTATGACAAGTAACTGTAACTTCGATACTAATTGTGACAGGTAACAGTAATTTCGATACAAATTATGGCAGGTAACTGTAACTTCGATACTATTTATGACAGGTAACTGTAACATCGTTACTAATTATGACAAGTAACTGTAATTTCGATAAAAATTATGGCAGGTAACTGTAACTTTGATACTAATTATGACAGGTAACAGTAACTTCCATACTAATTATGACAAGTAAATATAACTTCGATACAAATTATGACAGGTAACTGTAACTTCGATACTAATTATGACAATAAACTCTAACTTCGTTACTAATTATGACAAGTAACCGTTATTTTGATACAAAATTATGGTAAGTAACTGTAACTTCAATACTAATTATGACAGGTAACAGTAACGTCGATACTAATTATGGCAAGTAACAGTACCTTCGATGCTAATTATGACAGGTAAATGTAACTTCGTTACTAATTATGACAGGTAACAGTAACTTCGATACTAATTACGACAAGTAACTGTTCCTTTGATACTAATTATGACAGGTAACTGTAACTTCGTTGCTAATTATGACATGTAACTGTAATTTCGATACAAATTTTGGAAGGTAACTGTAACTTCGATACTAATTATGACAGGTGACAGTAACTCCGATACTAATTATGACAAGTAACTGTAACTTCGATACTTATTATGAGACGTAACTGTAACTTCGTTACAAATTATGTCAAGTAACTGTAATTTCTACACAAATTATGGCAGGTAACTGTAACTTCGATACTAATTATGACAGGTAACAGTATCTTCGATACTAATTATGACAAGTAACTTTAATTCCGATACTAATTATGGCAGGTAACTGTAACTTCGTTACTAATTATGACAAGTCCCTGTAATTTCGATACAAATTACGGCAGGTAACTGTAATTTCAATACTAATTATGACAGGTAACAGTAACTTCGATACTAATTATGACAAGTAACTTTAATTCCGATACTAATTATGGCAGGTAACTGTAACTTCGTTACTAATAATGACAAGTCCCTGTAATTTCGATACAAATTACGGCAGGTAACTGTAATTTCGATACTAATTATGACAGGTAACAGTAACTTCGATACTAAATATGACAGGAAACTGTAACTTCGTTACTAAATATGACAAGTAACTGTAATTTCGATCCAAATTATGACAGGTAACTGTAACTTCGTTACCAATTATGACAAGTAACTGTAATTTCGATACAAATTATGGCAGGTAACAGTACCTTCGTTACTAATTATGACAGGTAACTGTAACTTCGATACTAATTATGGCATGAAACTGTAATTTGGATACAAATTATGGCAGGTAACTGTAACTTCGATACTAATTATGACAGGTGACAGTAACTTCGATGCTAATTATGACAAGTAACAATTAATTCGACACAAATTATGACAGGTAACAGTAACTTCGATACGAATTATGACAAGAAACTCTACCTTCGTTACTAATTATAACAAGTAACTGTAATTTTGATAAAAAATTATGGTAGGTAACTGTAACTTCAATACTAATTATGACAGGAAAGAGTAACTTCGATACTAATTATGACAGGTAACTGTAACTTCGTTACTAATTATGACAAATAACTTTAATTTCGATACTAATTATGGCAGGCAAATGTAACTTCGTTACTAATTATGACAAGTCCCTGTAATTTCGATACAAATTATGGCAGGTAACAGTAACTTTGATACTAATTATGACAGGTAACAGTAACTTCGATACTAATTATGACAAGTAACTGTAACTTCGTTACAAATTATGATAAGTAAATTTAATTTTGATAAAAAGTTATGGCAGGTAACTGTAACTTCGATACTAATTAATACAGATAACAGTAACTTCGATACTAATTATGACAAGTAACTGTAACTTCGATACATATTATGACAAGTAACTGTTACTTCATTACTAATTATGACAAGAAACTGTAACTTCGATACTAATTATGACAGGTAACTGTAACTTCGATACTATTTATGACAAGTAACTGTAACTTCGATACTAATTATGACAAGTAACTGTAACTTCGTTACTAATTGTGACAGGTAACAGTAACTTCGATATTAATTATGACAAGTAACAGTAACTTCGATACTAATTATGACAAGTAATTGTAATTTCGATACAAATTTTGGCAGGTAACTGTAACTTCGATACTAATTATGACAGGTAACAGTAACTTTGATACTAATTATGACAAGTAACTGTAACTTCGATACTAATTATGGCAGGTAACTGTAACTTCGTTACTAATTATGACAAGTAACTGTAATTTCGTACAAATTATGGCAGGTAACTGTAACTTCGATACTAATTATGACAGGTAACAGTAACATCGATACTAATTATGGCAGGTAACTGTAACTTCGATACTAATTATGACAGGTATCAGTAACGTCGGTACTAATTATGACAAGTAACTGTAACTTCGATACTAATTATGACAGGTAACTGTAACTTCGTTACTAATTATGACAAGTAACTGTAATTTCGATACAAATTTTGGCAGGTAACGGTAACTTCGATACTAATTATGACAGGTAACAGTAACTTCGATACTAATTATGACAAGTAAATGTAACTTCGATACTAATTACGAAAGGTAACTGTAACTTCGTTACTAATTATGAAAAGTAACAGTAATTTCGATACTAATTATGGCAGGTAACTGTAACAACGATACTTATTAGGACAGATTACTGTTTCATCGTTACTAATTATGTCAAGTAACTTTAATTTCGATACTAATTATGGCAGGTAACTGTAACTTCGTTACTAATTATGACAAGTCCCTGTAATTTCGATACAAATTATGGCAGGTAACTGTAACTTCGATACTAATTATGACAAGTAACTGTAACTTCGATACTAATTGTGACAGGTAACAGTAATTTCGATACAAATTATGGCAGGTAACTGTAACTTCGATACTAATTATGACAGGTAACTGTAACTTCGTTACTAATTTGACAAGTAACTGTAATTTCGATAAAAATTATGGCAGGTAACTGTAACTTCGATACTAATTATGACAGGTAACAGTAACTTCGATACTAATTATGACAAGTAAATATAACTTCGATACAAATTATGACAGGTAACTGTAACTTCGATACTTATTATGACAATAAACTCTAACTTCGTTACTAATTATGACAAGTAACCGTTATTTTGATACAAAATTATGGTAAGTAACTGTAACTTCAATACTAATTATGGCAGGTAACAGTAACGTCGATACTAATTATGGCAAGTAACAGTACCTTCGATGCTAATTATGACAGGTAAATGTAACTTCGTTACTAATTATGACAGGTAACAGTAACTTCGATACTAATTACGACAAGTAACTGTTCCTTCGATACTAATTATGACAGGTAACTGTAACTTCGTTGCTAATTATGACATGTAACTGTAATTTCGATACAAATTTTGGAAGGTAACTGTAACTTCGATACTAATTATGACAGGTGACAGTAACTCCGATACTAATTATGACAAGTAACTGTAACTTCGATACTTATTATGAGAGGTAACTGTAACTTCGTTACAAATTATGACAAGTCCCTGTAATTTCGATACAAATTACGGCAGGTAACTGTAATTTCGATACTAATTATGACAGGTAACAGTAACTTCGATACTAATTATGACAAGTAACTTTAATTCCGATACTAATTATGGCAGGTAACTGTAACTTCGTTACTAATAATGACAAGTCCCTGTAATTTCGATACTAATTACGGCAGGTAACTGTAATTTCGATACTAATTATCACAGGTAACAGTAACTTCGATACTAAATATGACAGGAAACTGTAACTTCGTTACTAATTATGACAAGTAACTGTAATTTCGATCCAAATTATGACAGGTAACTGTAACTTTGTTACCAATTATGACAAGTAACTGTAATTTCGATACAAATTATGGCAGGTAACAGTACCTTCGGTACTAATTATGACAGGTAACTGTAACTTCGATACTTATTATGGCATGAAACTGTAATTTCGATACAAATTATGGCAGGTAACTGTAACTTCGATACTAATTATGACAGGTGACAGTAACTTCGATGCTAATTATGACAAGTAACAATTAATTCGACACAAATTATGACAGGTAACAGTAACTTCGATACTAATTATGACAAGAAACTCTACCTTCGTTACTAATTATGACAAGTAACTGTAATTTTGATAAAAAATTATGGTAGGTAACTGTAACTTCAATATTAATTATGACAGGAAAGAGTAACTTCGATACTAATTATGACAGGTAACTGTAACTTCGTTACTAATTATGACAAATAACTTTAATTTCGATACTAATTATGGCAGGTAACTGTAACTTCGTTACTAATTATGACAAGTCCCTGTAATTTCGATACAAATTATGGCAGGTAACTGAAACTTCGATACTTATTATGACAGGTAACTGTAACTTCATTACTAATTATGACAAGAAACTGTAACTTCGATACTAATTATGACAGGTAACTGTAACTTCGATACTAATTATGACAAGTAACTGTAACTTCGATACTAATTATGACAAGTAACTGTAACTTCCATACTAATTGTGACAGGTAACAGTAACTTCGATATAATTATGACAAGTAACAGTAACTTCGATACTAATTATGACAAGTAACTGTAATTTCGATACAAATTTTGGCAGGTAACTGTAACTTCGATACTAATTATGATAGGTAACAGTAACTTTGATACTAATTATGACAAGTAACTGTAGCTTCGATACTAATTATGACAGGTAACAGTATCTTCGATACTAATTATGACAAGTAACTATAACTTCAATACAAATTATGACAGGTAACTGTAACTTCGATACTAATTATGACAAGAAACTCTAACTTCGTTACTAATTATGACAAGTAACTGTAATTTTGATAAAAAATTATGGTAGGTAACTGTAACTTCAATACTAATTATGACAGGTAACAGTAACTTCGATACTAATTATGACAGGGAACTGTAACATCGTTACTAATTATGACAAGTAACTTTAATTTCGATACTAATTATGGCAGGTAACTGTAACTTCGTTACTAATTATGACAAGTCCCTGTAATTTCGATACAAATTATGGCAGGTAACTGTAATTTCGATACTAATTATGACAGGTAACAGTAACTTCGATAATAATTATGACAGGAAACTGACACTTCGTTACTAATTATGACAAGTAACTGTAATTTCGATACAAATTATGACAGGTAACTGTAACTTCGTTATTAATTATGACAGGTAACTGTAATTTCGATACAAATTATTGCAGGTAACAGTACCTTCGGTACTAATTATGACAGGTAACTGTAACTTCGATACTAATTACGTCAAGGAACTGTAATTTCGATACAAATTATGGCAGGTAACTGTAACTTCGTTACTAGTTATGACAAGTAACTGTAATTTCGATACAAATTTTGGCAGGTAACTGTAACTTCGATACTAATTATGACAAGTCCCTGTAATTTCGATACAAACTATGGCAGGTAACTGTAACTTCCATACTAATTATGACAGGTAACAGTAACTTCGATACTAATTATGACAGGAAACTGTAACTTCGTTACTAATTTTGACAAGTAACTGTAATTTCGATACAAATTATGACAGGTAACTGTAACTTCGTTACTAATTATGACAAGTAACAGTACCTTCGATGCTAATTATGACAGGTAACTGTAACTTCGATACTAATTATGACAAGGAACAGTAATTTCGATACAAATTATGGCAGGTAACTGTAACTTCGTTACTAATTATGACAAGTAACTGTAATTTCGATACAAATTTTGGCAGGTAACTGTAACTTCGAAACTAATTATGACAGGTAACAGTAACTTCGATACTAATTATGACAAGTAACTGTAACTTCGATACTAATTATGACACGTAACTGTAACTTCGTTACTAATTATGACAAGTAACTGTAATTTCGATACAAATTATGGCAGGCAACTGTAACTTCGATACTAATTATGACAGGTAAGAGTTACTTCGATATTAATTATGACAAGTAACTATAACATCGATACAAATTATGACAGGTAACATGAAGTATAACATAAATTTCTCGCCATACGGAACCTGGAATGAGTGCAATTATGACAGGTAACTGTAACTTCGATACTAATTATGACAAGAAACTCTAAATTCGTTACTAATTATGACAAGTCCCTGTAATTTCGATACAAATTATGGCAGGTAACTGTAATTTCGATACTAATTATGACAGGTAACAGTAACTTCGATAATAATTATGACAGGAAACTGACACTTCGTTACTAATTATGACAAGTAACTGTAATTTCGATACAAATTATGACAGGTAACTGTAACTTCGTTATTAATTATGACAGGTAACTGTAATTTCGATACAAATTATTGCAGGTAACAGTACCTTCGGTACTAATTATGACAGATAACAGTAACTTCGATACTAATTATGACAGGTTACTGTAACATCGTTACTAATTATGTCAAGTAACTGTAACTTCGATACTAATTATGACAAGTAACTGTAACTTCGATACATATTATGACAAGTAACTGTAACTTCATTACTAATTATGAAAAGAAACTGTAACTTCGATACTAATTATGACAGGTAACTGTAACTTCGATACTACTTATGACAAGTAACTGTAACTTCGATACTAATTATGACAAGTAACTGTAACTTCGATACTAATTGTGACAGGTAACAGTAACTTCGATATTAATTATGACAAGTAACAGTAACTTCGATACTAATTATGACAAGTAATTGTAATTTCGATACAAATTTTGGCAGGTAACTGTAACTTCGATACTAATTATGACAGGTAACAGTAACTTTGATACTAATTATGACAAGAAACTGTAACCTCGATACTAATTATGGCAGGTAACTGTAACTTCGTTACTAATGATGACAAGTAACTGTAATTTCGTACAAATTATGGCAGGTAACTGTAACTTCGATACTAATTATGACAGGTAACAGTAACATCGATACTAATTATGGCAGGTAACTGTAACTTCGATACTAATTATGACAGGTATCAGTAACTTCAGTACTAATTATGACAAGTAACTGTAACTTCGATACTAATTATGACAAGTAACTGTAACTTCGATACTAATTAGGACAAGTAACAGTAACTTCGATACTAATTATGACAAGTAACAGTACCTTCGATGCTAATTATGACAGGTAAATGTAACTTCGTTACTAATTATGACAAGTAACTGTAATTTCGATAAAAATTATGGCAGGTTACTGTAACTTCGATACTAATTATGACAGGTAACAGTAACTTCGATACTAATTATGACAAGTAAATATAACTTCGATACAAATTATGACAGGTAACTGTAACTTCGATACTAATTATGACAATAAACTCTAACTTCGTTACTAATTATGACAAGTAACCGTTATTTTGATACAAAATTATGGTAGGTAACTGTAACTTCAATACTAATTATGACAAGTAACAGTAACTTCGATACTAATTATGACAGGTAACTGTAACTTCGTTACTAATTATGACAAGTAACTGTAATTTCGACACAAATTTTGGCAGGTAACGGTAACTTCGATACTAATTATGACAGGTAACAGTAACTTCGATACTAATTATGACAAGTAACTGTAACTTCGATACTAATTATGAAAGGTAACTGTAACTTCGTTACTAATTATGAAAAGTAACAGTAATTTCGATACTAATTATGGCAGGTAACTGTAACAACGATACTAATTAGGACAGATTACTGTTACATCGTTACTAATTATGTCAAGTAACTTTAATTTCGATACTAATTATGGCAGGTAACTGTAACTTCGTTACTAATTATGACAAGTCCCTTTAATTTCGATACAAATTATGGCAGGTAACTGTAACTTCGATACTAATTATGACAAGTAACTGTAACTTTGATACTAATTGTGACAGGTAACTGTAATTTCGATACAAATTATGGCAGGTAACTGTAACTTCGGTACTAATTATGACAGGTAACTGTAACTTCGTTACTAATTATGACAAGTAACTGTAATTTCGATAAAAATTATGGCAGGTTACTGTAACTTCGATACTAATTATGACAGGTAACAGTAACTTCGATACTAATTATGACAAGTAAATATAACTTCGATACAAATTATGACAGGTAACTGTAACTTCGATACTAATTATGACAATAAACTCTAACTTCGTTACTAATTATCACAAGTAACCGTTATTTTGATACAAAATTATGGTAGGTAACTGTAACATCAATACTAATTATGACAGGTAACAGTAACGTCGATACTAATTATGGCAAGTAACAGTACCTTCGATGCTAATTATGACAGGTAAATGTAACTTCGTTACTAATTATGACAGGTAACAGTAACTTCGATACTAATTATGACAAGTAACTGTTCCTTCGATACTAATTATGACAGGTAACTGTAACTTCGTTACAAATTATGACAAGTAACTGTAATTTCTACACAAATTATGGCAGGTAACTGTAACTTCGATACTAATTATGACAGGTAACAGTATCTTCGATACTAATTATGACAAGTAACTTTCATTCCGATACTAATTATGGCAGGTAACTGTAACTTCGTTACTAATTATGACAAGTCCCTGTAATTTCGATACAAATTACGGCAGGTAACTTTAATTTCGATACTAATTATGACAGGTAACAGTAACTTCGATACTAATTATGACAAGTAACTTTAATTCCGATACTAATTATGGCAGGTAACTGTAGCTTCGTTACTAATAATGACAAGTCCCTGTAATTTCGATACAAATTTTGGAAGGTAACTGTAACTTCGATACTGATAATGACAGGTGACAGTAACTCCGATACTAATTATGACAAGTAACTGTAACTTCGATACTTATTATGACAAGTAACTGTAACTTCGTTACAAATTATGACAAGTAACTGTAATTTCTACACAAATTATGGCAGGTAACTGTAACTTCGATACTAATTATGACAGGTAACAGTATCTTCGATACTAATTATGACAAGTAACTTTCATTCCGATACTAATTATGGCAGGTAACTGTAACTTCGTTACTAATTATGACAAGTCCCTGTAATTTCGATACAAATTACGGCAGGTAACTTTAATTTCGATACTAATTATGACAGGTAACAGTAACTTCGATACTAATTATGACAAGTAACTTTAATTCCGATACTAATTATGGCAGGTAACTGTAGCTTCGTTACTAATAATGACAAGTCCCTGTAATTTCGATACTAATTACGGCAGGTAACTGTAATTTCGATACTAATTATGACAGGTAACAGTAACTTCGATACTAAATATGACAGGAAACTGTAACTTCGTTACTAATTATGACAAGTAACTGTAATTTCGATCCAAATTATGACAGGTAACTGTAACTTCGTTACCAATTATGACAAGTAACTGTAATTTCGATACAAATTATGGCAGGTAACAGTACCTTCGGTATTAATTATGACAGGTAACTGTAACTTCGATACTAATTATGGCAAGAAACTGTAATTTCGATACAAATTATGGCAGGTAACTGTAACTTCGATACTAATTATGACAGGGGACAGTAACTTCGATGCTAATTATGACAAGTAACAATTAATTCGATACAAATTACGACAGGTAACAGTAACTTCGATACTAATTATGACAAGAAACTCTACCTTCGTTACTAATTATGACAAGTAACTGTAATTTTGATAAAAAATTATGGTAGGTAACTGTAACTTCAATACTAATTATGACAGGAAAGAGTAACTTCGATACTAATTATGACAGGTAACTGTAACTTCGTTACTAATTATGACAAATAACTTTAATTTCGATACTAATTATGGCAGGTAACTGTAACTTCCTTACTAATTATGACAAGTCCCTGTAATTTCGATACAAATTATGGCAGGTAACTGAAACTTCGATACTTATTATGACAGGTAACTGTAACTTCATTACTAATTATGACAAGAAATTGTAACTTCGATACTAATTATGACAGGTAACTGTAACTTCGATACTAATTATGACAAGTAACTGTAACTTCGATACTAATTATGACAAGTAACTGTAACTTCCATACTAATAGTGACAGGTAACAGTAACTTCGATATAATTATGACAAGTAACAGTAACTTCGATACTAATTATGACAAGTAACTGTAATTTCGATACAAATTTTGGCAGGTAACAGTAACTTCGATACTAATTATGACAGGTAACAGTAACTTTGATACTAATTATGACAAGTAACTGTACCTTCGATACTAATTATGACAGGTAACAGTATCTTCGATACTAATTATGACAAGTAACTATAACTTCAATACAAATTATGACAGGTAACTGTAACTTCGATACTAATTATGACAAGAAACTCTAACTTCTTTACTAATTATGACAAGTAACTGTAATTTTGATAAAAAATTATGGTAGGTAACTGTAACTTCAATACTAATTATGACAGGTAACAGTAACTTCGATACTAATTATGACAGGTAACTGTAACATCGTTACTAATTATGACAAGTAACTTTAATTTCGATACTAATTATGGCAGGTAACTGTAACTTCGTTACTAATTATGACAAGTCCCTGTAATTTCGATACAAATTATGGCAGGTAACTGTAATTTCGATACTAATTATGACAGGTAACAGTAACTTCGATACTAATCATGACAGGAAACTGTAACTTCGTTACTAATTATGACAAGTAACTGTAATTTCGATACAAATTATGACAGGTAACTGTAACTTCGTTATTAATTATGACAAGTAACTGTAATTTCGATACAAATTATTGCAGGTAACAGTACCTTCGGTACTAATTATGACAGGTAACTGTAACTTCGATACTAATTATGGCAAGGAACTGTAATTTCGATACAAATTATGGCAGGTAACTGTAACTTCGATGCTAATTATGACAGGTGACAGTAACTTCGATACTAATTATGACAAGTAACAATTACTTCGATACAAATTATGACAGGTAACAGTAACTTCGATACTAATTATGACAAGAAATTTTACCTTCGTTACTAATTATGACAAGTAACTGTAATTTTGATATATATTATTGTAGGTAACTGTAACTTCAATACTAATTATGACAGGTAACAGTAACGTCGATACTAATTATGACAGGTAACTGTAATTCCGTTACTAATTATGACAAATAACTTTAATTTCGATACTAATTATGGCAGGTAACTGTAACTTCGTTACTAATTATGACAAGTCCCTGTAATTTCGATACAAATTATGGTAGGTAACTGTAACTTCGATACTAATTATGACAAGTAACTGTAACTTCGATACTAATTATGACAGGTAACTGTAATTTTGATACAAATTATGGCAGGTAACTGTAACTTCGAAACCAGTTATGACAGGTAACTGTAACTTCGTTACTAATTATGACAAGTAACTGTAATTTCGATACAAATTATGGCAGGTAACTGTAACTTCGATACTTATTATGACAGGTAACAGTAACTTAGATACTAATTATGACAAGTAAATATAACTTCGATACAAATTATGACAGGTTACTGTAACTTCGATACTAATTATGACAAGAAACTCTAACTTCGTGACTAATTATGACAAGTAACTGTAATTTTGATAAAAAATTATGGTAGGTAACTGTAACTTCAATACAAATTATGACAGGTAACAGTAACGTCGATACTAGTTATGACAAGTAACAGTACCTTCGTTGCTAATTATGACAGGTAACTGTAACTTCGATACTAATTACGACATGGAACTGTAATTTCGATACAAATTATGGCAGGTAACTGTAACTTCGTTACTAATTATGACAAGTAACTGTAATTTCGATACAAATTTTGGCAGGTAACTGTAACTTCGATACTAATTATGACAAGTCCCTGTAATTTCGATACAAATTATGGCAGGTAACTGTAACTTCCATACTAATTATGACTGGTAACAGTAACTTCGATACTAATTATGACAGGAAACTGTAACTTCGTTACTAATTTTGACAAGTAACTGTAATTTCGATACAAATTATGACAGGTAACTGTAACTTCGTTACTAATTATGACAAGTAACAGTACCTTCGATGCTAATTATGACAGGTAACTGTAACTTCGATACTAATTATGACAAGGAAGAGTAATTTCGATACAAATTATGGCAGGTAACTGTAACTTCGTTACTAATTATGACAAGTAACTGTAATTTCGATACAAATTTTGGCAGGTAACTGTAACTTCGAAACTAATTATGACAGGTAACAGTAACTTCGATACTAATTATGACAAGTAACTGTAACTTCGATACTAATTATGACACGTAACTTTAATTTCGATACTAATTAGGGCAGGTAACTGTAACTTCGTTTCTAATTATGACAAGTACCTGTAAATTCGATACAAATTATGGCAGGTAACTGTAACTTCGATACTAATTATGACAAGTAACTGTAACTTCCATACGAATTACGACAGGTAACTGTAACTTCGTTACTAATTATGACAAGTAACTGTAATTTCGATACAAATTTTGACAGGTAACTGTAACCTCGATACTAATTATGACAGGTAACAGTAACTTCGATGCTAATTATGACAAGTAACTGTAACTTCGATACTAATTCTGATAGGTAACTGTAATTTCGTTACTAATTATGACATGTAACTGTAATTTCGATACAAATTATGGCAGGTAACTGTAACTTCGATACTAATTATGGCAGGTAACTGTAACTTCGATACTAATTATGAGATGTAACAGTAACTTCGATACTAATTATGACAGGTAACTGCAACTTCGTTACTAATTATGACAAGTAACTGTAATTTCGATAATAGTTATGGCAGGTAACTGTAACCTCGTTACTAATTATGACAAGTAACTGTAATTTCGATACAAATTATGGCACGTAACTGTAACTTCGATACTAATTTTGTCAGGTAACATTCACTTCGATAATAATTATGACAAGTAACTGTAACTTCGATACTAATGATGACAGCTAACTGTAACTACGTTACTAATTAGGACAAGTAACTGTAATTTCGATACAAATTAGGTCAGGTAACTGTAACTTCGTTACTAATTATGACAAGTAATTCTAATTTCGATACAAATTATGGCAGGTAACTGTTACTTCGATACTAATTATGACAGGTTACAGTAACTTCGATATTAATTATGACAGGTAACAGCAACTTCGATACTAATTATGGCAAGTAACTGTAACTTCGGAACTAATTATGACAAGTAACTGTAATTTCGATACAAATTATGGCAGGTAACTGTAACTTCGATACTAATTATGACAGGTAACTGTAATTTCGATACTAATTATGACAAATAACTGTAATTTGGATACAAATTATGTCAGGTAACTGTAACTTAGTTACTAATTTTGACAAGAAACTGTAATTTCGATACAAATGATGGCAGGTAACTGTAACTTCGATACTAATTATGACAGGTAACATTCACATCGATACTAATTATGACAGAAAACAGTAACTTCGATACTAATTATGACAGGTAACAGTAACTTCGATACTAATTATGGCAGGTAACTGTAACTTCGATACTAATTATGACAGTTAACTGTAACTTCGTTACTAATTATGACAAGTAACTGTAAATTCGATACAAATTATGGCACGTAACTGTAACTTCGATACTAATTTTGTCAGGTAACATTCACTTCGATACTAATTATGACAAGTAACTGTAACTTCGATACTAATGATGACAGGTAACTGTAACTACGTTACTAATTATGACAAGTAACTGTAATTTCGATACAAATAATGGCAGGTAACTGTAACTTCGATACTAATTATGGCAGGTAACTGTAACTTCGATACAAATTATGGCAGGTAACTGTAACTTCGATACTAATTATGACAGGTAACAGTAACTTCGATACTAATTATGACAAGTAACTGTAACTTCGATACTAATTATGACAAGAAACTGTAACTACGTTACTAATTATGACAAGTAACTGTAATTTCGATACAAATTATGGCAGGTAACTGTAATTTCGATTCAAATTATGGCAGGTAACTGTAACTTCGAAATTAATTATGACAGTTAAGTGTAACTTCGTTACTAATTATGACAAGTAACTTTAATTTCGATACAAATTATGGCAGGTAACTTGAACTTCGATACTAATTATGACAGGTAACTGTAACTTCGATACAAATTATGACAAGTAACTGTAACTTCGATACTAATTATGACAGGTAACTGTAACTTCGTTACTAATTATGACAAGTAACTGTAATTTCGATACAAATTATGGCAGGTAACTGTAACTTCGATACTAATTATGACAGGTTACATTAACTTCGGTACTAATTATGGCAGGTAACTGTAACTTCGATACTAATTATGACAGGTAACAGTATCTTCGATACTAATTATGACAAGTAACTGTAACATCGATACTAATTATGACAGGTAACTGTAACTTCGTTACTAATTATGACAAGTAACTGTAATTTCGTTACAAATTATGGCAGGTAATTGTAATTTCGATACTAATTATGACAGGTAACAGTAACTTCGAACTAATTATGATAAGTAACAGTAACTTCGATACTAATTATGACAAGTAACTGTAACTTCGATACTAATTATGACGGGTAACTGTAACTTCGTTACTAATTATGACAAGTAACTGTAACTTCGATACTAATTGTGACAGGTAACAGTAATTTCGATACAAATTATGGCAGGTAACTGTAACTTCGATACTATTTATGACAGGTAACTGTAACATCGTTACTAATTATGACAAGTAACTGTAATTTCGATAAAAATTATGGCAGGTAACTGTAACTTTGATACTAATTATGACAGGTAACAGTAACTTCCATACTAATTATGACAAGTAAATATAACTTCGATACAAATTATGACAGGTAACTGTAACTTCGATACTAATTATGACAATAAACTCTAACTTCGTTACTAATTATGACAAGTAACCGTTATTTTGATACAAAATTATGGTAAGTAACTGTAACTTCAATACTAATTATGACAGGTAACAGTAACGTCGATACTAATTATGGCAAGTAACAGTACCTTCGATGCTAATTATGACAGGTAAATGTAACTTCGTTACTAATTATGACAGGTAACAGTAACTTCGATACTAATTACGACAAGTAACTGTTCCTTTGATACTAATTATGACAGGTAACTGTAACTTCGTTGCTAATTATGACATGTAACTGTAATTTCGATACAAATTTTGGAAGGTAACTGTAGCTTCGATACTAATTATGACAGGTGACAGTAACTCCGATACTAATTATGACAAGTAACTGTAACTTCGATACTTATTATGAGACGTAACTGTAACTTCGTTACAAATTATGTCAAGTAACTGTAATTTCTACACAAATTATGGCAGGTAACTGTAACTTCGATACTAATTATGACAGGTAACAGTATCTTCGATACTAATTATGACAAGTAACTTTAATTCCGATACTAATTATGGCAGGTAACTGTAACTTCGTTACTAATTATGACAAGTCCCTGTAATTTCGATACAAATTACGGCAGGTAACTGTAATTTCGATACTAATTATGACAGGTAACAGTAACTTCGATACTAATTATGACAAGTAACTTTAATTCCGATACTAATTATGGCAGGTAACTGTAACTTCGTTACTAATAATGACAAGTCCCTGTAATTTCGATACAAATTACGGCAGGTAACTGTAATTTCGATACTAATTATGACAGGTAACAGTAACTTCGATACTAAATATGACAGGAAACTGTAACTTCGTTACTAAATATGACAAGTAACTGTAATTTCGATCCAAATTATGACAGGTAACTGTAACTTCGTTACCAATTATGACAAGTAACTGTAATTTCGATACAAATTATGGCAGGTAACAGTACCTTCGTTACTAATTATGACAGGTAACTGTAACTTCGATACTAATTATGGCATGAAACTGTAATTTGGATACAAATTATGGCAGGTAACTGTAACTTCGATACTAATTATGACAGGTGACAGTAACTTCGATGCTAATTATGACAAGTAACAATTAATTCGACACAAATTATGACAGGTAACAGTAACTTCGATACGAATTATGACAAGAAACTCTACCTTCGTTACTAATTATAACAAGTAACTGTAATTTTGATAAAAAATTATGGTAGGTAACTGTAACTTCAATACTAATTATGACAGGAAAGAGTAACTTCGATACTAATTATGACAGGTAACTGTAACTTCGTTACTAATTATGACAAATAACTTTAATTTCGATACTAATTATGGCAGGCAAATGTAACTTCGTTACTAATTATGACAAGTCCCTGTAATTTCGATACAAATTATGGCAGGTAACTGAAACTTCGATACTTATTATGACAGGTAACTGTAACTTCATTACTAATTATGACAAGAAACTCTAACTTCGATACTAATTATGACAGGTAACTGTAACTTCGATACTAATTATGACAAGGAACTGTAATTTCGATACAAATTATGGCAGGTAACAGTAACTTTGATACTAATTATGACAGGTAACAGTAACTTCGATACTAATTATGACAAGTAACTGTAACTTCGTTACTAATTATGATAAGTAAATTTAATTTTGATAAAAAGTTATGGCAGGTAACTGTAACTTCGATACTAATTAATACAGATAACAGTAACTTCGATACTAATTATGACAGGTTACTGTAACATCGTTACTAATTATGTCAAGTAACTGTAACTTCGATACTAATTATGACAAGTAACTGTAACTTCGATACATATTATGACAAGTAACTGTTACTTCATTACTAATTATGACAAGAAACTGTAACTTCGATACTAATTATGACAGGTAACTGTAACTTCGATACTACTTATGACAAGTAACTGTAACTTCGATACTAATTATGACAAGTAACTGTAACTTCGTTACTAATTGTGACAGGTAACAGTAACTTCGATATTAATTATGACAAGTAACAGTAACTTCGATACTAATTATGACAAGTAATTGTAATTTCGATACAAATTTTGGCAGGTAACTGTAACTTCGATACTAATTATGACAGGTAACAGTAACTTTGATACTAATTATGACAAGTAACTGTAACTTCGATACTAATTATGGCAGGTAACTGTAACTTCGTTACTAATTATGACAAGTAACTGTAATTTCGTACAAATTATGGCAGGTAAC
Source organism: Meconema thalassinum (assembly GCA_946902985.2). Taxonomy (NCBI): domain Eukaryota; kingdom Metazoa; phylum Arthropoda; class Insecta; order Orthoptera; family Tettigoniidae; genus Meconema; species Meconema thalassinum. The sequence continues at coordinate 1,692,188,909 of OX336388.2, read as the reverse complement.
TGTAACTTCGATACTAATTATGACAGGTAACAGTAACATCGATACTAATTATGGCAGGTAACTGTAACTTCGATACTAATTATGACAGGTATCAGTAACGTCGGTACTAATTATGACAAGTAACTGTAACTTCGATACTAATTATGACAGGTAACTGTAACTTCGTTACTAATTATGACAAGTAACTGTAATTTCGATACAAATTTTGGCAGGTAACGGTAACTTCGATACTAATTATGACAGGTAACAGTAACTTCGATACTAATTATGACAAGTAAATGTAACTTCGATACTAATTACGAAAGGTAACTGTAACTTCGTTACTAATTATGAAAAGTAACAGTAATTTCGATACTAATTATGGCAGGTAACTGTAACAACGATACTTATTAGGACAGATTACTGTTTCATCGTTACTAATTATGTCAAGTAACTTTAATTTCGATACTAATTATGGCAGGTAACTGTAACTTCGTTACTAATTATGACAAGTCCCTGTAATTTCGATACAAATTATGGCAGGTAACTGTAACTTCGATACTAATTATGACAAGTAACTGTAACTTCGATACTAATTGTGACAGGTAACAGTAATTTCGATACAAATTATGGCAGGTAACTGTAACTTCGATACTAATTATGACAGGTAACTGTAACTTCGTTACTAATTTGACAAGTAACTGTAATTTCGATAAAAATTATGGCAGGTAACTGTAACTTCGATACTAATTATGACAGGTAACAGTAACTTCGATACTAATTATGACAAGTAAATATAACTTCGATACAAATTATGACAGGTAACTGTAACTTCGATACTTATTATGACAATAAACTCTAACTTCGTTACTAATTATGACAAGTAACCGTTATTTTGATACAAAATTATGGTAAGTAACTGTAACTTCAATACTAATTATGGCAGGTAACAGTAACGTCGATACTAATTATGGCAAGTAACAGTACCTTCGATGCTAATTATGACAGGTAAATGTAACTTCGTTACTAATTATGACAGGTAACAGTAACTTCGATACTAATTACGACAAGTAACTGTTCCTTCGATACTAATTATGACAGGTAACTGTAACTTCGTTGCTAATTATGACATGTAACTGTAATTTCGATACAAATTTTGGAAGGTAACTGTAACTTCGATACTAATTATGACAGGTGACAGTAACTCCGATACTAATTATGACAAGTAATTGTAACTTCGATACTTATTATGAGAGGTAACTGTAACTTCGTTACAAATTATGACAAGTCCCTGTAATTTCGATACAAATTACGGCAGGTAACTGTAATTTCGATACTAATTATGACAGGTAACAGTAACTTCGATACTAATTATGACAAGTAACTTTAATTCCGATACTAATTATGGCAGGTAACTGTAACTTCGTTACTAATAATGACAAGTCCCTGTAATTTCGATACTAATTACGGCAGGTAACTGTAATTTCGATACTAATTATCACAGGTAACAGTAACTTCGATACTAAATATGACAGGAAACTGTAACTTCGTTACTAATTATGACAAGTAACTGTAATTTCGATCCAAATTATGACAGGTAACTGTAACTTTGTTACCAATTATGACAAGTAACTGTAATTTCGATACAAATTATGGCAGGTAACAGTACCTTCGGTACTAATTATGACAGGTAACTGTAACTTCGATACTTATTATGGCATGAAACTGTAATTTCGATACAAATTATGGCAGGTAACTGTAACTTCGATACTAATTATGACAGGTGACAGTAACTTCGATGCTAATTATGACAAGTAACAATTCATTCGACACAAATTATGACAGGTAACAGTAACTTCGATACTAATTATGACAAGAAACTCTACCTTCGTTACTAATTATGACAAGTAACTGTAATTTTGATAAAAAATTATGGTAGGTAACTGTAACTTCAATATTAATTATGACAGGAAAGAGTAACTTCGATACTAATTATGACAGGTAACTGTAACTTCGTTACTAATTATGACAAATAACTTTAATTTCGATACTAATTATGGCAGGTAACTGTAACTTCGTTACTAATTATGACAAGTCCCTGTAATTTCGATACAAATTATGGCAGGTAACTGAAACTTCGATACTTATTATGACAGGTAACTGTAACTTCATTACTAATTATGACAAGAAACTGTAACTTCGATACTAATTATGACAGGTAACTGTAACTTCGATACTAATTATGACAAGTAACTGTAACTTCGATACTAATTATGACAAGTAACTGTAACTTCCATACTAATTGTGACAGGTAACAGTAACTTCGATATAATTATGACAAGTAACAGTAACTTCGATACTAATTATGACAAGTAACTGTAATTTCGATACAAATTTTGGCAGGTAACTGTAACTTCGATACTAATTATGATAGGTAACAGTAACTTTGATACTAATTATGACAAGTAACTGTAGCTTCGATACTAATTATGACAGGTAACAGTATCTTCGATACTAATTATGACAAGTAACTATAACTTCAATACAAATTATGACAGGTAACTGTAACTTCGATACTAATTATGACAAGAAACTCTAACTTCGTTACTAATTATGACAAGTAACTGTAATTTTGATAAAAAATTATGGTAGGTAACTGTAACTTCAATACTAATTATGACAGGTAACAGTAACTTCGATACTAATTATGACAGGTAACTGTATCATCGTTACTAATTATGACAAGTAACTTTAATTTCGATACTAATTATGGCAGGTAACTGTAACTTCGTTACTAATTATGACAAGTCCCTGTAATTTCGATACAAATTATGGCAGGTAACTGTAATTTCGATACTAATTATGACAGGTAACAGTAACTTCGATAATAATTATGACAGGAAACTGACACTTCGTTACTAATTATGACAAGTAACTGTAATTTCGATACAAATTATGACAGGTAACTGTAACTTCGTTATTAATTATGACAGGTAACTGTAATTTCGATACAAATTATTGCAGGTAACAGTACCTTCGGTACTAATTATGACAGGTAACTGTAACTTCGATACTAATTACGTCAAGGAACTGTAATTTCGATACAAATTATGGCAGGTAACTGTAACTTCGTTACTAGTTATGACAAGTAACTGTAATTTCGATACAAATTTTGGCAGGTAACTGTAACTTCGATACTAATTATGACAAGTCCCTGTAATTTCGATACAAACTATGGCAGGTAACTGTAACTTCCATACTAATTATGACAGGTAACAGTAACTTCGATACTAATTATGACAGGAGACTGTAACTTCGTTACTAATTTTGACAAGTAACTGTAATTTCGATACAAATTATGACAGGTAACTGTAACTTCGTTACTAATTATGACAAGTAACAGTACCTTCGATGCTAATTATGACAGGTAACTGTAACTTCGATACTAATTATGACAAGGAACAGTAATTTCGATACAAATTATGGCAGGTAACTGTAACTTCGTTACTAATTATGACAAGTAACTGTAATTTCGATACAAATTTTGGCAGGTAACTGTAACTTCGAAACTAATTATGACAGGTAACAGTAACTTCGATACTAATTATGACAAGTAACTGTAACTTCGATACTAATTATGACACGTAACTGTAACTTCGTTACTAATTATGACAAGTAACTGTAATTTCGATACAAATTATGGCAGGCAACTGTAACTTCGATACTAATTATGACAGGTAAGAGTTACTTCGATACTAATTATGACAAGTAACTATAACATCGATACAAATTATGACAGGTAACATGAAGTATAACATAAATTTCTCGCCATACGGAACCTGGAATGAGTGCAATTATGACAGGTAACTGTAACTTCGATACTAATTATGACAAGAAACTCTAAATTCGTTACTAATTATGACGAGTAACTGTAATTTTGATTAAAAAATTTGGTAGGTAACTGTAACTTCAATACTTATTATGACAGGTAACAGTAACTTCGGTACTAATTATGAGAGGTAACTGTAACTTCGTTACTAATTATGACAGGTAACATGAAGTATAACATAAATTTCTCGCCATACGGAACCTGGAATGAGTGCAATTATGACTGGTAACTGTAACTTCGTTACTAATTATGACAAGGAACTGTAATTTCGATAAAAATTATGGCAGGTAACTGTAACTTTGATACTAATTATGACAGGTAACAGTAACTTCGATACTAATTATGACAAGTAACTGTAACTTCGTTACTAATTATTACAAGTAACTTTAATTTTGATAAAAAGTTATGGCAGGTAACTGTAAATTCGATACTAATTAATACAGATAACAGTAACTTCGATACTAATTATGACAGGTTACTGTAACATCGTTACTAATTATGTCAAGTAACTGTAACTTCGATACTAATTATGACAAGTAACTGTAACTTCGATACATATTATGACAAGTAACTGTAACTTCATTACTAATTATGAAAAGAAACTGTAACTTCGATACTAATTATGACAGGTAACTGTAACTTCGATACTACTTATGACAAGTAACTGTAACTTCGATACTAATTATGACAAGTAACTGTAACTTCGATACTAATTGTGACAGGTAACAGTAACTTCGATATTAATTATGACAAGTAACAGTAACTTCGATACTAATTATGACAAGTAATTGTAATTTCGATACAAATTTTGGCAGGTAACTGTAACTTCGATACTAATTATGACAGGTAACAGTAACTTTGATACTAATTATGACAAGAAACTGTAACCTCGATACTAATTATGGCAGGTAACTGTAACTTCGTTACTAATGATGACAAGTAACTGTAATTTCGTACAAATTATGGCAGGTAACTGTAACTTCGATACTAATTATGACAGGTAACAGTAACATCGATACTAATTATGGCAGGTAACTGTAACTTCGATACTAATTATGACAGGTATCAGTAACTTCAGTACTAATTATGACAAGTAACTGTAACTTCGATACTAATTATGACAAGTAACTGTAACTTCGATACTAATTAGGACAAGTAACAGTAACTTCGATACTAATTATGACAAGTAACTGTACCTTCGATGCTAATTATGACAGGTAAATGTAACTTCGTTACTAATTATGACAAGTAACTGTAATTTCGATAAAAATTATGGCAGGTTACTGTAACTTCGATACTAATTATGACAGGTAACAGTAACTTCGATACTAATTATGACAAGTAAATATAACTTCGATACAAATTATGACAGGTAACTGTAACTTCGATACTAATTATGACAATAAACTCTAACTTCGTTACTAATTATGACAAGTAACCGTTATTTTGATACAAAATTATGGTAGGTAACTGTAACTTCAATACTAATTATGACAAGTAACAGTAACTTCGATACTAATTATGACAGGTAACTGTAACTTCGTTACTAATTATGACAAGTAACTGTAATTTCGACACAAATTTTGGCAGGTAACGGTAACTTCGATACTAATTATGACAGGTAACAGTAACTTCGATACTAATTATGACAAGTAACTGTAACTTCGATACTAATTATGAAAGGTAACTGTAACTTCGTTACTAATTATGAAAAGTAACAGTAATTTCGATACTAATTATGGCAGGTAACTGTAACAACGATACTAATTAGGACAGATTACTGTTACATCGTTACTAATTATGTCAAGTAACTTTAATTTCGATACTAATTATGGCAGGTAACTGTAACTTCGTTACTAATTATGACAAGTCCCTTTAATTTCGATACAAATTATGGCAGGTAACTGTAACTTCGATACTAATTATGACAAGTAACTGTAACTTCGATACTAATTGTGACAGGTAACTGTAATTTCGATACAAATTATGGCAGGTAACTGTAACTTCGGTACTAATTATGACAGGTAACTGTAACTTCGTTACTAATTATGACAAGTAACTGTAATTTCGATAAAAATTATGGCAGGTTACTGTAACTTCGATACTAATTATGACAGGTAACAGTAACTTCGATACTAATTATGACAAGTAAATATAACTTCGATACAAATTATGACAGGTAACTGTAACTTCGATACTAATTATGACAATAAACTCTAACTTCGTTACTAATTATCACAAGTAACCGTTATTTTGATACAAAATTATGGTAGGTAACTGTAACATCAATACTAATTATGACAGGTAACAGTAACGTCGATACTAATTATGGCAAGTAACAGTACCTTCGATGCTAATTATGACAGGTAAATGTAACTTCGTTACTAATTATGACAGGTAACAGTAACTTCGATACTAATTATGACAAGTAACTGTTCCTTCGATACTAATTATGACAGGTAACTGTAACTTCGTTACAAATTATGACAAGTAACTGTAATTTCTACACAAATTATGGCAGGTAACTGTAACTTCGATACTAATTATGACAGGTAACAGTATCTTCGATACTAATTATGACAAGTAACTTTCATTCCGATACTAATTATGGCAGGTAACTGTAACTTCGTTACTAATTATGACAAGTCCCTGTAATTTCGATACAAATTACGGCAGGTAACTTTAATTTCGATACTAATTATGACAGGTAACAGTAACTTCGATACTAATTATGACAAGTAACTTTAATTCCGATACTAATTATGGCAGGTAACTGTAGCTTCGTTACTAATAATGACAAGTCCCTGTAATTTCGATACAAATTTTGGAAGGTAACTGTAACTTCGATACTGATAATGACAGGTGACAGTAACTCCGATACTAATTATGACAAGTAACTGTAACTTCGATACTTATTATGACAAGTAACTGTAACTTCGTTACAAATTATGACAAGTAACTGTAATTTCTACACAAATTATGGCAGGTAACTGTAACTTCGATACTAATTATGACAGGTAACAGTATCTTCGATACTAATTATGACAAGTAACTTTCATTCCGATACTAATTATGGCAGGTAACTGTAACTTCGTTACTAATTATGACAAGTCCCTGTAATTTCGATACAAATTACGGCAGGTAACTTTAATTTCGATACTAATTATGACAGGTAACAGTAACTTCGATACTAATTATGACAAGTAACTTTAATTCCGATACTAATTATGGCAGGTAACTGTAGCTTCGTTACTAATAATGACAAGTCCCTGTAATTTCGATACTAATTACGGCAGGTAACTGTAATTTCGATACTAATTATGACAGGTAACAGTAACTTCGATACTAAATATGACAGGAAACTGTAACTTCGTTACTAATTATGACAAGTAACTGTAATTTCGATCCAAATTATGACAGGTAACTGTAACTTCGTTACCAATTATGACAAGTAACTGTAATTTCGATACAAATTATGGCAGGTAACAGTACCTTCGGTATTAATTATGACAGGTAACTGTAACTTCGATACTAATTATGGCAAGAAACTGTAATTTCGATACAAATTATGGCAGGTAACTGTAACTTCGATACTAATTATGACAGGGGACAGTAACTTCGATGCTAATTATGACAAGTAACAATTAATTCGATACAAATTACGACAGGTAACAGTAACTTCGATACTAATTATGACAAGAAACTCTACCTTCGTTACTAATTATGACAAGTAACTGTAATTTTGATAAAAAATTATGGTAGGTAACTGTAACTTCAATACTAATTATGACAGGAAAGAGTAACTTCGATACTAATTATGACAGGTAACTGTAACTTCGATACTAATTATGACAAGTAACTGTAACTTCGATACTAATTATGACAAGTAACTGTAACTTCCATACTAATAGTGACAGGTAACAGTAACTTCGATATAATTATGACAAGTAACAGTAACTTCGATACTAATTATGACAAGTAACTGTAATTTCGATACAAATTTTGGCAGGTAACAGTAACTTCGATACTAATTATGACAGGTAACAGTAACTTTGATACTAATTATGACAAGTAACTGTACCTTCGATACTAATTATGACAGGTAACAGTATCTTCGATACTAATTATGACAAGTAACTATAACTTCAATACAAATTATGACAGGTAACTGTAACTTCGATACTAATTATGACAAGAAACTCTAACTTCTTTACTAATTATGACAAGTAACTGTAATTTTGATAAAAAATTATGGTAGGTAACTGTAACTTCAATACCAATTATGACAGGTAACAGTAACTTCGATACTAATTATGACAGGTAACTGTAACATCGTTACTAATTATGACAAGTAACTTTAATTTCGATACTAATTATGGCAGGTAACTGTAACTTCGTTACTAATTATGACAAGTCCCTGTAATTTCGATACAAATTATGGCAGGTAACTGTAATTTCGATACTAATTATGACAGGTAACAGTAACTTCGATACTAATCATGACAGGAAACTGTAACTTCGTTACTAATTATGACAAGTAACTGTAATTTCGATACAAATTATGACAGGTAACTGTAACTTCGTTATTAATTATGACAAGTAACTGTAATTTCGATACAAATTATTGCAGGTAACAGTACCTTCGGTACTAATTATGACAGGTAACTGTAACTTCGATACTAATTATGGCAAGGAACTGTAATTTCGATACAAATTATGGCAGGTAACTGTAACTTCGATGCTAATTATGACAGGTGACAGTAACTTCGATACTAATTATGACAAGTAACTATTACTTCGATACAAATTATGACAGGTAACAGTAACTTCGATACTAATTATGACAAGAAATTTTACCTTCGTTACTAATTATGACAAGTAACTGTAATTTTGATATATATTATTGTAGGTAACTGTAACTTCAATACTAATTATGACAGGTAACAGTAACGTCGATACTAATTATGACAGGTAACTGTAATTCCGTTACTAATTATGACAAATAACTTTAATTTCGATACTAATTATGGCAGGTAACTGTAACTTCGTTACTAATTATGACAAGTCCCTGTAATTTCGATACAAATTATGGTAGGTAACTGTAACTTCGATACTAATTATGACAAGTAACTGTAACTTCGATACTAATTATGACAGGTAACTGTAATTTTGATACAAATTATGGCAGGTAACTGTAACTTCGAAACCAGTTATGACAGGTAACTGTAACTTCGTTACTAATTATGACAAGTAACTGTAATTTCGATACAAATTATGGCAGGTAACTGTAACTTCGATACTTATTATGACAGGTAACAGTAACTTAGATACTAATTATGACAAGTAAATATAACTTCGATACAAATTATGACAGGTTACTGTAACTTCGATACTAATTATGACAAGAAACTCTAACTTCGTGACTAATTATGACAAGTAACTGTAATTTTGATAAAAAATTATGGTAGGTAACTGTAACTTCAATACAAATTATGACAGGTAACAGTAACGTCGATACTAGTTATGACAAGTAACAGTACCTTCGTTGCTAATTATGACAGGTAACTGTAACTTCGATACTAATTACGACATGGAACTGTAATTTCGATACAAATTATGGCAGGTAACTGTAACTTCGTTACTAATTATGACAAGTAACTGTAATTTCGATACAAATTTTGGCAGGTAACTGTAACTTCGATACTAATTATGACAAGTCCCTGTAATTTCGATACAAATTATGGCAGGTAACTGTAACTTCCATACTAATTATGACTGGTAACAGTAACTTCGATACTAATTATGACAGGAAACTGTAACTTCGTTACTAATTTTGACAAGTAACTGTAATTTCGATACAAATTATGACAGGTAACTGTAACTTCGTTACTAATTATGACAAGTAACAGTACCTTCGATGCTAATTATGACAGGTAACTGTAACTTCGATACTAATTATGACAAGGAAGAGTAATTTCGATACAAATTATGGCAGGTAACTGTAACTTCGTTACTAATTATGACAAGTAACTGTAATTTCGATACAAATTTTGGCAGGTAACTGTAACTTCGAAACTAATTATGACAGGTAACAGTAACTTCGATACTAATTATGACAAGTAACTGTAACTTCGATACTAATTATGACACGTAACTGTAACTTCGTTACTAATTATGACAAGTAACTATAACATCGATACAAATTATGACAGGTAACATGAAGTATAACATAAATTTCTCGCCATACGGAACCTGGAATGAGTGCAATTATGACAGGTAACTGTAACTTCGATACTAATTATGACAAGAAACTCTAAATTCGTTACTAATTATGACAAGTAACTGTAATTTTGATTAAAAAATTTGGTAGGTAACTGTAACTTCAATACTTATTATGACAGGTAACAGTAACTTCGGTACTAATTATGAGAGGTAACTGTAACTTCGTTACTAATTATGACAAGTAACTTTAATTTCGATACTAATTAGGGCAGGTAACTGTAACTTCGTTTCTAATTATGACAAGTACCTGTAAATTCGATACAAATTATGGCAGGTAACTGTAACTTCGATACTAATTATGACAAGTAACTGTAACTTCCATACGAATTACGACAGGTAACTGTAACTTCGTTACTAATTATGACAAGTAACTGTAATTTCGATACAAATTTTGACAGGTAACTGTAACCTCGATACTAATTATGACAGGTAACAGTAACTTCGATGCTAATTATGACAAGTAACTGTAACTTCGATACTAATTCTGATAGGTAACTGTAATTTCGTTACTAATTATGACATGTAACTGTAATTTCGATACAAATTATGGCAGGTAACTGTAACTTCGATACTAATTATGGCAGGTAACTGTAACTTCGATACTAATTATGAGATGTAACAGTAACTTCGATACTAATTATGACAGGTAACTGCAACTTCGTTACTAATTATGACAAGTAACTGTAATTTCGATAATAGTTATGGCAGGTAACTGTAACCTCGTTACTAATTATGACAAGTAACTGCAATTTCGATACAAATTATGGCACGTAACTGTAACTTCGATACTAATTTTGTCAGGTTACATTCACTTCGATAATAATTATGACAAGTAACTGTAACTTCGATACTAATGATGACAGGTAACTGTAACTACGTTACTAATTAAGACAAGTAACTGTAATTTCGATACAAATTAGGGCAGGTAACTGTAACTTCGTTACTAATTATGACAAGTAATTCTAATTTCGATACAAATTATGGCAGGTAACTGTTACATCGATACTAATTATGACAGGTTACAGTAACTTCGATATTAATTATGACAGGTAACAGCAACTTCGATACTAATTATGGCAAGTAACTGTAACTTCGGAACTAATTATGACAAGTAACTGTAATTTCGATACAAATTATGGCAGGTAACTGTAACTTCGATACTAATTATGACAGGTAACTGTAATTTCGATACTAATTATGACAAATAACTGTAATTTGGATACAAATTATGTCAGGTAACTGTAACTTAGTTACTAATTTTGACAAGAAACTGTAATTTCGATACAAATGATGGCAGGTAACTGTAACTTCGATACTAATTATGACAGGTAACATTCACATCGATACTAATTATGACAGAAAACAGTAACTTCGATACTAATTATGACAGGTAACAGTAACTTCGATACTAATTATGGCAGGTAACTGTAACTTCGATACTAATTATGACAGTTAACTGTAACTTCGTTACTAATTATGACAAGTAACTGTAACTTCGATACTAATTATGACAAGAAACTGTAACTACGTTACTAATTATGACAAGTAACTGTAATTTCGATACAAATTATGGCAGGTAACTGTAATTTCGATTCAAATTATGGCAGGTAACTGTAACTTCGAAATTAATTATGACAGTTAAGTGTAACTTCGTTACTAATTATGACAAGTAACTTTAATTTCGATACAAATTATGGCAGGTAACTTGAACTTCGATACTAATTATGACAGGTAACTGTAACTTCGATACTAATTATGACAAGTAACTGTAACTTCGATACTAATTATGACAGGTAACTGTAACTTCGTTACTAATTATGACAAGTAACTGTAATTTCGATACAAATTATGGCAGGTAACTGTAACTTCGATACTAATTATGACAGGTTACATTAACTTCGGTACTAATTATGGCAGGTAACTGTAACTTCGATACTAATTATGACAGGTAACAGTATCTTCGATACTAATTATGACAAGTAACTGTAACATCGATACTAATTATGACAGGTAACTGTAACTTCGTTACTAATTATGACAAGTAACTGTAATTTCGTTACAAATTATGGCAGGTAATTGTAATTTCGATACTAATTATGACAGGTAACAGTAACTTCGAACTAATTATGATAAGTAACAGTAACTTCGATACTAATTATGACAAGTAACTGTAACTTCGATACTAATTATGACGGGTAACTGTAACTTCGTTACTAATTATGACAAGTAACTGTAATTTCGATACAAATTTTGGCAGGTAACTGTAACTTCGATACTAAATATGACAGGTAACAGTACCTTCGATACTAATTATGACAAGTAACTGTAACTTCGATACTAATTATGACAGGTAACTGTAACTTCGTTACTAATTATAAAAGTAACTGTTATTTCGATACAAATTATGGCAGGTAACTGTAACTTCGAAACTAATTATGACAGGTAACAGTAACTTCGATACTAATTATGACAAGTAACTGTAACTTCGATACAAATTATGACAGGTAACTGTAATTTTGGTAAAAAATTATGGTAGGTAACTGTAACTTCAATACTAATTATGACAGGTAACAGTAACTTCGATACTAAATATGACAGGTAACTGTAACTTCGTTACTAATTATGACAAGTAACTTTAATTTCGATACTAATTATGACAGGTAACTGTAACTTCGTTACTAATTATGACAAGTAACTTTAATTTCGATACTAATTATGACAAGTAACTGTAACTTCGATACTAATTATGACAGGTAACGGTAACTTCGTTACTAATTATGACAAGTAACTGTAATTTCGTTACAAATTATGGCAGGTAATTGTAATTTCGATACTAATTATGACAGGTAACAGTAACTTCGAACTAATTATGACAGGTAACTGTAACTTCGTTACTAATTATGACAAGTTACTGTAATTTCGTTACTAATTATGACTAGTAACTGTAATTTCGATACAAATTATGGCAGGTAACAGTACCTTCGATACTAATTATGACAGGTAACTGTATCTTCGATACTAATTATGACAAGGAACTGTTATTTCGATACAAATTATGGCAGGTAACTGTAACTTCGATACTAATTATGACAGGTAACAGTAACGTCGGTACTAATTATGACAAGTAACTGTAACTTCGATACTAATGATGACAGGTAACTGTAACTACGTTACTAATTATGACAAGTAACTGTAATTTCGATACAAATTATGGCAGGTAACTGTAACTTCGATACGAATTATGGCAGTTAACTGTAATTTCGATACAAATTATGGCAGGTAACTGTAACTTCGATACTAATTATGACAGGTAAGAGTAACTTCGATACTAATTATGACAATTAACTCTAACTTCGTTACTAATTATGACAAGTAACTGTAATTTAGATAAGAAAATTATGGTAGGTAACTGTAACATCGATACTAATTATGACAGGTAACAGTAACCTCGATACTAATTATGACAGGTAACTGCAACTTCGTTACTAATTATGACAAGTAACTAAAATTTCTATACTAATTATGGCAAGTAACTGTAACTTCTTTACTAATTATGACAAGTAACTGTAATTTCGATACAAATTATGGCAGGTAACTGTAATTTCGATACTAATTATGACAGGTAACAGTAACTTCGATACTAATTATGACAAGTAACAGTAATTTCGTTACTAATTATGACAAGTAACTGTAATTTCGATTCAAATTATGGCAGGTAACTGTAACTTCGATACTAATTATGACAGGTAACAGTAACTTTGATACTAATTATGTCAGGTAACTGTTACTTCGATATTAATTATGACAGTTAAGTGTAACTTCGTTACTAATTATGACAAGTAACATTAATTTCGATACAAATTATGGCAGGTAACTGTAACATCGATACTAATTATGACAGGTAACTGTAACTTCGATACTAATTATGACAAGTAACTGTAACTTCGATACTAATTATGACAGCTATCTGTAACTTCGATACTAATTATGACAAATAACTGTAATTTCGATACAAATTATGGCAGGTAATTGTAATTTCTATACTTATTATGGCAGGTAACAGTAACTTCGATACTAATTATGACAAGTACCAGTAACTTCGATACTAATTATGACAAGTAACTGTAACTTCGATACTAATTATGACAGGTAATTGTAACTTCGTTACTAATTATGACGAGTAACTGTAATTTGGATACAAACTACGACAGGTAAGTGTAACTTCGTTACTAATTATGACAAGTAACTGTAATTTCGATACAAATTATGGCAGGTAACAGTACCTTCGATACTAATTCTGACAGGTAACTGTAACTTCGATACTAATTATGACAAGGAACTGTAATTTCGATACAAATTATGGAAGGTAACTGTAACTATGATACTAATTATGACAGGTAACAGTAACGTCGGTACTAATTATGACATGTAACTGTAACTTCGTTACTAATTATGACAAGTAACTCTAATTTTGATAAAAAATTATGGCATGTAACAGTAACTTCGATACTAATTAATACAGGTAAAAGTAACTTCGATACTAATTATGACAGGTAACTGTAACTTCGAAACTAATTATGAAAAGTAACTGTTACTTCGATACTTATTATGACAGGTAACTGTAACTTCATTACTAATTATGACAAGAAACTGTAACTTCGATATTAATAATGACAGGTAACTGTAACTTCGATACTATTTATGACAATGAACTGCAATTTTGATACAAATTATGGCAGGTAACTGTAACTTTGATACTAATTATGACAGGAAACAGTAACTTCGATACTAATTATGACAAGTAACTGTAACTTCGTTACTAATTATGACAAGTAACTCTAATTTTGACAAAAAATTATGACAAGTAACTCTAATTTTGACAAAAAATTATGACAAGTAACTGTAACATCGATACTAATTATGACTGGTATCTGTAACATCGTTACTAATTATGTCAAGTAATTGTAACTTCGATACTAATTATGACAAGTAACTGTAATTTCGATACAAATTTTGGCAGGTAACTGTAACTTCGATACTAATTATGACAGGTAACAGTAACATCGATACTAATTATGACAAGTTACTGTAACTTCTATACTAATTATGACAGGTAACTGTAACTTCGTTACTAATTATGAAAAGTAACTGTTATTTCGATACAAATTATGGCAGGTAACTGTAACTTCGATACTAATTATGACAGGTAACATTAACTTCGATATTAATTATGGCAGGTAACTGTAACTTCGATACTAATTATGACAGGTAACAGTATCTTCGATACTAATAATGAAAGTAACTGTAACTTCGATACTAATTATGACAGGTAACTGTAACTTCGTTACTAATTATGACAAGTAACTGTAATTTCGTTACAAATTATGGCAGGTAATTGTAATTTCGATACTAATTATGACAGGTTACAGTAACTTCGAACTAATTATGACAAGTAACAGTTACTTCGATACTAATTATAACAAGTAACTGTAACTTCGATACTAGTTATGACAGGTAACTGTAACTTCGTTACTTATTATGACAAGTAACTGTAATTTCGATACAAATTTTGGTAGGTAAATGTAACTTCGATACTAAATATGACAGGTAACAGTAACTTCGATACTAATTATGAAAGTAACTGTAACTTCGATACTAATTATGACAGGTAACTGTAACTTCGTTACTAATTATGACAAGTAACTGTAATTTTGATTTAAAAATTTGGTAGGTAACTGTAACTTCAATACTAATTATGACAGGTAACAGTAACTTCGGTACTAATTATGAGAGGTAACTGTAACTTCGTTACTAATTATGACAAGTAAATTTAATTTCGATACTAATTAGGGCAGGTAACTGTAACTTCGTTTCTAATTATGACAAGTACCTGTAATTTCGATACAAATTATGGCAGGTAACTGTAACTTCGATACTAATTATGACAAGTAACTGTAACTTCCATACGAATTACGACAGGTAACTGTAACTTCGTTACTAATTATGACAAGTAACTGTAATTTCGATACAAATTTTGACAGGTAACTGTAACCTCGATACTAATTATGACAGGTAACAGTAACTTCGATGCTAATTATGACAAGTAACTGTAACTTCGATACTAATTCTGATAGGTAACTGTAATTTCGTTACTAATTATGACATGTAACTGTAATTTCGATACAAATTATGGCAGGTAACTGTAACTTCGATACTAATTATGGCAGGTAACTGTAACTTCGATACTAATTATGAGAGGTAACAGTAACTTTGATACTAATTATGACAGGTAACTACAACTTCGTTACTATTTATGACAAGTAACTGTAATTTCGATAATAATTATGGCAGGTAACTGTAACCTCGTTACTAATTATGAGAAGGAACTGTAATTTCGATACAAATTATGGCACGTAACTGTAACTTCGATACTAATTTTGTCAGGTAACATTCACTTCGATACTAATTATGACAAGTAACTGTAACTTCGAACTAATGATGACAGGTAACTGTAACTACGTTACTAATTAATACAAGTAACTGTAATTTCGATACAAATTATGGCAGGTAACTGTAACTTCGATACTAATTATGGCAGGTAACTGTAACTTCGATACAAATTATGGCAGGTAACTGTATCTTCTATACTAATTATGACAGGTAACTGTAACTTCGTTACTAATTATGACAAGTAATTCTAATTTCGATACAAATTATGGCAGGTAACTGTTACTTCGATACTAATTATGACAGGTTACAGTAACTTCGATACTAATTATGACAGGTTACAGCAACTTCGATACTAATTATGGCAAGTAACTGTAACTTCGGTACTAATTATGACAAGTAACTGTAATTTCGATACAAATTTGGCAGGTAACTGTAACTTCGATACTAATTATGACAGGTAACTGTAACTTCGATACTAATTATGACAAGTAACTGTAATTTCGATTCAAATTTTGGCAGGTAACTGTAACTTCTATACTAATCATGACAGGTAACAGTAACTTCGATACTAATTATGGCAGGTAAATGTAACTTCGTTACTAATTATGTCACGTAACTGTATCTTCGATACTAATTATGACAAGTAACTGTAATTTCGATTCAAATTTTGGCAGGTAACTGTAACTTCTATACTAATTATGACAGGTAACAGTAACTTCGATACTAATTATGACAAGTAACTGTAACTTCGATACTAATTATGACAGGTAACTGTAACTTCGTTACTAATTATGACAAGTAACTGTAATTTCGATACAAATTATGGCAGGTAACTGTAACTTCGATACTAATTATGACAGGTTACATTAACTTCGGTACTAATTATGGCAGGTAACTGTAACTTCGATACTAATTATGACAGGTAACAGTATCTTCGATACTAATTATGACAAGTAACTGTAACATCGATACTCATTATGACAGGTAACTGTAACTTCGTTACTAATTATGACAAGTAACTGTAATTTCGTTACAAGTTATGGCAGGTAATTGTAATTTCGATACTAATTATGACAGGTAACAGTAACTTCGAACTAATTATGATAAGTAACAGTAACTTCGATACTAATTATGACAAGTAACTGTAACTTCGATACTAATTATGACGGGTAACTGTAACTTCGTTACTAATTATGACAAGTAACTGTAATTTCGATACATATTTTGGCAGGTAACTGTAACTTCGGTACTAAATATGACAGGTAACAGTAACTTCGATACTAATTATGACAAGTAACTGTATCTTCGATACTAATTATGACAGGTAACTGTAACTTCGTTACTAATTATGACAAGTAACTGTAATTTCGATACAAATTATGGCAGGTAACTGTAACTTCGAAACTAATTATGACAGGTAACAGTAACTTCGATACTAATTATGACAAGTAACTATAACTTCGATACAAATTATGACAGGTAACTGTAATTTTGGTAAAAAATTATGGTAGGTAACTGTAACTTCAATACTAATTATGACAGGTAACAGTAACTTCGATACTAAATATGACAGGTAACTCTAACTTCGTTACTAATTATGACAAGTAACTTTAATTTCGATACTAATTATGACAGGTAACTGTAACTTCGTTACTAATTATGACAAGTAACTTTAATTTCGATACTAATTATGACAAGTAACTGTAACTTCGATACTAATTATGACAGGTAACGGTAACTTCGTTACTAATTATGACAAGTAACTGTAATTTCGTTACAAATTATGGCAGGTAATTGTAATTTCGATACTAATTATGACAGGTAACAGTAACTTCGAACTAATTATGACAGGTAACTGTAACTTCGTTACTAATTATGACAAGTAACTGTAATTTCGTTACTAATTATGACTAGTAACTGTAATTTCGATACAAATTATGGCAGGTAACAGTACCTTCGATACTAATTATGACAGGTAACTGTAACTTCGATAATAATTATGACAAGGAACTGTTATTTCGATACAAATTATGGCAGGTAACTGTAACATCGATACTAATTATGACAGGTAACAGTAACGTCGGTACTAATTATGACAAGTAACTGTAACTTCGATACTAATGATGACAGGTAACTGTAACTACGTTACTAATTATGACAAGTAACTGTAATTTCGATACAAATTATGGCAGGTAACTGTAACTTCGATACTAATTATGGCAGTTAACTGTAACTTCGATACAAATTATGGCAGGTAACTGTAACTTCGATACTAATTATGACAGGTAAGAGTAACTTCGATACTAATTATGAGAATTAACTATAACTTCGTTACTAATTATGACAAGTAACTGTAATTTAGATAAGAAAATTATGGTAGGTAACTGTAACATCGATACTAATTATGACAGGTAACAGTAACCTCGATACTAATTATGACAGGTAACTGCAACTTCGTTACTAATTATGACAAGTAACTAAATTTTCTATACTAATTATGGCAAGTAACTGTAACTTCTTTACTAATTATGACAAGTAACTGTAATTTCGATACAAATTATGGCAGGTAACTGTAATTTCGATACTAATTATGACAGGTAACAGTAACTTCGATACTAATTATGTCAGGTAACTGTTACTTCGATATTAATTATGACAGTTAAGTGTAACTTCGTTACTTATTATGACAAGTAACTGTAATTTCGATACAAATTTTGGTAGGTAAATGTAACTTCGATACTAAATATGACAGGTAACAGTAACTTCGATACTAATTATGACAAGTAACTGTAACTTCGATACTAATTATGACAGGTAACTGTAACTTCGTTACTAATTATGACAAGTAACTTTAATTTCGATACTAATTATGACAGGTAACAGTAACTTCGATACTAATTATGACAAGTAACTGTAACTTCGATACAAATTATGACACGTAACTGTAACTTCGTTACTAATTATGACAAGTAACTGTAATTTCGATACAAATTATGGCATGTAACTGTAACATCGATACTAATTATGACAGGTAAGAGTTACTTCGATACTAATTATGACAAGTAACTATAACATCGATACAAATTATGACAGGTAACATGAAGTATAACATAAATTTCTCGCCATACGGAACCTGGAATGAGTGCAATTATGACAGGTAACTGTAACTTCGATACTAATTATGACAAGAAACTCTAAATTCGTTACTAATTATGACAAGTAACTGTAATTTCGATACTAATTAGGGCAGGTAACTGTAACTTCGTTTCTAATTATGACAAGTACCTGTAATTTCGATACAAATTATGGCAGGTAACTGTAACTTCGATACTAATTATGACAAGTAACTGTAACTTCCATACGAATTACGACAGGTAACTGTAACTTCGTTACTAATTATGACAAGTGACTGTAATTTCGATACAAATTTTGACAGGTAACTGTAACCTCGATACTAATTATGACAGGTAACAGTAACTTCGATACAAATTATGGCAGGTAACTGTAACTTCTATACTAATTATGACAAGTACCAGTAACTTCGATACTAATAATGACAAGTAACTGTAACTTCGATACTAATTATGACAGGTAATTGTAACTTCGTTACTTATTATGACAAGTAACTGTAATTTCGATACAAATTTTGTCAGGTAACTGTAAATTCGATACTCTAACAGTAACTTCGATACTAATTATGACAAGTATCTGTAACTTCGATACTAATTATGACAGGTAACTGTTATTTCGTTACTAATTTTGACAAGTAACTGTAATTTCAATACAAATTATGGCAGGTAACTGTAACTTCGATACAAATTATGACAGGTAACAGTAACTTCGATACTAATTATGACAAGCAACTATAACTTCGATACAAATTATGACAGGTAACTGTAACTTCGATACTAATTATGACAAGAAACTCTAACTTCGTTACTAATTATGACCAGCAACAGTAATTTTGATAAAAAATTACGGTAGGTAACTGTAACTTCAATACTAATTATGACAGGTAACAGTAACGTCGATACTCATTATGACTGGTAACTGTAACTTCGTAAATAATTATGACAAGTTACTTTAATTTCGATACTAATTATGGCAGGTAACTGTAACTTCGTTACTAATTATGACAAGTCCCAGTAATTTCGATACAAATTATGGCAGGTAACTGTAACTTCGATACTAATTATGTCAGGTAACAGTAACTTCGAAACTAATTATGACAGGAAACTGTACCTTCGTTGCTAATTATGACAAGTAACTGTAATTTCGATACAAATTATGACAGGTAAGTGTAACATCGTTACTAATTATGACAAGTAACTGTAATTTCGATACAAATTATGGCAGGTAACAGTACCTTCGATACTAATTATGACAGGTAACTGTAACTTCGATACTAATTATGACAAGGAACTGTAATTTCGATACAAATTATGGCAGGTAACTGTAACTATGATACTAATTATGACAGGTAACAGTAACGTCGATACTAATTATGACAAGTAACTGTAACTTCGTTACTAATTATGACAAGTAACTCTAATTTTGATAAAAATTATGGCAGGTAACAGTAACTTCGATACTGATTAATACAGGTAACAGTAACTTCGATACTAATTATGACAGGTAACTGTAACTTCAAAACTAATTATGAAAAGTAACTGTAACTTCGATACTTATTATGACAGGTAACTGTAACTTCATTACTAATTATGACAGGAACAAGAGTTTAGTGCTTTTCAGTCGGTCAACACGAATGTACCCAAAAGAGATGGGTTATGCCCTAATCCTGAAATAAATTACATGAGATTAATAAAACACTAGGATGACCAGTTTCGATCGTCAAGCGATCATCATCAGATCCAATACACTTAGGCTATAAAATCTATGTTTGAAATACAGGTGAAAATATTTACAATATGTACAATTATTTAGTTGCAGTATTGGTACTGCAACTGTCAGTGTATGCTAAATGCAGTATATATGTTAGGTGAAATGCTAAATGGTGATGGCTATCCGGAGATTGTACTTTAGAGAGATTATATGGTTGTAAACTATGGTTAAACTATACAATTTTAGGCTAACTACTTATCTGATTGTCTTCCGTACTACAGCTATTCGCAGTTTCCGTGCTCACTTGAACTCGCTGTGCGGCCGACTGCGGTGGTTATCTTAACGACTGGTTTTTCCCTGCCTTCCCCCCTGTCCCTACGTGCTGTGGGGAGTGATCGCGATGTGTTTATGTGAGGTGTTGCCAACCTAGATACGATGTATGTTATTGAATGAGGTGGATCTACAACTATTAAAGACCGTGGATTAGTCCTCGCCACGCGTGGAGCATAACCCATTCGAACTAAGCGTTGACGGTCTTATGAGGACGTCCCGGCACCTTTAATACTGCCTCTAATATGGGCCTTGGTTTATTGCAGAAGAAAAAGTACATCGTACACCTGATCCAGATAACATTTACCTATTAAAAACCCCCTAATTTCCCCCCTTTTTTTTATCTAGCTTGGCTGTGTCGCTAAATTGAGTTTTGTTTCCGACAGGGTGTGTTTTTTAGTAGCGTGAAGAGGGGTGAGCTCTCCATGAACGTGTGTTCATTTAGATTGTTGGGATTGTTTCGTTTGGCTAGGTGTATCTCGATTGCTTCCTTTATGTCAAGAGCTCTGCCTTTCGATTCGTGATGGATTATTTTAAGGTCCGACTCTATGTTGGTAAAGCTATGCCCTGCGTCACACATATGTTCGCACACGGCTGAATGTGTTCCGTATCTTATCGCATTTCTATGTTCATTATAACGTGTGTCTACTCGCCTTCCACTCTGCCCGATGTAATTAGCTTGACAATCGGTGTCTTGGCACGTTATAGAATATACCCCTGACCTTCAATACGGGTCACGTTTATTTAGATTACTATTTAGGAGGTGCCTAGCGGTTGTGTTTTTCGTTGTGAAAGCTATCTTTATGCCTTGCTTTTTGAATAGGTTAGTGATTTTATATGTATTCGCATTCACATAGTTGAAACGCGCAAATTTTTTCTCATTACTGTCCGGTTTGGGAATCGTTTTATCTTTATTTTTATGTTTGGCTATAATTTGATTTATTTTGCTTGGCGAGAAGTTGTTTTCCCTTGCTATTTGCATAATAGTTCTACATTACATCGGGCAGAGTGGAAGGCGAGTAGACACACGTTATAATGAACATAGAAATGCGATAAGATACGGAACACATTCAGCCGTGTGCGAACATATGTGTGACGCAGGGCATAGCTTTACCAACATAGAGTCGGACCTTAAAATAATCCATCACGAATCGAAAGGCAGAGCTCTTGACATAAAGGAAGCAATCGAGATACACCTAGCCAAACGAAACAATCCCAACAATCTAAATGAACACACGTTCATGGAGAGCTCACCCCTCTTCACGCTACTAAAAAACACACCCTGTCGGAAACAAAACTCAATTTAGCGACACAGCCAAGCTAGATAAAAAAGGGGAGAAATTAGGGGGTTTTTAATAGGTAAATGTTATCTGGATCAGGTGTACGATGTACTTTTTCTTCTGCAATAAACCAAGGCCCATATTAGAGGCAGTATTAAAGGTGCCGGGACGTCCTCATAAGACCGTCAACGCTTAGTTCGAATGGGTTATGCTCCACGCGTGGCGAGGACTAATCCACGGTCTTTAATAGTTGTAGATCCACCTCATTCAATAACATACATCGTATCTAGGTTGGCAACACCTCACATAAACACATCGCGATCACTCCCCACAGCACGTAGGGACAGGGGGGAAGGCAGGGAAAAACCAGTCGTTAAGATAACCACCGCAGTCGGCCGCACAGCGAGTTCAAGTGAGCACGGAAACTGCGAATAGCTGTAGTACGGAAGACAATCAGATAAGTAGTTAGCCTAAAATTGTATAGTTTAACCATAGTTTACAACCATATAATCTCTCTAAAGTACAATCTCCGGATAGCCATCACCATTTAGCATTTCACCTAACATATATACTGCATTTAGCATACACTGACAGTTGCAGTACCAATACTGCAACTAAATAATTGTACATATTGTAAATATTTACACCTGTATTTCAAACATAGATTTTATAGCCTAAGTGTATTGGATCTGATGATGATCGCTTGACGATCGAAACTGGTCATCCTAGTGTTTTATTAATCTCATGTAATTTATTTCAGGATTAGGGCATAACCCATCTCTTTTGGGTACATTCGTGTTGACCGACTGAAAAGCACTAAACTCTTGTTTACTAAGGCAACACTGAAAATATGGCTTCAAACACCACAATGTTATGACAGGAAACTGTAACTTCGATACTAATAATGACAGGTAACTGTAACTTCGTTACTAATTATGACAAGTAACTGTAATTTCTATACTAATTATGACAGGTAACTGTAACTTCGTTACTAATTATGACAAGTAACTTCAATTTCGATACTAATTATGACAAGTAACTGTAATTTCGATACAAATTTTGGCAGGTAACTGTAAATTTGGTACTAATTATGACAGGAAACAGTAACTTCGATACTAATTATGACAAGTGACTGTAACCTCGTTACTAGTTTTGACAAGTAACTCTAATTTTGATAAAAAATTATGGCAGGTAACTGTAACTTCGATACTAATTAATACAGGCAACAGTAACTTCGATACTAATTATGACTGTTTTCTGTAACATCGTTACTAATTATGTCAAGTAACTGTAACTTCGATACTAATTATGTCAAGTAACTGTAATTTCGATACAAATTTTGGCAGGTAACTGTAACTACGATACTAATTATGACAGGTAACAATAACTTCGATACTAATTATGAAAAGTAACTGTAACTTCGATACTAATTATGACAGGTAACTGTAACTTCGTTACTAATTATGACAAGTAACTGTAATTTCGATACTAATTATGACAGGTAACTGTAACTTCGTTACTAATTATGACAAGTAACTTCAATTTCGATACTAATTATGACAAGTAACTGTAACTTCGATACTAATTATGACAAGTTACTGTAATTTCGTTAAAAATTAGTCAGGTAATTGTAATTTCGATACTAAATATGACAGGTAACAGTAACTTCGAACTAATTATGACAAGTAACTGTAACTTCGATACTAATTATGACAA
Organism: Meconema thalassinum; assembly: GCA_946902985.2. NCBI lineage: Eukaryota > Metazoa > Arthropoda > Insecta > Orthoptera > Tettigoniidae > Meconema > Meconema thalassinum. Next base: position 1,692,164,141 of record OX336388.2, on the reverse strand, counting down.
GTTACTGTAACTTCGATACTAATTATGACAGGTAACTGTAACTTCGTTACTATTTATGACAAGTAACTATAACTTCGTTACTAATTATGACAAGTAACTGTAATTTCGTTACAAATTATGGCAGGTAATTGTAATTTCGATACTAATTATGACAGGTAACAGTAACTTCGAACTAATTATGACAGGTAACTGTATCTTCGTTACTTATTATGACAAGTAACTGTAATTTCGATACAAATTTTGGCAGGTAACTGTAACTTCGATACTTATTATGACAAGTAACTGTAACTTCGATACTAATTATGACAGGTAACTGTAACTTCGGTACTAATTATGACAAATAACTGTATTTTCGATACAAATTATGGCAGGTAATTGTAATTTCGATACTAATTATGACAGGTAACAGTAACTTCGATACTAATTATGACAAGTACCAGTAACTAGAATACTAATAATGACAAGTAACTGTAACTTCGATACTAATTATGACAGGTAATTGTAACTTCGTTACTAATTATGACAAGTAACTGTAATTTCGATACAAATTTTGGCAGGTAACTGTAAATTCGATACTCTAACAGTAACTTCGATACTAATTATGACAAGTATCTGTAACTTCGATACTAATTATGACAGGTAACTGTAATTTCGTTACTAATTTTGACAAGTAACTGTAATTTCAATACAAATTATGGCAGGTAACTGTAACTTCGATACAAATTATGACAGGTAACAGTAACTTCGATACTAATTATGACAAGCAACTATAACTTCGATACAAATTATGACAGGTAACTGTAACTTCGATACTAATTATGACAAGAAACTCTAACTTCGTTACTAATTATGACCAGTAACAGTAATTTTGATAAAAAATTATGGTAGGTAACTGTAACATCAATACTAATTATGACAGGTAACAGTAACTTCGATACTAATTATGACTGGTAGCTGTAACTTCGTAACTAATTATGACAAGTTACTTTAATTTCGATACTAATTATGGCAGGTAACTGTAACTTCGTTACTAATTATGACAAGTCCCAGTAATTTCGATACAAATTATGGCAGGTAACTGTAACTTCGATACTAATTATGTCAGGTAACAGTAACTTCGAAACTAATTATGACAGGAAACTGTACCTTCGTTACTAATTATGACAAGTAACTGTAATTTCGATACAAATTATGACAGGTAAGTGTAACATCGTTACTAATTATGACCAGTAACTGTAATTTCGATACAAATTATGGCCGGTAACAGTACCTTCGATACTAATTATGACAGGTAACTGTAACTTCGATACTAATTATGACAAGGAACTGTAATTTCGATACAAATTATGGCAGGTAACTGTAACTATGATACTAATTATGACAGGTAACAGTAACGTCGATACTAATTATGACAAGTAACTGTAACTTCGTTACTAATTATGACAAGTAACTCTAATTTTGATAAAAAATTATGGCAGGTAACAGTCACTTCGGTACTGATTAATACAGGTAACAGTAACATCGATACTAATTATGACAGGTAACTGTAACTTCAAAACTAATTATGAAAAGTAACTGTAACTTCGATACTTATTATGACAGGTAACTGTAACTTCATTACTAATTATGACAAGAAACTGTAACTTCGATACTAATAATGACAGGTAACTGTAACTTCGTTACTAATTATGACAAGTAACTGTAATTTCTATACTAATTATGACAGGTAACTGTAACTTCGTTACTAATTATGACAAGTAACTTCAATTTCGATACTAATTATTACAAGTAACTGTAATTTCGATACAAATTTTGGCAGGTAACTGTAAATTTGATACTAATTATGACAGGAAACAGTAACTTCGATACTAATTATGACAAGTAACTGTAACCTCGTTACTAGTTTTGACAAGTAACTCTAATTTTGTTAATAAATTATGCCAGGTAACTGTAACTTCGATACTAATTAATACAGGCAACAGTAACTTCGATACTAATTATGACTGTTTTCTGTAACATCGTTACTAATTATGTCAAGTAACTGTAACTTCGATACTAATTATGTCAAGTAACTGTAATTTCGATACAAATTTTGGCAGGTAACTGTAACTACGGTACTAATTATGACAGGTAACAATAACGTCGATACTAATTATGAAAAGTAAATGTAACTTCGATACTAATTATGACAGGTAACTGTAACTTCGTTACTAATTATGACAAGTAACTGTAATTTCGTTACAAATTATGGCAGGTAATTGTAATTTCGATACTAATTATGACAGGTAACAGTAACTTCGAACTAATCATGACCAGTAACTTCGATACTAATTATGACAAGTAACTGTAACTTCGATACTAATTATGACAGGTAACTGTAACTTCGTTACTATTTATGACAAGTAACTGTAATTTCGATACAAATTTTGGCAGGTAACTGTAACTTCGATACGAAATATGACAGGTAACAGTAACTTCGATGCTAATTATGACAAGTAACTGTAACTTCGATACTAATAATGACAGGTAACTGTAACTTCGTTACTAATTATGACAAGTAACTGTAATTTCGATACTAATTATGACAGGTAACTGTAACTTCGTTACTAATTATGACAAGTAACTTCAATTTCGATACTAATTATGACAAGTAACTATAACTTCGATACTAATTATGACAAGTTACTGTAATTTCGTTACAAATTAGGCAGGTAATTGTAATTTCGATACTAAATATGACAGGTAACAGTAACTTCGAACTAATTATGACAAGTAACAGTAACTTCGATACTAATTATGACAAGTAACTGTAACTTCGATACTAATTATGACAGGTAACTGTAACTTCGTTACTATTTATGACAAGTAACTGTAACTTCGTTACTAATTAGGTCAAGTAACTGTAATTTCGTTACAAATTATGGCAGGTAATTGTAATTTCGATACTAATTATGACAGGTAACAGTAACTTCGAACTAATTATGACAGGTAACTGTATCTTCGTTACTTATTATGACAAGTAACTGTAATTTCGATACAAATTTTGGCAGGTAACTGTAACTTCGATACTAAATATGACAGGTAACAGTAACTTCGATACTAATTATGACAAGTAACTGTAACTTCGATACTAATTATGACAGGTAACTGTAACTTCGTTACTAATTATGACAAGTAACTTTAATTTCGATACTAATTATGACAGGTAACTGTAACTCCGTTACTAATTATGACAAGTAACTTTAATTTCGATACTAATTATGACAAGTAACTGTAACTTCGATACTAATTATGACAGGTAACTGTAACTTCGTTACTAATTATGACAAGTAACTGTAATTTCGTTACAAATTATGGCAAGTAATTGTAATTTCGATACTAATTATGACAGGTAACAGTAACTTCGAACTAATTATGACAAGTAACAGTAACTTCGATACTAATTATGACAAGTAACTGTAACTTCGATACTAATTATGACAGGTAACTGTAACTTCGTTACTAATTATGACAAGTAACTTTAATTTCGATACTAATTATGACAAGTAACTGTAACTTCGATACTAATTATGACAGGTAACTGTAACTTCGTTACTAATTATGACAGGTAACTGTAACTCCGTTACTAATTATGACAAGTAACTTTAATTTCGATACTAAATATTACAAGTAACTGTAACTTCGATACTAATTATGACAGGTAACTGTAACTTCGTTACTAATTATGACAAGTAACTGTAATTTCGATACAAATTTTGGCAGGTAACTGTAAATTCGATACTAATTATGACAGGTAACAGTAACTTCGATACTAATTATGAAAGTAACTGTAACTTCGATACTAATTATGACAGGTAACTGTAACTTCGTTACTAATTATGACAAGTAACTTTAATTTCAATACAAATTATGGCAGGTAACAGTAACTTCGATACTAATTATGACAGGTAACTGTAACTTCGATACTTATTATGACAAGTAACTGTAACTTCGATACTAATTATGACAGGTAACTGTAACTTCGGTACTAATTATGACAAATAACTGTATTTTCGATACAAATTATGGCAGGTAATTGTAATTTCGATACTAATTATGACAGGTAACAGTAACTTCGATACTAATTATGACAAGTACCAGTAACTTCGATCCTAATAATGACAAGTAACTGCAACTTCGATACTAATTATGACAGGTAATTGTAACTTCGTTACTAATTATGACAAGTAACTGTAATTTCGATACAAATTTTGGCAGGTAACTGTAAATTCGATACTCTAACAGTAACTTCGATACTAATTATGACAAGTATCTGTAACTTCGATACTAATTATGACAGGTAACTGTTATTTCGTTACTAATTTTGACAAGTAACTGTAATTTCAATACAAATTATGGCAGGTAACTGTAACTTCGATACAAATTATGACAGGTAACAGTAACTTCGATACTAATTATGACAAGCAACTATAACTTCGATACAAATTATGACAGGTAACTGTAACTTCGATACTAATTATGACAAGGAACTGTAATTTCGATACAAATTATGGCAGGCAACTGTAACTATGATACAAATTATGACAGGTAACAGTAACGTCGATACTAATTATGACAAGTAACTGTAACTTCGTTACTAATTATGACAAGTAACTCTAATTTTGATAAAAAATTATGGCAGGTAACAGTAACTTCGATACTGATTAATACAGGTAACAGTAACTTCGATACTAATTATGACAGGTAACTGTAACTTCAAAACTAATTATGAAAAGTAACTGTAACTTCGATACTTTTTATGACAGGTAACTGTAACTTCATTACTAATTATGACAAGAAACTGTAACTTCGATACTAATAATGACAGGTAACTGTAACTTCGTTATTAATTATGACAAGTAACTGTAATTTCTATACTAATTATGACAGGTAACTGTAACTTCGTTACTAATTATGACAAGTAACTTCAATTTCGATACTAATTATGACAAGTAACTGTAATTTCGATACAAATTTTGGCAGGTAACTGTAAATTTGATACTAATTATGACAGGAAACAGTAACTTCGATACTATTTATGACAAGTAACTGTAACCTCGTTACTAGTTTTGACAAGTAACTCTAATTTTGATAAAAAATTATGGCAGGTAACTGTAACTTCGATACTAATTAATACAGGCAACAGTAACTTCGATACTAATTATGACTGTTTTCTGTAAAATCGTTACTAAATATGTCAAGTAACTGTAACTTCGACACTAATTATGTCAAGTAACTGTAATTTCGATACAAATTTTGGCAGGTAACTGTAACTACGATACTAATTATGACAGGTAACAATAACTTCGATACTAATTATGACAGGTAACAGTAACTTCGAACTAATTATGACAAGTAACAGTAACTTCGATACTAATTATGGCAAGTAACTGTAACTTCGATACTAATTATGACAGGTAACTGTAACTTCGTTACTATTTATGACAAGTAACTGTAATTTCGATACAAATTTTGGCAGGTAACTGTAACTTCGATACGAAATATGACAGGTAACAGTAACTTCGATGCTAATTATGACAAGTAACTGTAACTTCGATACTAATAATGACAGGTAACTGTACCTTCGTTACTAATTATGACAAGTAACTGTAATTTCGATACTAATTATGACAGGTAACTGTAACTTCGTTACTAATTATGACAAGGAACTTCAATTTCGATACTAATTATGACAAGTAACTGTAACTTCGATACTAATTATGACAAGTTACTGTAATTTCGTTACAAATTAGGCAGGTAATTGTAATTTCGATACTAAATATGACAGGTAACAGTAACTTCGAACTAATTATGACAAGTAACAGTAACTTCTATACTAATTATGACAAGTAACTGTAACTTCGATACTAATTATGACAGGTAACTGTAACTTCGTTACTATTTATGACAAGTAACTGTAACTTCGTTACTAATTATGACAAGTAACTGTAATTTCGTTACAAATTATGGCAGGTAATTGTAATTTCGATACTAATTATGACAGGTAACAGTAACTTCGAACTAATTATGACAGGTAACTGTATCTTCGTTACTTATTATGACAAGTAACTGTAATTTCGATACAAATTTTGGCAGGTAACTGTAACTTCGATACTAAATATGACAGGTAACAGTAACTTCGATACTAATTATGACAAGTAACTGTAACTTCGATACTAATTATGACAGGTAACTGTAACTTCGTTACTAATTATGACAAGTAACTTTAATTTCGATACTAATTATGACAGGAACTGTAACTCCGTTACTAATTATGACAAGTAACTTTAATTTCGATACTAATTATGACAAGTAACTGTAACTTCGATACTAATTATGACAGGTAACTGTAACTTCGTTACTAATTATGACAAGTAACTGTAATTTCGTTACAAATTATGGCAAGTAATTGTAATTACGATACTAATTATGACAGGTAACAGTAACTTCGAACTAATTATGACAAGTAACAGTAACTTCGATACTAATTATGACAAGTAACTGTAACTTCGATACTAATTATGACAGGTAACTGTAACTTCGTTACTAATTATGACAAGTAACTGTAATTTCGATACAAATTTTGGCAGGTAACTGAAACTTCGATACGAAATATGACAGGTAACAGTAACTTCGATGCTAATTATGACAAGTAACTGTAACTTCGATACTAATAATGACAGGTAACTGTAACTTCGTTACTAATTATGACAAGTAACTGTAATTTCGATACTAATTATGACAGGTAACTGTAACTTCGTTACTAATTATGACAAGTAACTTCAATTTCGATACTAATTGTGACAAGTAACTGTAACTTCGATACTAATTATGACAAGTTACTGTAATTTCGTTACAAATTAGGCAGGTAATTGTAATTTCGATACTTAATATGACAGGTAACAGTAACTTCGAACTAATTATGACAAGTAACAGTAACTTCGATACTAATTATGACAAGTAACTGTAACTTCGATACTGATTATGACAGGTAACTGTAACTTCGTTACTATTTATGACAAGTAACTGTAACTTCGTTACTAATTATGACAAGTAACTGTAGTTTCGTTACAAATTATGGCAGGTAATTGTAATTTCGATACTAATTATGACAGGTAACAGTAACTTCGAACTAATTATGACAGGTAACTGTATCTTCGTTACTTATTATGACAAGTAACTGTAATTTCGATACAAATTTTGGCAGGTAACTGTAACTTCGATACTAAATATGACAGGTAACAGTAACTTCCATACTAATTATGACAAGTAACTGTAACTTCGATACTAATTATGACAGGTAACTGTAACTTCGTTACTAATTATGACAAGTAACTTTAATTTCGATACTAATTATGACAGGTAACTGTAACTCCGTTACTAATTATGACAAGTAACTGTAATTTCGATACTAATTATGACAGGTAACTGTAACTTCGTTACTAATTATGACAAGTAACTTCAATTTCGATACTAATTGTGACAAGTAACTGTAACTTCGATACTAATTATGACAAGTTACTGTAATTTCGTTACAAATTAGGCAGGTAATTGTAATTTCGATACTTAATATGACAGGTAACAGTAACTTCGAACTAATTATGACAAGTAACAGTAACTTCGATACTAATTATGACAAGTAACTGTAACTTCGATACTGATTATGACAGGTAACTGTAACTTCGTTACTATTTATGACAAGTAACTGTAACTTCGTTACTAATTATGACAAGTAACTGTAGTTTCGTTACAAATTATGGCAGGTAATTGTAATTTCGATACTAATTATGACAGGTAACAGTAACTTCGAACTAATTATGACAGGTAACTGTATCTTCGTTACTTATTATGACAAGTAACTGTAATTTCGATACAAATTTTGGCAGGTAACTGTAACTTCGATACTAAATATGACAGGTAACAGTAACTTCCATACTAATTATGACAAGTAACTGTAACTTCGATACTAATTATGACAGGTAACTGTATCTTCGTTACTTATTATGACAAGTAACTGTAATTTCGATACAAATTTTGGCAGGTAACTGTAACTTCGATACTAAATATGACAGGTAACAGTAACTTCCATACTAATTATGACAAGTAACTGTAACTTCGATACTAATTATGACAGGTAACTGTAACTTCGTTACTAATTATGACAAGTAACTTTAATTTCAATACAAATTATGGCAGGTAACAGTAACTTCGATACTAATTATGACAGGTAACTGTAACTTCGATACTTATTATGACAAGTAACTGTAACTTCGATACTAATTATGACAGGTAACTGTAACTTCGGTACTAATTATGACAAATAACTGTATTTTCGATACAAATTATGGCAGGTAATTGTAATTTCGATACTAATTATGACAGGTAACAGTAACTTCGATACTAATTATGACAAGTACCAGTAACTTCGATCCTAATAATGACAAGTAACTGCAACTTCGATACTAATTATGACAGGTAATTGTAACTTCGTTACTAATTATGACAAGTAACTGTAATTTCGATACAAATTTTGGCAGGTAACTGTAAATTCGATACTCTAACAGTAACTTCGATACTAATTATGACAAGTATCTGTAACTTCGATACTAATTATGACAGGTAACTGTTATTTCGTTACTAATTTTGACAAGTAACTGTAATTTCAATACAAATTATGGCAGGTAACTGTAACTTCGATACAAATTATGACAGGTAACAGTAACTTCGATACTAATTATGACAAGCAACTATAACTTCGATACAAATTATGACAGGTAACTGTAACTTCGATACTAATTATGACAAGGAACTGTAATTTCGATACAAATTATGGCAGGCAACTGTAACTATGATACAAATTATGACAGGTAACAGTAACGTCGATACTAATTATGACAAGTAACTGTAACTTCGTTACTAATTATGACAAGTAACTCTAATTTTGATAAAAAATTATGGCAGGTAACAGTAACTTCGATACTGATTAATACAGGTAACAGTAACTTCGATACTAATTATGACAGGTAACTGTAACTTCAAAACTAATTATGAAAAGTAACTGTAACTTCGATACTTTTTATGACAGGTAACTGTAACTTCATTACTAATTATGACAAGAAACTGTAACTTCGATACTAATAATGACAGGTAACTGTAACTTCGTTATTAATTATGACAAGTAACTGTAATTTCTATACTAATTATGACAGGTAACTGTAACTTCGTTACTAATTATGACAAGTAACTTCAATTTCGATACTAATTATGACAAGTAACCGTAATTTCGATACAAATTTTGGCAGGTAACTGTAAATTTGATACTAATTATGACAGGAAACAGTAACTTCGATACTATTTATGACAAGTAACTGTAACCTCGTTACTAGTTTTGACAAGTAACTCTAATTTTGATAAAAAATTATGGCAGGTAACTGTAACTTCGATACTAATTAATACAGGCAACAGTAACTTCGATACTAATTATGACTGTTTTCTGTAAAATCGTTACTAAATATGTCAAGTAACTGTAACTTCGACACTAATTATGTCAAGTAACTGTAATTTCGATACAAATTTTGGCAGGTAACTGTAACTACGATACTAATTATGACAGGTAACAATAACTTCGATACTAATTATGACAGGTAACAGTAACTTCGAACTAATTATGACAAGTAACAGTAACTTCGATACTAATTATGGCAAGTAACTGTAACTTCGATACTAATTATGACAGGTAACTGTAACTTCGTTACTATTTATGACAAGTAACTGTAATTTCGATACAAATTTTGGCAGGTAACTGTAACTTCGATACGAAATATGACAGGTAACAGTAACTTCGATGCTAATTATGACAAGTAACTGTAACTTCGATACTAATAATGACAGGTAACTGTACCTTCGTTACTAATTATGACAAGTAACTGTAATTTCGATACTAATTATGACAGGTAACTGTAACTTCGTTACTAATTATGACAAGGAACTTCAATTTCGATACTAATTATGACAAGTAACTGTAACTTCGATACTAATTATGACAAGTTACTGTAATTTCGTTACAAATTAGGCAGGTAATTGTAATTTCGATACTAAATATGACAGGTAACAGTAACTTCGAACTAATTATGACAAGTAACAGTAACTTCTATACTAATTATGACAAGTAACTGTAACTTCGATACTAATTATGACAGGTAACTGTAACTTCGTTACTATTTATGACAAGTAACTGTAACTTCGTTACTAATTATGACAAGTAACTGTAATTTCGTTACAAATTATGGCAGGTAATTGTAATTTCGATACTAATTATGACAGGTAACAGTAACTTCGAACTAATTATGACAGGTAACTGTATCTTCGTTACTTATTATGACAAGTAACTGTAATTTCGATACAAATTTTGGCAGGTAACTGTAACTTCGATACTAAATATGACAGGTAACAGTAACTTCGATACTAATTATGACAAGTAACTGTAACTTCGATACTAATTATGACAGGTAACTGTAACTTCGTTACTAATTATGACAAGTAACTTTAATTTCGATACTAATTATGACAGGAACTGTAACTCCGTTACTAATCATGACAAGTAACTTTAATTTCGATACTAATTATGACAAGTAACTGTAACTTCGATACTAATTATGACAGGTAACTGTAACTTCGTTACTAATTATGACAAGTAACTGTAATTTCGTTACAAATTATGGCAAGTAATTGTAATTACGATACTAATTATGACAGGTAACAGTAACTTCGAACTAATTATGACAAGTAACAGTAACTTCGATACTAATTATGACAAGTAACTGTAACTTCGATACTAATTATGACAGGTAACTGTAACTTCGTTACTAATTATGACAAGTAACTGTAATTTCGATACAAATTTTGGCAGGTAACTGAAACTTCGATACGAAATATGACAGGTAACAGTAACTTCGATGCTAATTATGACAAGTAACTGTAACTTCGATACTAATAATGACAGGTAACTGTAACTTCGTTACTAATTATGACAAGTAACTGTAATTTCGATACTAATTATGACAGGTAACTGTAACTTCGTTACTAATTATGACAAGTAACTTCAATTTCGATACTAATTGTGACAAGTAACTGTAACTTCGATACTAATTATGACAAGTTACTGTAATTTCGTTACAAATTAGGCAGGTAATTGTAATTTCGATACTTAATATGACAGGTAACAGTAACTTCGAACTAATTATGACAAGTAACAGTAACTTCGATACTAATTATGACAAGTAACTGTAACTTCGATACTGATTATGACAGGTAACTGTAACTTCGTTACTATTTATGACAAGTAACTGTAACTTCGTTACTAATTATGACAAGTAACTGTAGTTTCGTTACAAATTATGGCAGGTAATTGTAATTTCGATACTAATTATGACAGGTAACAGTAACTTCGAACTAATTATGACAGGTAACTGTATCTTCGTTACTTATTATGACAAGTAACTGTAATTTCGATACAAATTTTGGCAGGTAACTGTAACTTCGATACTAAATATGACAGGTAACAGTAACTTCCATACTAATTATGACAAGTAACTGTAACTTCGATACTAATTATGACAGGTAACTGTAACTTCGTTACTAATTATGACAAGTAACTTTAATTTCGATACTAATTATGACAGGTAACTGTAACTCCGTTACTAATTATGACAAGTAACTTTAATTTCGATACTAATTATGACAAGTAACTGTAACTTCGATACTAATTATGACAGGTAACTGTAACTTCGTTACTAATTATGACAAGTAACTGTAATTTCGTTACAAATTATGGCAAGTAATTGTAATTTCGATACTAATTATGACAGGTAACAGTAACTTCGAACTAATTATGACAAGTAACAGTAACTTCGATACTAATTATGACAAGTAACTGTAACTTCGATACTAATTATGACAGGTAACTGTAACTTCGTTACTAATTATGACAAGTAACTTTGATTTCGATACTAATTATGACAGGTAACTGCAACTCCGTTACTAATTATGACAAGTAACTTTAATTTCGATACTAATTATGACAATTAACTGTAACTTCGATACTAATTATGACAGGTTACTGTAACTCCGTTACTAATTATGACAAGTAACTTTAATTTCGATACTAATTATGACAAGTAACTGTAACTTCGATACTAATTATGACAGGTAACTGTAACTTCGTTACTAATTATGACAAGTAACTTTAATTTCGATACAAATTTTGGCAGGTAACTGTAACATCGTTACTAAATATGACAGGTAACAGTAACTTCGATACTAATTATGACAAGTAACTGTAACTTCTATACTAATTATGACAGGTAACTGTAACTTCGTTACTAATTATGAAAAGTAACTGTTATTTCGATACAAATTATGGCAGGTAACTGTAACTTCGATACTAATTATGACAGCTAACATTATCTTTGATATTAATTATGGCAGGTAACTGTAACTTCGATACTAATTATGACAAGTAACTGTAATTTCGATACAAATTTTGGCAGGTAACTGTAAATTCGATACTAATTATGACAGGTAACAGTAACTTCGATACTAATTATGAAGGTTACTGTAACTTCGATACTAATTATGACAGGTAACTGTAACTTCGTTACTAATTATGACAAGTAACTTTAATTTCAATACAAATTATGGCAGGTAACAGTAACTTCGATACTAATTATGACAGGTAACTGTAACTTCGATACTTATTATGACAAGTAACTGGAACTTCGATACTAATTATGACAGGTAACTGTAACTTCGGTACTAATTATGACAAATAACTGTATTTTCGATACAAATTATGGCAGGTAATTGTAATTTCGATACTAATTATGACAGGTAACAGTAACTTCGATACTAATTATGACAAGTACCAGTAACTTCGATACTAATAATGACAAGTAACTGTAACTTCGATACTAATTATGACAGGTAATTGTAACTTCGTTACATATATGACAAGTAACTGTAATTTCGATACAAATTTTGGCAGGTAACTGTAAATTCGATACTCTAACAGTAACTTCGATACTAATTATGACAAGTATCTGTAACTTCGATACTAATTATGACAGGTAACTGTTATTTCGTTACTAATTTTGACAAGTAACTGTAATTTCAATACAAATTATGGCAGGTAACTGTAACTTCGATACAAATTATGACGGGTAACAGTAACTTCGATACTAATTATGACAAGCAACTATAACTTCGATAAAAATTATGACAGGTAACTGTAACTTCGATACTAATTATGACAAGAAACTCTAACTTCGTTACTAATTATGACCAGTAACAGTAATTTTGATAAAAAATTATGGTAGGTAACGGTAACTTCAATACTAATTATGACAGGTAACAGTAACTTCGATACTAATTATGACTGGTAACTGTAACTTCGTAACTAATTATGACAAGTTACTATAATTTCGATACTAATTATGGCAGGTAACTGTAACTTCGTTACTAATTATGACAAGTCCCAGTAATTTCGATACAAATTATGGCAGGTAACTGTAACTTCGATACTAATTATGTCAGGTAACAGTAACTTCGAAACTAATTATGACAGGAAACTGTACCTCCGTTACTAATTATGACAAGTAACTGTAATTTCGATACAAATTATCACAGGTAAGTGTAACATCGTTACTAATTATGACAAGTAACTGTAATTTCGATACAAATTATGGCAGGTAACAGTACCTTCGATACTAATTATGACAGGTAACTGTAACTTCGATACTAATTATGACAAGGAACTGTAATTTCGATACAAATTATGGCAGGTAACTGTAACTATGATACTAATTATGACAGGTAACAGTAACGTCGATACTAATTATGACAAGTAACTGTAACTTCGTTACTAATTATGACAAGTAACTCTAATTTTGATAAAAAATTATGGCAGGTAACAGTAACTTCGATACTGATTAATACAGGTAACAGTAACTTCGATACTAATTATGACAGGTAACTGTAACTTCAAAACTAATTATGAAAAGTAACTGTAACTTCGATACTTTTTATGACAGGTAACTGTAACTTCATTACTAATTATGACAAGAAACTGTAACTTCGATACTAATAATGACAGGTAACTGTAACTTCGTTACTAATTATGACAAGTAACTGTAATTTCTATACTAATTATGACAGGTAACTGTAACTTCGTTACTAATTATGACAAGTAACTTCAATTTCGATACTAATTATGACAAGTAACTGTAATTTCGATACAAATTTTGGCAGGTAACTGTAAATTTGATACTAATTATGACAGGAAACAGTAACTTCGATACTAATTATGACAAGTAACTGTAACCTCGTTACTAGTTTTGACAAGTAACTCTAATTTTGATAAAAAATTATGGCAGGTAACTGTAACTTCGATACTAATTAATACAGGCAACAGTAACTTCGATACTAATTATGACTGTTTTCTGTAACATCGTTACTAATTATGTCAAGTAACTGTAACTTCGATACTAATTATGTCAAGTAACTGTAATTTCGATACAAATTTTGGCAGGTAACTGTAACTACGATACTAATTATGACAGGTAACAATAACTTCGATACTAATTATGAAAAGTAACTGTAACTTCGATACTAATTATGACAGGTAATTTATGACAAGTAACTGTAACTTCGATACTAATTATGACAGGTAACTGTAACTTCGTTACTATTTATGACAAGTAACTGTAATTTCGATACAAATTTTGGCAGGTAACTGTAACTTCGATACGAAATATGACAGGTAACAGTAACTTCGATGCTAATTATGGCAAGTAACTGTAACTTCGATACAAGTAATGACAGGTAACTGTAACTTCGTTACTAATTATGACAAGTAACTGTAATTTCGATACTAATTATGACAGGTAACTGTAACTTCGTTACTAATTATGACAAGTAACTTCAATGTCGATACTAATTATGACAAGTAACTGTAACTTCGATACTAATTATGACAAGTTACTGTAATTTCGTTACAAATTAGGCAGGTAATTGTAATTTCGATACTAAATATGACAGGTAACAGTAACTTCGAACTAATTATGACAAGTAACAGTAACTTCGATACTAATTATGACAAGTAACTGTAACTTCGATACTAATTATGACAGATAACTGTAACTTCGTTACTATTTATGACAAGTAACTGTAACTTCGTTACTAATTATGACAAGTAACTGTAATTTCGTTACAAATTATGGCAGGTAATTGTAATTTCGATACTAATTATGACAGGTAACAGTAACTTCGAACTAATTATGACAGGTAACTGTATCTTCGTTACTTATTATGACAAGTAACTGTAATTTCGATACAAATTTTGGCAGGTAACTGTAACTTAGATACTTATTATGACAAGTAACTGTATCTTCGATACTAATTATGACAGGTAACTGTAACTTCGGTACTAATTATGACAAATAACTGTATTTTCGATACAAATTATGGCAGGTAATTGTAATTTCGATACTAATTATGACAGGTAACAGTAACTTCGATACTAATTATGACAAGTACCAGTAACTTCGATACTAATAATGACAAGTAACTGTAACTTCGATACTAATTATGACAGGTAATTGTAACTTCGTTACTAATTATGACAAGTAACTGTAATTTCGATACAAATTTAGGCAGTAACTGTAAATTCGATACCCTAACAGTAACTTCGATACTAATTATGACAAGTATCTGTAACTTCGATACTAATTATGACAGGTAACTGTAATTTCGTTACTAATTTTGACAAGTAACTGTAATTTCAATACAAATTATGGCAGGTAACTGTAACTTCGATACAAATTATGACAGGTAACGGTAACTTCGATACTAATTATGACAAGCAACTATAACTTCGATACAAATTATGACAGGTAACTGTAACTTCGATACTAATTATGACAATAAACTCTAACTTCGTTACTAATTATGACCAGTAACAGTAATTTTGATAAAAAATTATGGTAGGTAACTGTAACTTCAATACTAATTATGACAGGTAACAGTAACTTCGATATTAATTATGACTGGTAGCTGTAACTTCGTAACTAATTATGACAAGTTACTTTAATTTCGATACTAATTATGGCAGGTAACTGTAACTTCGTTACTAATTTTGACAAGTCCCAGTAATTTCGATACAAATTATAGCAGGTAACTGTAACTTCGATACTAATTATGTCAGGTAACAGTAACTTCGAAACTAATTATGACAGGAAACTGTACCTTCGTTACTAATTATGACAATTAACTGTAATTTCGATACAAATTATGACAGGTAAGTGTAACATCGTTACTACTAATTATGACAAGTAACTGTAATTTCGATACAAATTATGGCAGGTAACAGTACCTTCGATACTAATTATGACAGGTAACTGTAACTTGGATACTAATTATGACAAGAAACTGTAATTTCGTTACAAATTATGGCAGGTAACTGTAACTATGATACTAATTATGACAGGTAACAGTAACGTCGATACTAATTATGACAAGTAACTGTAACTTCGTTACTAATTATGGCAAGTAACTCTAATTTTGATAAAAAATTATGGCAGGTAACAGTCACTTCGATACTGATTAATACAGGTAACAGTAACTTCGATACTAATTATGACAGGTAACTGTAACTTCAAAACTAATTATGAAAAGTAACTGTAACTTCGATACTTATTATGACAGGTAACTGTAACTTCATTACTAATTATGACAAGAAACTGTAACTTCGATACTAATAATGACAGGTAACTGTAACTTCGTTACTAATTATGACAAGTAACTGTAATTTCTATACTAATTATGACAGGTAACTGTAACTTCGTTACTAATTATGACAAGTAACTTCAATTTCGATACTAATTATGACAAGTAACTGTAATTTCGATACAAATTTTGGCAGGTAACTGTAAATTTGATATTAATTATGACAGGAAACAGTAACTTCGATACTAATTATGACAAGTAACTGTAACCTCGTTACTAGTTTTGACAAGTAACTCTAATTTTGATAAAAAATTATGGCAGGTAACTGTAACTTCGATACTAATTAATACAGGCAACAGTAACTTCGTTACTAATTATGACAAGTAACTGTAACTTCGATACTAATTATGACAGGTAACTGTAACTTCGTTACTAATTATGACAAGTAACTGTAATTTCGTTACAAATTATGGCAAGTAATTGTAATTTCGATACTAATTATGACAGGTAACAGTAACTTCGAACTAATTATGACAAGTAACAGTAACTTCGATACTAATTATGACAAGTATCTGTAACTTCGATACTAATTATGACAGGTAACTGTAACTTCGTTACTAATTATGACAAGTAAATTTAATTTCGATACTAATTATGACAGATAACTGTAACTCCGTTACTAATTATGACAAGTAACTTTAATTTCGATACTAATTATGACAAGTAACTGTAACTTCGATACTAATTATGACAGGTAACTGTAACTTCGTTACTAATTATGACAGGTAACTGTAACTCCGTTACTAATTATGACAAGTAACTTTAATTTCGATACTAATTATGACAAGTAACTGTAACTTCGATACTAATTATGACAGGTAACTGTAACTTCGTTACTAATTATGACAAGTAACTGTAATTTCGATACAAATTTTGGCAGGTAACTGTAACTTCGTTACTAAATATGACAGGTAACAGTAACTTCGATACTAATTATGACAAGTAACTGTAACTTCGATACTAATTATGACAGGTAACTGTAACTTCGTTACTAATTATGACAAGTAACTGTAATTTCGTTACAAATTATGGCAAGTAATTGTAATTTCGATACTAATTATGACAGGTAACAGTAACTTTGAACTAATTATGACAAGTAACAGTAACTTCGATACTAATTATGACAAGTAACTGTAACTTCGATACTAATTATGACAGGTAACTGTAACTTCGTTACTAATTATGACAAGTAACTGTAATTTCGATACAAATTTTGGCAGGTATCTGTAACTTCGTTACTAAATATGACAGGTAACAGTAACTTCGATACTAATTATGACAAGTAACTGTAACTTCGATACTAATTATGACAGGTAACTGTAACTTCGTTACTAATTATGACAAGTAACTGTAATTTCGATACAAATTTTGGCAGGTAACTGTAACTTCGATACTAATTATGACAGGTAACAGTAACTTCGGTACTAATTATGACAGGAAACTGTAACTTCGTTACTAATTATGACAAGTAACTGTAATTTCGATACAAATTATGACAGGTAACTGTAACTTCGTTACTAATTATGACCAATAACAGTAATTTCGTTACAAATTATGGCAGGTAATTGTAATTTCGATACTAATTATGACAGGTAACAGTAACTTCGAACTAATTATGACAAGTACCAGTAACTTCGATACTAATTATGACAAGTAACTGTAACTTCGATACTAATTATGACAGGTAACTGTAACATCGTTACTAATTATGACAAGTACCTGTAATTTCGATACTAATTATGACAGGTAACTGCAACTTCGTTACAAATTATGACAAGTAACTTTAATTTCGATACTAATTATGTCAAGTAACTGTAACTTCGATACTAATTATGACAAGTTACTGTAATTTCGTTACAAATTATGGCAGGTAATTGTAATTTCGATACTAATTATGACAGGTAACAGTAACTTCGAACTAATTATGACAAGTAACAGTAACTTCGATACTAATTATGACAAGTAACTGTAACTTCGATACTAATTATGACAGGTAACTGTAACTTCGTTACTAATTATGAAAAGTAACTGTAATTTCGATACAAATTTTGGCAGGTAACTGTAACTTCGATACTAAATATGACAGGTAACAGTAACTTCGATGCTAATTATGACAAGTAACTGTAACTTCGATACTAATTATGACAGGTAACTGTAACTTCGTTACTAATTATGAAAAGTAACTGTAATTTCGATACAAATTATGGCAGGTAACTGTAACTTCGATACTAATTATGACAGGTAACATTGACTTCGATACTAATTATGGCAGGTAACTGTAACTTCGATACTAATTATGACAGGTAACAGTATCTTCGATACTAATTATGAAAGTAACAGTAACTTCTATACTAATTATGACAGGTAACTGTAACTTCGTTACTAATTATGACAAGTAACTGTAATTTCTTTACAAATTATGGCAGGTAATTGTAATTTCGATACTAATTATGACAGGTAACAGTAACTTCGAACTAATTATGACAAGTAACAGTAACTTCGATACTAATTATGACAAGTAACTGTAACTTCGATACTAATTATGACAGGTAACTGTAACTTCGTTACTTATTATGACAAGTAACTGTAATTTCGATACAAATTTTGGCAGGTAACTGTAACTTCGATACTAAATATGACAGGTAACAGTAACTTCCATACTAATTATGACAAGTAACTGTAACTTCGATACTAATTATGACAGGTAACTGTAACTTCGTTACTAATTATGACAAGTAACTTTAATTTCGATACTAATTATGGCAAGTAACCGTAACTTCGATACTAATTATGACAGGTTACTTCGTTACTTAATATGACAAGTAACTGTAATTTCGTTACAAATTATGGCAGGTAATTGTAATTTCGATACTAATTATGACAGGTAACAGTAACTTCGAACTAATTATGACAAGTAACAGTAACTTCGATACTAATTATGACAAGTAATTGTAACTTCGATACTAATTATGACAGGTAACTGTAACTTCGTTACTAATTATGACAAATAACTGTAATTTCCATATTAAGGCTTTCACGGCCCGGATTATTATATAAACAATTCATGCTTTTGGGCTAATGCCGTGTGTATTTTTAATTTAAACCATACGTTTCGGAGAAACCTTGCCTCCTTTTTCAATGGAAATAAACAATGTGGCCAAAGAAAGTATATCAATGAGATTACAAAAAATATAGATAAATTCCTCTGTTCGTCACCAGAGAGCAGCTGCCAGAAATGACTGTATGGACCATGGTGGAACGGCGGACAAAGTAGTAAGTAACCAGAAGGTAAAGGGGTCGGTGTGAAAATATAGAAACTCATCGAAGAATGAGCAGGGCGGGGGGGGGGGAGGTGGGGGGCTTAGATGGATATAAGGAAACATAAACAAAAGGGAAGTGCATCTGAACAATACCTAACGTCATACAGTCAACGGCGAAAAAACAGATGGAAACTCCTCCAGTGACGAACAAAGGAGATCAAATCCAGTCTCTGAGCCCTAGAGGGAAAAATGTACAATTTTAAATATGTGAAGAACAAAGAGACTGAGAGGAACTATCTCCCTAGATCCTTAATAACTGGTAGCCAAGTGTCACTTAGCTGATATCCAGTGTCTCTGTTAAAATAATTGGGATTTTTACGAATTTCAACTGCCTCCCTTATAATTCTAGACCAGTTGTGCTTAACAAGGGCAAGCGCATGAGCATCCTTGAAACATACATCGTGCCCTGAAGACAGGGCATGTTCAGCTATAGCTGATTTGTCAGGTTGGTTTAGACGGATGTTCCTTTGATGCTCTTTGATGCGAGTTGCAATGGAACGTTTTGTTTGTCCAATGTAGACTTTTCCGCAAGTACAAGGGATTTCATACACCCCAGGTTGTAGTATTGGAGACAATTTATCTTTGTTTAATGCTAAACGTTGACCAATTTTCGTCATAGTGCCGAAAACTGTTTTATCTTGTGCTTGCGGAGAATCTAAGCAACGCGGTCAGTGGTGTTGTGAATATAAGGGAGGTAAGCAGTTCCTCTCACGTCGGAGCTCTGAGAAGGTTGTCTATCCCTCCTTCTGGGATGTAGGGACCTATATATAGTGGATTCATTATAGCCATTACCCTTAAACATGGTTTGTAAGGCATGTAACTCTTCCTGAAGAGTTGATGCCTCACAAATACGTTCCGCTCTTTTGGCTAGAGTTGTTATAATTCCTTGTTTTTGTGCTGGGTGGTGGTGGGAGTCCGCATGTAAATAACGGTTAGTGTGAGTTGGCTTACGGTAGACGCTGTGCCCCATGGAGCCATCCGCATTCCTCCTCACAAGAACATCCAAAAAAGGTAAGCATCCACCTGACTCTAGCTCCATTGTGAAGTGGATTGAAGGATGCAGCTGATTTAGGTGGTTCAGAAAGTGGTTCAGTTTCTCAGAACCCTCCTCCCACACCACGAACGTATCATCCACATACCTCCACCAAATCACAGGTTTGAAAGACGCCGAAGATATAGCCTCCCCCTCAAAATGTTCCATGAAAAAATTTGCCACGACAGGCGAGAGTGGACTTCCCACGGCCACACCATCAGTCTGATCGTAATATTTACCATCCCACAAGAAATAACTGGAACACAAGCAGTGGTGGAATAATCGGGCAATGTCCTCAGGAAACAAATCCTTGATGAGTGACATGACCGAGTCCACCGGCACTCTGGTAAACAAGGACTCTACATCAAAACTCACCAAAATAGCATTTGGTTGAACGGCGATGGTTGACAATTTTTCGACGAAATGGGTTGAATCCCTAATGTAGGACTGTGTGCGCCCCAAATGCGACTGAAGCAACTTGCTGAGATATTGCGCAAGAGCATAAGTTGGAGAACCTATTGTGCTAACAATTGGTCGAAGAGGGACGTCTTGCTTATGGATTTTTGGAAGACCATACAGTCTCGGAGAAACAGCATCTCTCGGAATAAGACATCTTCCCTGTTTTTATCTTGTTTAACAGTTTAACAAGCTTAGCAGTGGCATTGGATACACGAGTGGTTGGATCACGAGTGCACAGTGTGTAGACAGGATCAGATAACAGAATCGAGATTTTACTTTTATATTCAACGGTATCCATCACCACTGTCGCATTTCCCTTGTCAGCATGAAGAATAGAAATGGTGTCATTATTTCTTAGTTCCTTCAATGCCTTTCTTTCACCCCGAGTTAAATTGGGTGCGGGTACTTTCGAGGATCTTAATATCCTCACACTTTCTTGTCTAACTTCTTCAGCTTCATCTGGAGGTAAATTGTAGATGGCAGCCTCAACGGCTCTGTAGGAATCTTGAAGGGTGCGAGAGCAAAGTTGAGACCTCTGCTTAGTAAAGTTGTTTGATAGTCATCTAAAGGGGTATTAGAAAGATTGACTACAACTTTACTAGTATCAAGAACCGTACGAGGAGCTGTTTGTCTCGAGGACAATCGAAGGAACTTAGCTCTTTGTCTATCTACAGCCCGACAAAAATTATTCTCGGCCTGAATAGCGGAGATACGTTCAAAGAACAGCCACAATTCCTCTGAGAGAATGCTACTAAGAAGCAGATGTAAGTGTAATAACTCACGGGAAACTGCGTCCAATTCAGTACGAGAGTTCTGGATCCTCTCGATAACGAGTGCCTTGCTAGCGCGCTGATAAATTCTCATAGCTTTATGAGTGTGTATAGTTTGCTTCAATTTTACACAGTTGGGAATGATGTTATGATCCCTGCATCTAAGAAAGAAGGACAACGATGAAAGGAGAGAGCTCCTTCTTCGCCTCAACTTACTAAATTTAGATGATTGTCGAACAACTTCCTCCCCATAGAGGTTTCTAATTTGCATATTAAGGCTTTCACGGCCCGGATTATTATATAAACAATTCATGCTTTTGGGCTAATGCCGTGTGTATTTTTAATTTAAACCATACGTTTCGGAGAAACCTTGCCTCCTTTTTCAATGGAAATAAACAATGTGGCCAAAGAAAGTATATCAATGAGATTACAAAAAATATAGATAAATTCCTCTGTTCGTCACCAGAGAGCAGCTGCCAGAAATGTATGTATGGACCATGGTGGAACGGCGGACAAAGTAGTAAGTAACCAGAAGGTAAAGGGGTCGGTGTGAAAATATAGAAACTCCTCGAAGAATGAGCAGGGGTGGGGGGAGGTGGGGGGCTTAGATGGATATAAGGAAACATAAACAAAAGGGAAGTGTATCTGAACAATACCTAACGTCATACAGTCAACGGCGAAAAAACAGATGGAAACTCCTCCAGTGACGAACAAAGGAGATCAAATCCAGGCTCTGAGCCCTAGAGGGAAAAATGTACAATTTTAAATATGTGAAGAACAGAGAGACTGAGAGGAACTATCTCCCTAGATCCTTAATAACTGGTAGCCAAGTGTCACTTAGCTGATATCCAGTGTCTCTGTTAAAATAATTGGGATTTTTACGAATTTCTACTGCCTCCCTTATAATTCTAGACCAGTTGTGCTTAACAAGGGCAAGCGCATGAGCATCCTTGAAACATACATCGTGCCTTGAAGACAGGGCATGTTCAGCTATAGCTGATTTGACAGGTTGGTTTAGACGGATGTTCCTTTGATGCTCTTTGATGCGAGTTGCAATGGAACGTTTTGTTTGTCCAATGTAGACTTTTCCGCAAGTACAAGGGACTTCATACACCCCAGGTTGTAGTATTGGAGACAATTTATCTTTGTTTAATGCTAAACGTTGACCAATTTTCGTCATAGTGCCGAAAACTGTTTTTATTTTGTGCTTGCGGAGAATCTTAGCAACGCGGTCAGTGGTGTTGTGAATATAAGGTAGGTAAGCAGTTCCTCTCACGTCGGAGCTCTGAGAAGGTTGTCTATCCCTCCTTCTGGGATGTAGGGACCTATATATAGTGGATTCATTATAGCCATTACCCTTAAACATGGTTTGTAAGGCATGTAACTCTTCCTGAAGAGTTGATGCCTCACAAATACGTTCCGCTCTTTTGGCTAGAGTTGTTATAATTCCTTGTTTTTGTGCTGGGTGGTGGTGGGAGTCCGCATGTAAATAACGGTTAGTGTGAGTTGGCTTACGGTAGACGCTGTGCCCCATGGAGCCATCCGCTTTCCTCCTCACAAGAACATCCAAAAAAGGTAAGCATCCACCTGACTCTAGCTCCATTGTGAAGTGGATTGAAGGATGCAGCTGATTTAGGTGGTTCAGAAAGTGGTTCAGTTTCTCAGAACCCTCCTCCCACACCACGGACGTATCATCCACATACCTCCACCAAATCACAGGTTTGAAAGACGCCGAAGATATAGCCTCCCCCTCAAAATGTTCCATGAAAAAATTTGCCACGACAGGCGAGCGTGGACTTCCCATGGCCACACCATCAGTCTGCTCGTAATATTTACCATCCCACAAGAAATAACTGGAACACAAGCAGTGGTGGAATAATCGGGCAATGTCCTCAGGAAACAAATCCTTGATGAGTGACATGACCGAGTCCACCGGCACTCTGGTAAACAAGGACTCTACATCAAAACTCACCAAAATAGCATTTGGTTGAACGGCGATGGTTGACAATTTTTCGACGAAATGGGTTGAATCCCTAATGTAGGACTGTGTGCGCCCCAAATGCGGCTGAAGCAACTTGCTGAGATATTGCGCAAGAGCATAAGTTGGAGAACCTATTGTGCTAACAATTGGTCGAAGAGGGACGTCTTGCTTATGGATTTTTGGAAGACCATACAATCTCGGAGGAACAGCATCTCTCGGAATAAGACATCTTCCCTCTTCTTTTGGAATAGATGACAGTTTAACAAGCTTAGCAGTGGCATTGGATACACGAGTGGTTGGATCACGAGTGCACAGTGTGTAGACAGGATCAGATAACAGAATCGAGATTTTACTTTTATATTCAACGGTATCCATCACCACTGTCGCATTTCCCTTGTCAGCATGAAGAATAGAAATGGTGTCATTATTTCTTAGTTCCTTCAATGCCTTTCTTTCACCCCGAGTTAAATTGGGTGCGGGTACTTTCGAGGATCTTAATATCCTCACACTTTCTTGTCTAACTTCTTCAGCTTCATCTGGAGGTAAATTGTAGATGGCAGCCTCAACGGATGTGATCAACTCCTCTGTAGGAATCTTGAAGGGTGCGAGAGCAAAGTTGAGACCTCTGCTTAGTAAAGTTGTTTGATAGTCATCTAAAGGGGTATTAGAAAGATTGACTACAACTTTACTAGTATCAAGAACCGTACGAGGAGCTGTTTGTCTCGAGGACAATCGAAGGAAAAGGAGGCAAGGTTTCTCCGAAACGTATGGTTTAAATTAAAAATACACACGGCATTAGCCCAAAAGCATGAATTGTTTATATAATAATCCGGGCCGTGAAAGCCTTAATATGCAAATTAGAAACCTCTAAGGGGAGGAAGTTGTTCGACAATCATCTAAATTTAGTAAGTTGAGGCGAAGAAGGAGCTCTCTCCTTTCATCGTTGTCCTTCTTTCTTAGATGCAGGGATCATAACATCATTCCCAACTGTGTAAAATTGAAGCAAACTATACACACTCATAAAGCTATGAGAATTTATCAGCGCGCTAGCAAGGCACTCGTTATCGAGAGGATCCAGAACTCTCGTACTGAATTGGACGCAGTTTCCCGTGAGTTATTACACTTACATCTGCTTCTTAGTAGCATTCTCTCAGAGGAATTGTGGCTGTTCTTTGAACGTATCTCCGCTATTCAGGCCGAGAATAATTTTTGTCGGGCTGTAGATAGACAAAGAGCTAAGTTCCTTCGATTGTCCTCGAGACAAACAGCTCCTCGTACGGTTCTTGATACTAGTAAAGTTGTAGTCAATCTTTCTAATACCCCTTTAGATGACTATCAAACAACTTTACTAAGCAGAGGTCTCAACTTTGCTCTCGCACCCTTCAAGATTCCTACAGAGGAGTTGATCACATCCGTTGAGGCTGCCAACTACAATTTACCTCCAGATGAAGCTGAAGAAGTTAGACAAGAAAGTGTGAGGATATTAAGATCCTCGAAAGTACCCGCACCCAATTTAACTCGGGGTGAAAGAAAGGCATTGAAGGAACTAAGAAATAATGACACCATTTCTATTCTTCATGCTGACAAGGGAAATGCGACAGTGGTGATGGATACCGTTGAATATAAAAGTAAAATCTCGATTCTGTTATCTGATCCTGTCTACACACTGTGCACTCGTGATCCAACCACTCGTGTATCCAATGCCACTGCTAAGCTTGTTAAACTGTCATCTATTCCAAAAGAAGAGGGAAGATGTCTTATTCCGAGAGATGCTGTTCCTCCGAGATTGTATGGTCTTCCAAAAATCCATAAGCAAGACGTCCCTCTTCGACCAATTGCTAGCACAATAGGTTCTCCAACTTATGCTCTTGCGCAATATCTCAGCAAGTTTCTTCAGCCGCATTTGGGGCGCACACAGTCCTACATTAGGGATTCAACCCATTTCGTCGAAAAATTGTCAACCATCGCCGATCAACCAAATGCTATTTTGGTGAGTTTTGATGTAGAGTCCTTGTTTACCAGAGTGCCGGTGGACTCGGTCATGTCACTCTTCAAGGATTTGTTTCCTGAGGACATTGCCCGATTATTCCACCACTGCTTGTGTTCCAGTTATTTCTTGTGGGATGGTAAATATTACGAGCAGACTGATGGTGTGGCCATGGGAAGTCCACTCTCGCCTGTCGTGGCAAATTTTTTCATGGAACATTTTGAGGGGGAGGCTATATCTTCGGCGTCTTTCAAACCTGTGATTTGGTGGAGGTATGTGGATGATACGTTCGTGGTGTGGGAGGAGGGTTCTGAGAAACTGAACCACTTTCTGAACCACCTAAATTAGCTGCATCCTTCCACCCACTTCACAATGGAGCTAGAGTCAGGTGGATGCTTACCTTTTTTGGATGTTCTTGTGAGGAGGAAAGCGGATGGCTCCATGGGGCACAGCGTCTACCGTAAGCCAACTCGCATTAACCGTTATTTACATGCGGTCTCCCACCACCACCCAGCACAAAAACAAGGAATTATAACAACTCTAGCCAAAAGAGCGGAACGTATTTGTGAGGCATCAACTCTTCAGGAAGAGTTACATGCCTTGCAAACCATGTTTAAGGGTAATGGCTATAATGAATCCACTATATATAGGTCCCTACATCCCAGAAGGAGGGATAGACAACCTTCGCAGAGCTCCGACGTGAGAGGAACTGCTTACCTCCCTTATATTCACAACACCACTGACCGCGTTGCTAAGATTCTCCGCAAGCACAAGATAAAAACAGTTTTCGGCACTATGACGAAAATTGGTCAACGTTTAGCATTAAACAAAGATAAATTGTCTCCAATACTACAACCTGGGGAGTATGAAGTCCCTTGTACTTGCGGAAAAGTCTACATTGGACAAACAAAACGTTCCATTGCAACTCGCATCAAAGAGCATCAAAGGAACATCCGTCTAAACCAACCTGACAAATCAGCTATAGCTGAACATGCCCTGTCTTCAGGGCACGATGTATGTTTCAAGGATGCTCATACGCTTGCCCTTGTTAAGCACAACTGGTCTAGAATTATAAGGGAGGCAGTTGAAATTCGTAAAAATCCCAATTATTTTAACAGAGACACTGGATATCAGCTAAGTGACACTTGGCTACCAGTTATTAAGGATCTAGGGAGATAGTTCCTCTCAGTCTCTCTGTTCTTCACATATTTAAAATTGTACATTTTTCCCTCTAGGGCTCAGAGCCTGGATTTGATCTCCTTTGTTCGTCACTGGAGGAGTTTCCATCTGTTTTTTCGCCGTTGACTGTATGAAGTTAGGTATTGTTCAGATACACTTCCCTTTTGTTTATGTTTCCTTATATCCATCTAAGCCCCCCACCTCCCCCCCCCTGCTCATTCTTCGAGGAGTTTCTATATTTTCACACCGACCCCTTTACCTTCTGGTTACTTACTACTTTGTCCGCCGTTCCACCATGGTCCATACATACATTTCTGGCAGCTGCTCTCTGGTGACGAACAGAGGAATTTATCTATATTTTTTGTAATCTCATTGATATACTTTCTTTGGCCACATTGTTTATTTCCATTGAAAAAGGAGGCAAGGTTTCTCCGAAACGTATGGTTTAAATTAAAAATACACACGGCATTAGCCCAAAAGCATGAATTGTTTATATAACTGTAATTTCGTTACAAATTATGGCAGGTAATTGTAATTTCGATACTAATTGTGACAGGTAACAGTAACTTCGAACTAATTATGACAAGTAACAGTAACTTCGTTACTAATTATGACACGTAACTGTAACTTCGATACGAATTATGACAGGTAACAGTAACTTCGGTACTAATTATGACAGGAAACTGTAACTTCGTTACTAATTATGTCAAGTAACTGTAATTTCGATACAAATTATGACAGGTAACTGTAGCTTCGTTACTAATTATGACAAATAACTGTAATTTCGATACAAATTATGGCAGGTAACAGTACCTGCGATACTAATTATGACAGGTAACTGTAACTTCGATACTAATTATGACAAGGAACTGTAATTTCGATACAAATTATGGCAGGTAACTGTAACTTCGATGCTATTAATGACAGGTAACAGTAACTTCGGTACTAATTATGACAAGTAACTATACCTTCGATACAAATTATGACAGGTAACTGTAACTTCGATACTAATTATGACAAATAACTGTATTTTCGATACAAAATATGGCAGGTAATTGTAATTTCGATACTAATTATGACAGGTAACAGTAACTTCGATACTAATTATGACAAGTACCAGTAACTTCGATACTAATTATGACAAGTAAATGTAACTTCGATACTAATTATGACAGGTAATGGTAACTTCGTTACTAATTATGACAAGTAACTGTAATTTCGATACAAATTTTGGCAGGTAACTGTAAATTCGATACTAATTATGACAGGTAACAGTAACTTCGATACTAATTATGACAAGTATCTGTAACTTCGATACTAATTATGACAGGTAACTGTAACTTCGTTACTAATTATGACAAGTAACTGTAATTTCAATACAAATTATGGCAGGTAACTGTAACTTCGATACAAATTATGACAGGTAACAGTAACTTCGATACTTATTATGACAAGCAACTATAACTTCGATACAAATTATGACAGGTAATTGTAACTTCGATACTAATTATGACAAGAAACTCTAACTTCGTTACTAATTATGACCAGTAACAGTAATTTTGATAAAAAATTTTGGTAGGTAACTGTAACTTCAATACTAATTATGACAGGTAACAGTAACTTCGATACTAATTATGACTGGTAACTGTAACTTCGTAACTAATTATGACAAGTAACTTTAATTTCGATACTAATTATGGCAGGTAACTGTAACTTCGTTACTAATTATGACAAGTCCCAGTAATTTCGATACAAATTATGGCAGGTTACTGTAACTTCGATACTAATTATGTCAGGTAACAGTAACTTCGATACTAATTATGACAGGAAACTGTACCTTCGTTACTAATTATGACAAGTAACTGTAATTTCGATACAAATTATGACAGGTAACTGTAACTTCGATACTAATTATGACAAGGAACTGTAATTTCGATACCAATTATGGCAGGTAACTGTAACTATGATACTAATTATGACAGGTAACAGTAACGTCGATACTAATTATGACAAGTAACTGTAACTTCGTTACTAATTATGACAAGTAACTTTAATTTTGATTAAAAATTATGGCAGGTAACAGTAAATTCGATACTGATTAATACAGGTAACAGTAAATTCGATACTAATTATGACAGGTAACTGTAACTTCGAAACTAATTATGACAAGTAACTGTAACTTCGATACATATTATGACAGGTAACTGTAACTTCATTACTAATTATGACAAGAAACTGTAACTTCGATACTAATAATGACAGGTAACTGTAACTTCGATACTATTTATGACAAGGAACTGTAATTTCGATACAAATTATGGCAGGTAACTGTAACTTTGATACTAATTATGACAGGAAATAGTAACTTCGATACTAATTATGACAAGTCACTGTAACCTCGTTACTAATTATGACAAGTAACTCTAATTTTGATAAAAAATTATGGCAGGGGACTGTAACTTCGATACTAATTAATACAGGTAACAGTAACTTCGATACTAATTATGACTGTTTTCTGTAACATCGTTACTAATTATGTCAAGTAACTGTAACTTCGATACTAATTATGACATGTAACTGTAATTTCGATACAAATTTTGGCAGGTAACTGTAACTACGATACTAATTATGACAGGTAACAGTAACTTTGATACTAATTATGAAAAGTAACTGTAACTTCGATACTAATTATGACAGGTAACTGTAACTTCGTTACTAATTATGACACGTAACTGTAATTTCGTTACAAATTATGGCAGGTAATTGTAATTTCGATACTAATTATGACAGGTAACAGTAACTTCGGAATAATTATGACAAGTAACAGTAACTTCGATACTAATTATGACAAGTAACTGTAACTTCGATACTAATTATGACAGGTAACTGTAACTTCGTTACTAATTATGACAAGTAACTGTAATTTCGATACTAATTGTGACAGGTAACTGTAACGTCGTTACTAATTATGACAAGTCACTTTAATTTCGATACTAATTATGACAAGTAACTGTAACTTTGATACTAATTATGACAAGTTACTGTAATTTCGTTACAAATTATGGCAAGTAATTGTAATTTCGATACTAATTATGACAGGTAACAGTAACTTCGAACTAATTATGACAAGTAACAGTAACTTCGATACTAATTATGACAAGTAACTGTAACTTCGATACTAATTATGACAGGTAACTGTAACTTCGTTACTATTTATGACAAGTAACTGTAATTTCGATACAACTTTTGGCAGGTAACTGTAACTTCGATACTAAATATGACAGGTAACAGTAACTTCGATACTAATTATGACAGGTAACTGTAACTTCGAAACTAATTATGACAAGTAACTGTAACTTCGATACTAATTATGACAGGTTACTGTAACTTCGTTACCTATTATGAAAAGTAACTGTAATTTCGATTCAAATTATGGCAGGTAACTGTAACTTCGATACTAATTATGACAGATAACATTAACTTCGATACTAATTATGGCAGGTAACTGTAACTTCGATACTAATTATGACAGGTAACAGTATCTTCGATACTAATTATGAAAGTAACTGTAACTTCTATACTAATTATGACAGGTAACTGTAACTTCGTTACTAATTATGACAAGTAACTGTAATTTCGTTACAAATTATGGCAGGTAATTGTAATTTCGATACTAATTATGACAGGTAACAGCAACTTCGAACTAATTATGACAAGTAACAGTAACTTCGATACTAATTATGACAAGTAACTGTAACTTTGATACTAATTATGACAGGAAACTGTAACTTCGTTACTTATTATGACAAGTAACTGTAATTTCGATACAAATTTTGGCAGGTAACTGTAACTTCGATATTAAATATGACAGGTTACAGTAACTTCGATACTAATTATGACAAGTAACTGTAACTTCGATACTAATTATGACAGGTAACTGTAACTTCGTTACTAATTATGACAAGTAACTTTAATTTCGATACTAATTATGACAGGTAACTGTAACTTCGTTACTAATTATGACAAGTAACTTTAATTTCGATACTAATTATGACAAGTAACTGTAACTACGATACTAATTATGACAGGTAACTGTAACTTCGCTACTAATTATGACAAGTAACTGTAATTTCGTTACAAATTATGGCAGGTAATTGTAATTTCGATACTAATTATGACAGGTAACAGTAACTTCGAACTAATTATGACAAGTAACAGTAACTTCGAAACTAATTATGACAAGTAATTGTAACTTCGATACTAATTATGACAGGTAACTGTAACTTCGTTACAAATTATGACAAGTAACTGTAATTTCGATACAAATTTTGGCAGGTAACTGTAACTTCGTTACTAAATATGACAGGTAACAGTTACTTCGATACTAATTATGACAAGTAACTGTAACTTCGATACTAATTATGACAGGTAACTGTATCTTCGTTACTAATTATGACAAGTAACTGTAACTTCGATACTAATTATGACAGGTAACAGTAACTTCGGTACTAATTATGACAGGAAACTGTAACTTCGTTACTAATTATGACAAGTAACTGTAATTTCGATACAAATTTTGGCAGGTAACTGTAAATTCGATACTAAATATGACAGGTAACAGTAACTTCGATACTAATTATGACAAGTAACTGTAATTTCGTTACAAATTATGGCAGGTAATTGTAATTTCGATTCTAATTATGACAGGTAACAGTAACTTCGAACTAATTATGACAAGTAACAGTAACTTCGATACTAATTATGACAAGTAACTGTAACTTCGATACTAATTATGACAGGTAACTGTAACTTCGTTACTTATTATGACAAGTAACTGTAATTTCGATACAAATTTTGGCAGGTAACTGTAACTTCGATACCAAATATGACAGGTAACAGTAACTTCGATACTAATTATGACAAGTAACTGTAACTTCGATACTAATTATGACAGGTAACTGTAACTTCGTTACTAATTATGACAAGTAACTTTAATTTCGATACTAATAATGACAGGTAACTGTAACTTCGTTACTAATTATGACAAGTAACTTTAATTTCGATACTAATTATGACACGTAACTGTAACTTCGATACTAATTATGTCAGGTAACTGTAACTTCGTTACTAATTATGACAAGTAAATGTAATTTCGTTACAAATTATGGCAGGTAATTGTAATTTCGATACTAATTATGACAGGTAACAGTAACTTCGAACTAATTATGACAAGTAACAGTAACTTCGATACTAATTATGACAAGTAACTGTAACTTCGATACTAATTATGACAGGTAAATGTAACTTCGTTACTAATTATGACAAGTAACAGTAATTTCGATACAAATTTTGGCAGGTAACTGTAATTTCGTTTCTAAATATGACAGGAAACAGTAACTTCGATACTAATTATGACAAGTAACTGTAACTTCGATACTAATTATGACAGGTAACTGTAACTTCGTTACTAATTATGACAAGTAACTATAACTTCGATACTAATTATGACAGGTAACAGTTACTTCGGTACTAATTATGACAGGAAACTGTAACTTCGTTACTAATTATGACAAGTAACTGTAATTTCGATACAAATTATGACAGGTAACTGTAATTTCGTTACTAATTATGAAAAGTAACTGTAATTTCGATACAAATTTTGGTAGGTAACAGTACCTTCGATACTAATTATGACAGGTAACTGTATCTTCGATACTAATTACGACAAGGAACTGTAATTTCGATACAAATTATGGCAGGTAACTGTAACTTCGATACTAATTATGACAGGTAACAGTAACTTCGGTACTAATTATGACAAGTAACTATAACTTCGATACAATTTATGACAGGTAACTGTAACTTCGATACTAATTATGACAGGTAACTGTAACTTCGTTACTAATTATGACAAGAAACTGTAATTTTGATAAAAA
This sequence comes from Meconema thalassinum, assembly GCA_946902985.2. Lineage (NCBI taxonomy): Eukaryota > Metazoa > Arthropoda > Insecta > Orthoptera > Tettigoniidae > Meconema > Meconema thalassinum. Next base: position 1,692,130,598 of record OX336388.2, on the reverse strand, counting down.
ATTATGGTAGGTAACTGTAACTTCAATACTAATTATGACAGGTAACAGTAACTTCGATACGTATTATGACAGGTAACTGAAACTTCGTTACTAATTATGACAAGTAACTAATTTCGTTACAAATTATGGCAGGTAATTGTAATTTCGATACTAATTGTGACAGGTAACACTAACTTCGAACTAATTATGACAAGTTACAGTAACTTCGTTACTAATTATGACACGTAACTGTAACTTCGATACTAATTATGACAGGTAACAGTAACTTCGGTACTAATTATGACGGGAAACTGTAACTTCGTTACTAATTATGTCAGGTAACTGTAATTTCGATACAAATTATGACAGGTAACTGTAACTTCGTTACTAATTATGACAAGTAACTGTAATTTCGATACAAATTATGGCAGGTAACAGTACCTGCGATACTAATAATGACAGGTGACTGTAACTTCGATACTAATTATGACAAGGAACTGTAATTTCGATACAAATTATGGCAGGTAACTGTAACTTCGATACTATTTATGACAGGTAACAGTAACTACGGTACTAATTATGACAAGTAACTATAACTTCGATACAAATTATGACAGGTAACTGTAACTTCGATACTAATTATGACTAGGAACTCTAACTTCGTTACTAATTATGACAAGTAACTGTAATTTTGATAAAAAATTATGGTAGGTAACTGTAACTTCAATACTAATTATGACAGGGAACAGTAACTTCGATACTTATTATGACAGGTAACTGTAATTTCGTTACTAATTATGACAAGTAACTTAAATTTCGATACTAATTATGTCAGGTAACTGTTACTTCGATATTAATTATGACAGTTAAGTGTAACTTCGTTTCTAATTATGACAAGTAACATTAATTTCGATACAAATTATGGCAGGTAACTGTAACTTCGATACTAATTATGACAGGTAACTGTAACTTCGATACTAATTATGACAAGTAACTGTTACTTCGATAGTAATTATGACAGGTAACTGTAACTTCGATACTAATTATGACAAATAACTGTAATTTCGATACAAATTATGGCAGGTAATTGTAATTTCGATACTAATTATGACAGGTAACAGTAACTTCGATACTAATTATGACAAGTACCAGTAACTTCGATACTAATTATGACAAGTAACTGTAACTTCGATACTAATTTTGACAGGTAATTGTAACTTCGTTACTAATTATGACAATTTACTGTAATTTCGATACAAATTTTGGCAGGTAACTGTAAATTCGATACTAATTATGACAGGTAACAGTAACTTCGATACTAATTATGACAAGTATGTGTAACTTCGATACTAATTATGACAGGTAACTGTAACTTCGTTACTAATTATGACAAGTAACTGTAATTTCAATACAAATTACGTCAGGTAACTGTAACTTCGATACAAATTATGACAGGTAACAGTAACTTCGATACTTACTATGACAAGCAACTATAACTTCGATACAAATAATGACAGGTAACTGTATCTTCGATACTAATTATGACAAGAAACTCTAACTTCGTTACTAATTATGACAAGTAACTTTAATTTCGATACTAATTATGGCAGGTAACTGTAACTTCGATACTAATAATGACAAGTAACTGTAACTTCGATACTAATTATGACAGGTAATTGTAACTTCGTTACTAATTATGACAAGTAACTGTAATTTCGATACAAATTTTGGCAGGTAACTGTAAATTCGATACTCTAACAGTAACTTCGATACGAATTATGACAAGTATCTGAAACTTCGATACTAATTATGACAGGTAACTGTTATTTCGTTACTAATTTTGACAAGTAACTGTAATTTCAATACAAATTATGGCAGGTAACTGTAACTTCGATACAAATTATGACAGGTAACAGTAACTTCGATACTAATTATGACAAGCAACTATAACTTCGATACAAATTATGACAGGTAACTGTAACTTCGATACTAATTATGACAAGAAACTCTAACTTCGTTACTAATTATGACCAGTAACAGTAATTTTGATAAAAAATTATGGTAGGTAACTGTAACTTCAATACTAATTATGACAGGTAACAGTAACTTCGATACTAATTATGACTGGTAACTGTAACTTCGTAACTAATTATGACAAGTTACTTTAATTTCGATACTAATTATGGCAGGTAACCGTAACTTCGTTACTAATTATGACAAGTCCCAGTAATTTCGATACAAATTATGGCAGGTAACTGTAACTTCGATACTAATTATGTCAGGTAACAGTAACTTCGAAACTAATTATGACAGGAAACTGTACCTTCGTTACTAATTATGACAAGTAACTGTAATTTCGATACAAATTATGACAGGTAAGTGTAACGTCGTTACTAATTATGACAAGTAACTGTAATTTCGATACAAATTATGGCAGGTAACAGTACCTTCGATACTAATTATGACAGGTAACTGTAACTTCGATACTAATTATGACAAGGAACTGTAATTTCGATACAAATTATGGCAGGTAACTGTAACTATGATACTAATTATGACAGGTAACAGTAACGTCGATACTAATTATGACAAGTAACTGTAACTTCGTTACTAATTATGACAAGTAACTCTAATTTTGATAAAAAATTATGGCAGGTAACAGTAACTTCGATACTGATTAATACAGGTAACAGTAACTTCGATACTAATTATGACAGGTAACTGTAACTTCAAAACTAATTATGAAAAGTAACTGTAACTTCGATACTTTTTATGACAGGTAACTGTAACTTCATTACTAATTATGACAAGAAACTGTAACTTCGATACTAATAATGACAGGTAACTGTAACTTCGTTACTAATTATGACAAGTAACTGTAATTTCTATACTAATTATGACAGGTAACTGTAACTTCGTTACTAATTATGACAAGTAACTTCAATTTCGATACTAATTATGACAAGTAACTGTAATTTCGATACAAATTTTGGCAGGTAACTGTAAATTTGATACTAATTATGACAGGAAACAGTAACTTCGATACTATTTATGACAAGTAACTGTAACCTCGTTACTAGTTTTGACAAGTAACTCTAATTTTGATACAAAATTATGCCAGGTAACTCTAACTTCGATACTAATTAATACAGGCAACAGTAACTTCGATACTAATTATGACTGTTTTCTGTAACATCGTTACTAATTATGTCAAGTAACTGTAACTTCGATACTAATTATGTCAAGTAACTGTAATTTCGATACAAATTTTGGCAGGTAACTGTAACTACGATACTAATTATGACAGGTAACAATAACTTCGATACTAATTATGAAAAGTAACTGTAACTTCGATACTAATTATGACAGGTAACTGTAACTTCGTTACTAATTATGACAAGTAACTGTAATTTCGTTACAAATTATGGCAGGTAATTGTAATTTCGATACTAATTATGACAGGTAACAGTAACTTCGAACTAATTATGACAAGTAACAGTAACTTCGCTACTAATTATGACAAGTAACTGTAACTTCGATACTAATTATGACAGGTAACTGTAACTTCGTTACTATTTATGACAAGTAACTGTAATTTCGATACAAATTTTGGCAGGTAACTGTAACTTCGATACGAAATATGACAGGTAACAGTAACTTCGATGCTAATTATGACAAGTAACTGTAACTTCGATACTAATAATGACAGGTAACTGTACCTTCGTTACTAATTATGACAAGTAACTGTAATTTCGATACTAATTATGACAGGTAACTGTAACTTCGTTACTAATTATGACAAGTAACTTCAATTTCGATACTAATTATGACAAGTAACTGTAACTTCGATACTAATTATGACAAGTTACTGTAATTTCGTTACAAATTAGGCAGGTAATTGTAATTTCGATACTAAATATGACAGGTAACAGTAACTTCGATACTAATTATGACAAGTATGTGTAACTTCGATACTAATTATGACAGGTAACTGTAACTTCGTTACTAATTATGACAAGTAACTGTAATTTCAATACAAATTACGTCAGGTAACTGTAACTTCGATACAAATTATGACAGGTAACAGTAACTTCGATACTTACTATGACAAGCAACTATAACTTCGATACAAATAATGACAGGTAACTGTATCTTCGATACTAATTATGACAAGAAACTCTAACTTCGTTACTAATTATGACAAGTAACTTTAATTTCGATACTAATTATGGCAGGTAACTGTAACTTCGATACTAATAATGACAAGTAACTGTAACTTCGATACTAATTATGACAGGTAATTGTAACTTCGTTACTAATTATGACAAGTAACTGTAATTTCGATACAAATTTTGGCAGGTAACTGTAAATTCGATACTCTAACAGTAACTTCGATACGAATTATGACAAGTATCTGAAACTTCGATACTAATTATGACAGGTAACTGTTATTTCGTTACTAATTTTGACAAGTAACTGTAATTTCAATACAAATTATGGCAGGTAACTGTAACTTCGATACAAATTATGACAGGTAACAGTAACTTCGATACTAATTATGACAAGCAACTATAACTTCGATACAAATTATGACAGGTAACTGTAACTTCGATACTAATTATGACAAGAAACTCTAACTTCGTTACTAATTATGACCAGTAACAGTAATTTTGATAAAAAATTATGGTAGGTAACTGTAACTTCAATACTAATTATGACAGGTAACAGTAACTTCGATACTAATTATGACTGGTAACTGTAACTTCGTAACTAATTATGACAAGTTACTTTAATTTCGATACTAATTATGGCAGGTAACCGTAACTTCGTTACTAATTATGACAAGTCCCAGTAATTTCGATACAAATTATGGCAGGTAACTGTAACTTCGATACTAATTATGTCAGGTAACAGTAACTTCGAAACTAATTATGACAGGAAACTGTACCTTCGTTACTAATTATGACAAGTAACTGTAATTTCGATACAAATTATGACAGGTAAGTGTAACGTCGTTACTAATTATGACAAGTAACTGTAATTTCGATACAAATTATGGCAGGTAACAGTACCTTCGATACTAATTATGACAGGTAACTGTAACTTCGATACTAATTATGACAAGGAACTGTAATTTCGATACAAATTATGGCAGGTAACTGTAACTATGATACTAATTATGACAGGTAACAGTAACGTCGATACTAATTATGACAAGTAACTGTAACTTCGTTACTAATTATGACAAGTAACTCTAATTTTGATAAAAAATTATGGCAGGTAACAGTAACTTCGATACTGATTAATACAGGTAACAGTAACTTCGATACTAATTATGACAGGTAACTGTAACTTCAAAACTAATTATGAAAAGTAACTGTAACTTCGATACTTTTTATGACAGGTAACTGTAACTTCATTACTAATTATGACAAGAAACTGTAACTTCGATACTAATAATGACAGGTAACTGTAACTTCGTTACTAATTATGACAAGTAACTGTAATTTCTATACTAATTATGACAGGTAACTGTAACTTCGTTACTAATTATGACAAGTAACTTCAATTTCGATACTAATTATGACAAGTAACTGTAATTTCGATACAAATTTTGGCAGGTAACTGTAAATTTGATACTAATTATGACAGGAAACAGTAACTTCGATACTATTTATGACAAGTAACTGTAACCTCGTTACTAGTTTTGACAAGTAACTCTAATTTTGATACAAAATTATGCCAGGTAACTCTAACTTCGATACTAATTAATACAGGCAACAGTAACTTCGATACTAATTATGACTGTTTTCTGTAACATCGTTACTAATTATGTCAAGTAACTGTAACTTCGATACTAATTATGTCAAGTAACTGTAATTTCGATACAAATTTTGGCAGGTAACTGTAACTACGATACTAATTATGACAGGTAACAATAACTTCGATACTAATTATGAAAAGTAACTGTAACTTCGATACTAATTATGACAGGTAACTGTAACTTCGTTACTAATTATGACAAGTAACTGTAATTTCGTTACAAATTATGGCAGGTAATTGTAATTTCGATACTAATTATGACAGGTAACAGTAACTTCGAACTAATTATGACAAGTAACAGTAACTTCGCTACTAATTATGACAAGTAACTGTAACTTCGATACTAATTATGACAGGTAACTGTAACTTCGTTACTATTTATGACAAGTAACTGTAATTTCGATACAAATTTTGGCAGGTAACTGTAACTTCGATACGAAATATGACAGGTAACAGTAACTTCGATGCTAATTATGACAAGTAACTGTAACTTCGATACTAATAATGACAGGTAACTGTACCTTCGTTACTAATTATGACAAGTAACTGTAATTTCGATACTAATTATGACAGGTAACTCTAACTTCGATACTAATTAATACAGGCAACAGTAACTTCGATACTAATTATGACTGTTTTCTGTAACATCGTTACTAATTATGTCAAGTAACTGTAACTTCGATACTAATTATGTCAAGTAACTGTAATTTCGATACAAATTTTGGCAGGTAACTGTAACTACGATACTAATTATGACAGGTAACAATAACTTCGATACTAATTATGAAAAGTAACTGTAACTTCGATACTAATTATGACAGGTAACTGTAACTTCGTTACTAATTATGACAAGTAACTGTAATTTCGTTACAAATTATGGCAGGTAATTGTAATTTCGATACTAATTATGACAGGTAACAGTAACTTCGAACTAATTATGACAAGTAACAGTAACTTCGCTACTAATTATGACAAGTAACTGTAACTTCGATACTAATTATGACAGGTAACTGTAACTTCGTTACTATTTATGACAAGTAACTGTAATTTCGATACAAATTTTGGCAGGTAACTGTAACTTCGATACGAAATATGACAGGTAACAGTAACTTCGATGCTAATTATGACAAGTAACTGTAACTTCGATACTAATAATGACAGGTAACTGTACCTTCGTTACTAATTATGACAAGTAACTGTAATTTCGATACTAATTATGACAGGTAACTGTAACTTCGTTACTAATTATGACAAGTAACTTCAATTTCGATACTAATTATGACAAGTAACTGTAACTTCGATACTAATTATGACAAGTTACTGTAATTTCGTTACAAATTAGGCAGGTAATTGTAATTTCGATACTAAATATGACAGGTAACAGTAACTTCGATACTAATTATGACAAGTATGTGTAACTTCGATACTAATTATGACAGGTAACTGTAACTTCGTTACTAATTATGACAAGTAACTGTAATTTCAATACAAATTACGTCAGGTAACTGTAACTTCGATACAAATTATGACAGGTAACAGTAACTTCGATACTTACTATGACAAGCAACTATAACTTCGATACAAATAATGACAGGTAACTGTATCTTCGATACTAATTATGACAAGAAACTCTAACTTCGTTACTAATTATGACAAGTAACTTTAATTTCGATACTAATTATGGCAGGTAACTGTAACTTCGATACTAATAATGACAAGTAACTGTAACTTCGATACTAATTATGACAGGTAATTGTAACTTCGTTACTAATTATGACAAGTAACTGTAATTTCGATACAAATTTTGGCAGGTAACTGTAAATTCGATACTCTAACAGTAACTTCGATACGAATTATGACAAGTATCTGAAACTTCGATACTAATTATGACAGGTAACTGTTATTTCGTTACTAATTTTGACAAGTAACTGTAATTTCAATACAAATTATGGCAGGTAACTGTAACTTCGATACAAATTATGACAGGTAACAGTAACTTCGATACTAATTATGACAAGCAACTATAACTTCGATACAAATTATGACAGGTAACTGTAACTTCGATACTAATTATGACAAGAAACTCTAACTTCGTTACTAATTATGACCAGTAACAGTAATTTTGATAAAAAATTATGGTAGGTAACTGTAACTTCAATACTAATTATGACAGGTAACAGTAACTTCGATACTAATTATGACTGGTAACTGTAACTTCGTAACTAATTATGACAAGTTACTTTAATTTCGATACTAATTATGGCAGGTAACCGTAACTTCGTTACTAATTATGACAAGTCCCAGTAATTTCGATACAAATTATGGCAGGTAACTGTAACTTCGATACTAATTATGTCAGGTAACAGTAACTTCGAAACTAATTATGACAGGAAACTGTACCTTCGTTACTAATTATGACAAGTAACTGTAATTTCGATACAAATTATGACAGGTAAGTGTAACGTCGTTACTAATTATGACAAGTAACTGTAATTTCGATACAAATTATGGCAGGTAACAGTACCTTCGATACTAATTATGACAGGTAACTGTAACTTCGATACTAATTATGACAAGGAACTGTAATTTCGATACAAATTATGGCAGGTAACTGTAACTATGATACTAATTATGACAGGTAACAGTAACGTCGATACTAATTATGACAAGTAACTGTAACTTCGTTACTAATTATGACAAGTAACTCTAATTTTGATAAAAAATTATGGCAGGTAACAGTAACTTCGATACTGATTAATACAGGTAACAGTAACTTCGATACTAATTATGACAGGTAACTGTAACTTCAAAACTAATTATGAAAAGTAACTGTAACTTCGATACTTTTTATGACAGGTAACTGTAACTTCATTACTAATTATGACAAGAAACTGTAACTTCGATACTAATAATGACAGGTAACTGTAACTTCGTTACTAATTATGACAAGTAACTGTAATTTCTATACTAATTATGACAGGTAACTGTAACTTCGTTACTAATTATGACAAGTAACTTCAATTTCGATACTAATTATGACAAGTAACTGTAATTTCGATACAAATTTTGGCAGGTAACTGTAAATTTGATACTAATTATGACAGGAAACAGTAACTTCGATACTATTTATGACAAGTAACTGTAACCTCGTTACTAGTTTTGACAAGTAACTCTAATTTTGATACAAAATTATGCCAGGTAACTCTAACTTCGATACTAATTAATACAGGCAACAGTAACTTCGATACTAATTATGACTGTTTTCTGTAACATCGTTACTAATTATGTCAAGTAACTGTAACTTCGATACTAATTATGTCAAGTAACTGTAATTTCGATACAAATTTTGGCAGGTAACTGTAACTACGATACTAATTATGACAGGTAACAATAACTTCGATACTAATTATGAAAAGTAACTGTAACTTCGATACTAATTATGACAGGTAACTGTAACTTCGTTACTAATTATGACAAGTAACTGTAATTTCGTTACAAATTATGGCAGGTAATTGTAATTTCGATACTAATTATGACAGGTAACAGTAACTTCGAACTAATTATGACAAGTAACAGTAACTTCGCTACTAATTATGACAAGTAACTGTAACTTCGATACTAATTATGACAGGTAACTGTAACTTCGTTACTATTTATGACAAGTAACTGTAATTTCGATACAAATTTTGGCAGGTAACTGTAACTTCGATACGAAATATGACAGGTAACAGTAACTTCGATGCTAATTATGACAAGTAACTGTAACTTCGATACTAATAATGACAGGTAACTGTACCTTCGTTACTAATTATGACAAGTAACTGTAATTTCGATACTAATTATGACAGGTAACTGTAACTTCGTTACTAATTATGACAAGTAACTTCAATTTCGATACTAATTATGACAAGTAACTGTAACTTCGATACTAATTATGACAAGTTACTGTAATTTCGTTACAAATTAGGCAGGTAATTGTAATTTCGATACTAAATATGACAGGTAACAGTAACTTCGAACTAATTATGACAAGTAACAGTAACTTCGATACTAATTATGACAAGTAACTGTAACTTCGATACTAATTATGACAGGTAACTGTAACTTCGTTACTATTTATGACAAGTAACTGTAACTTCGTTACTAATTATGACAAGTAACTGTAATTTCGTTACAAATTATGGCAGGTAATTGTAATTTCGATACTAATTATGACAGGTAACAGTAACTTCGAACTAATTATGACAGGTAACTGTATCTTCGTTACTTATTATGACAAGTAACTGTAATTTCGATACAAATTTTGGCAGGTAACTGTAACTTCGATACTAAATATGACAGGTAACAGCAACTTCGATACTAATTATGACAAGTAACTGTAACTTCGATACTAATTATGACAGGTAACTGTAACTTCGTTACTAATTATGACAAGTAACTTTAATTTCGATACTAATTATGGCAGGTAACTGTAACTCCGTTACTAATTATGACAAGTAACTTTAATTTCGATACTAATTATGAAAAGTAACTGTAACTTCGATACTAATTATGACAGGTAACTGTAACTTCGTTACTAATTATGACAAGTAACTGTAATTTCGTTACAAATTATGGCACGTAATTGTAATTTCGATACTAATTATGACAGGTAACAGTAACTTCGAACTAATTATGACAAGTAACAGTAACTTCGATACTAATTATGACAAGTAACTGTAACTTCGATACTAATTATGACAGGTAACTGTAACTTCGTTACTAATTATGACAAGTAACTTTAATTTCGATACTAATTATGACAGGTAACTGTAACTCCGTTACTAATTATGACAAGTAACTTTAATTTCGATACTAATTATGACAAGTAACTGTAACTTCGATACTAATTATGACAGGTAACTGTAACTTCGTTACTAATTATGACAGGTAACTGTAACTCCGTTACTAATTATGACAAGTAACTTTAATTTCGATACTAATTATGACAAGTAACTGTAACTTCGATACTAATTATGACAGGTAACTGTAACTTCGTTACTAATTATGACAAGTAACTGTAATTTCGATACAAATTTTGGCAGGTAACTGTAACTTCGTTACTAAATATGACAGGTAACAGTAACTTCGATACTAATTATGACAAGTAACTGTAACTTCGATACTAATTATGACAGGTAACTGTAACTTCGTTACTAATTATGACAAGTAACTGTAATTTCGTTACAAATTATGGCAAGTAATTGTAATTTCGATACTAATTATGACAGGTAACAGTAACTTCGAACTAATTATGACAAGTAACAGTAACTTCGATACTAATTATGACAAGTAACTGTAACTTCGATACTAATTATGACAGGTAACTGTAACTTCGTTACTAATTATGACAAGTAACTCTAATTTTGATAAAAAATTATGGCAGGTAACAGTAACTTCGATACCGATTAATACAGGTAACAGTAACTTCGATACTAATTATGACAGGTAACTGTAACTTCAAAACTAATTATGAAAAGTAACTGTAACTTCGATACTTTTTATAACAGGTAACTGTAACTTCATTACTAATTATGACAAGAAACTGTAACTTCGATACTAATAATGACAGGTAACTGTAACTTCGTTACTAATTATGACAAGTAACTGTAATTTCTATACTAATTATGACAGGTAACTGTAACTTCGTTACTAATTATGACAAGTAACTTCTTTTTCGATACTAATTATGACAAGTAACTGTAATTTCGATACAAATTTTGGCAGGTAACTGTAAATTTGATACTAATTATGACAGGAAACAGTAACTTCGATACTATTTATGACAAGTAACTGTAACCTCGTTACTAGTTTTGACAAGTAACTCTAATTTTGATAAAAAATTATGGCAGGTAACTCTAACTTCGATACTAATTAATACAGGCAACAGTAACTTCGATACTAATTATGACTGTTTTCTGTAACATCGTTACTAATTATGTCAAGTAACTGTAACTTCGATACTAATTATGTCAAGTAACTGTAATTTCGATACAAATTTTGGCAGGTAACTGTAACTACGATACTAATTATGACAGGTAACAATAACTTCGATACTAATTATGAAAAGTAACTGTAACTTCGATACTAATTATGACAGGTAACTGTAACTTCGTTACTAATTATGACAAGTAACTGTAATTTCGTTACAAATTATGGCAGGTAATTGTAATTTCGATACTAATTATGACAGGTAACAGTAACTTCGAACTAATTATGACAAGTAACAGTAACTTCGCTACTAATTATGACAAGTAACTGTAACTTCGATACTCATTATGACAGGTAACTGTAACTTCGTTACTATTTATGACAAGTAAATGTAATTTCGATACAAATTTTGGCAGGTAACTGTAACTTCGATACGAAATATGACAGGTAACAGTAACTTCGATGCTAATTATGACAAGTAACTGTAACTTCGATACTAATAATGACAGGTAACTGTACCTTCGTTCCTAATTATGACAAGTAACTGTAACTTCGATACTAATAATGACAGGTAACTGTACCTTCGTTACTAATTATGACAAGTAACTGTAATTTCGATACTAATTATGACAGGTAACTGTAACTTCGTTACTAATTATGACAAGTAACTTCAATTTCGATACTAATTATGACAAGTAACTGTAACTTCGATACTAATTATGACAAGTTACTGTAATTTCGTTACAAATTAGGCAGGTAATTGTAATTTCGATACTAAATATGACAGGTAACAGTAACTTCGAACTAATTATGACAAGTAACAGTAACTTCGATACTAATTATGACAAGTAACTGTAACTTCGATACTAATTATGACAGGTAACTGTAACTTCGTTACTATTTATGACAAGTAACTGTAACTTCGTTACTAATTATGACAAGTAACTGTAATTTCGTTACAAATTATGGCAGGTAATTGTAATTTCGATACTAATTATGACAGGTAACAGTAACTTCGAACTAATTATGACAGGTAACTGTATCTTCGTTACTTATTATGACAAGTAACTGTAATTTCGATACAAATTTTGGCAGGTAACTGTAACTTCGATACTAAATATGACAGGTAACAGTAACTTCGATACTAATTATGACAAGTAACTGTAACTTCGATACTAATTATGACAGGTAACTGTAACTTCGTTACTAATTATGACAAGTAACTTTAATTTCGATACTAATTATGGCAGGTAACTGTAACTCCGTTACTAATTATGACAAGTAACTTTAATTTCGATACTAATTATGAAAAGTAACTGTAACTTCGATACTAATTATGACAGGTAACTGTAACTTCGTTACTAATTATGACAAGTAACTGTAATTTCGTTACAAATTATGGCACGTAATTGTAATTTCGATACTAATTATGACAGGTAACAGTAACTTCGAACTAATTATGACAAGTAACAGTAACTTCGATACTAATTATGACAAGTAACTGTAACTTCGATACTAATTATGACAGGTAACTGTAACTTCGTTACTAATTATGACAAGTAACTTTAATTTCGATACTAATTATGACAGGTAACTGTAACTCCGTTACTAATTATGACAAGTAACTTTAATTTCGATACTAATTATGACAAGTAACTGTAACTTCGATACTAATTATGACAGGTAACTGTAACTTCGTTACTAATTATGACAGGTAACTGTAACTCCGTTACTAATTATGACAAGTAACTTTAATTTCGATACTAATTATGACAAGTAACTGTAACTTCGATACTAATTATGACAGGTAACTGTAACTTCGTTACTAATTATGACAAGTAACTGTAATTTCGATACAAATTTTGGCAGGTAACTGTAACTTCGTTACTAAATATGACAGGTAACAGTAACTTCGATACTAATTATGACAAGTAACTGTAACTTCGATACTAATTATGACAGGTAACTGTAACTTCGTTACTAATTATGACAAGTAACTGTAATTTCGTTACAAATTATGGCAAGTAATTGTAATTTCGATACTAATTATGACAGGTAACAGTAACTTCGAACTAATTATGACAAGTAACAGTAACTTCGATACTAATTATGACAAGTAACTGTAACTTCGATACTAATTATGACAGGTAACTGTAACTTCGTTACTAATTATGACAAGTAACTCTAATTTTGATAAAAAATTATGGCAGGTAACAGTAACTTCGATACCGATTAATACAGGTAACAGTAACTTCGATACTAATTATGACAGGTAACTGTAACTTCAAAACTAATTATGAAAAGTAACTGTAACTTCGATACTTTTTATAACAGGTAACTGTAACTTCATTACTAATTATGACAAGAAACTGTAACTTCGATACTAATAATGACAGGTAACTGTAACTTCGTTACTAATTATGACAAGTAACTGTAATTTCTATACTAATTATGACAGGTAACTGTAACTTCGTTACTAATTATGACAAGTAACTTCTTTTTCGATACTAATTATGACAAGTAACTGTAATTTCGATACAAATTTTGGCAGGTAACTGTAAATTTGATACTAATTATGACAGGAAACAGTAACTTCGATACTATTTATGACAAGTAACTGTAACCTCGTTACTAGTTTTGACAAGTAACTCTAATTTTGATAAAAAATTATGGCAGGTAACTCTAACTTCGATACTAATTAATACAGGCAACAGTAACTTCGATACTAATTATGACTGTTTTCTGTAACATCGTTACTAATTATGTCAAGTAACTGTAACTTCGATACTAATTATGTCAAGTAACTGTAATTTCGATACAAATTTTGGCAGGTAACTGTAACTACGATACTAATTATGACAGGTAACAATAACTTCGATACTAATTATGAAAAGTAACTGTAACTTCGATACTAATTATGACAGGTAACTGTAACTTCGTTACTAATTATGACAAGTAACTGTAATTTCGTTACAAATTATGGCAGGTAATTGTAATTTCGATACTAATTATGACAGGTAACAGTAACTTCGAACTAATTATGACAAGTAACAGTAACTTCGCTACTAATTATGACAAGTAACTGTAACTTCGATACTCATTATGACAGGTAACTGTAACTTCGTTACTATTTATGACAAGTAAATGTAATTTCGATACAAATTTTGGCAGGTAACTGTAACTTCGATACGAAATATGACAGGTAACAGTAACTTCGATGCTAATTATGACAAGTAACTGTAACTTCGATACTAATAATGACAGGTAACTGTACCTTCGTTCCTAATTATGACAAGTAACTGTAATTTCGATACTAATTATGACAGGTAACTGTAACTTCGTTACTAATTATGACAAGTAACTTCAATTTCGATACTAATTATGACAAGTAACTGTAACTTCGATACTAATTATGACAAGTTACTGTAATTTCGTTACAAATTAGGCAGGTAATTGTAATTTCGATACTAAATATGACAGGTAACAGTAACTTCGAACTAATTATGACAAGTAACAGTAACTTCGATACTAATTATGACAAGTAACTGTAACTTCGATACTAATTATGACAGGTAACTGTAACTTCGTTACTATTTATGACAAGTAACTGTAACTTCGTTACTAATTATGACAAGTAACTGTAATTTCGTTACAAATTATGGCAGGTAATTGTAATTTCGATACTAATTATGACAGGTAACAGTAACTTCGAACTAATTATGACAGGTAACTGTATCTTCGTTACTTATTATGACAAGTAACTGTAATTTCGATACAAATTTTGGCAGGTAACTGTAACTTCGATACTAAATATGACAGGTAACAGTAACTTCGATACTAATTATGACAAGTAACTGTAACTTCGATACTAATTATGACAGGTAACTGTAACTTCGTTACTAATTATGACAAGTAACTTTAATTTCGATACTAATTATGACAGGTAACTGTAACTCCGTTACTAATTATGACAAGTAACTTTAATTTCGATACTAATTATGACAAGTAACTGTAACTTCGATACTAATTATGACAGGTAACTGTAACTTCGTTACTAATTATGACAAGTAACTGTAATTTCGTTACAAATTATGGCAAGTAATTGTAATTTCGATACTAATTCTGACAGGTAACAGTAACTTCGAACTAATTATGACATGTAACAGTAACTTCGATACTAATTATGACAAGTAACTGTAACTTCGATACTAATTATGACAGGTAACTGTAACTTCGTTACTAATTATGACAAGTAACTTTAATTTCGATACTAATTATGACAGGTAACTGTAACTCCGTTACTAATTATGACAAGTAACTTTAATTTCGATACTAATTATGACAAGTAACTGTAACTTCGATACTAATTATGACAGGTAACTGTAACTTCGTTACTAATTATGACAGGTAACTGTAACTCCGTTACTAATTATGACAAGTAACTTTAATTTCGATACTAATTATGACAAGTAACTGTCACTTCGATACTAATTATGACAGGTAACTGTAACTTCGTTACTAATTATGACAAGTAACTGTAATTTCGATACAAATTTTGGCAGGTAACTGTAACTTCGTTACTAAATATGACAGGTAACAGTAACTTCGATACTAATTATGACAAGTAACTGTAACTTCGATACTAATTATGACAGGTAACTGTAACTTCGTTACTAATTATGACAAGTAACTGTAATTTCGTTACAAATTATGGCAAGTAATTGTAATTTCGATACTAATTATGACAGGTAACAGTAACTTCGAACTAATTATGACAAGTAACAGTAACTTCGATGCTAATTATGACAAGTAACTGTAACTTCGATACTAATTATGACAGGTAACTGTAACTTCGTTACTAATTATGACAAGTAACTGTAATTTCGATACAAATTTTGGCAGGTAACTGTAACTTCGTTACTAAATATGACAGGTAACAGTAACTTCGATACTAATTATGACAAGTAACTGTAACTTCGATACTAATTATGCCAGGTAACTGTAACTTCGTTACTAATTATGACAAGTAACTGTAATTTCGATACAAATTTTGGCAGGTAACTGTAACTTCGATACTAATTATGACAGGTAACAGTAACTTCGGTACTAATTATGACAGGAAACTGTAACTTCGTTACTAATTATGACAAGTAACTGTAATTTCGATACAAATTATGACAGGTAACTGTAACTTCGTTACTAATTATGACCAATAACTGTAATTTCGTTACAAATTATGGCAGGTAATTGTAATTTCGATACTAATTATGACAGGTAACAGTAACTTCGAACTAATTATGACAAGTAACAGTAACTTCGATACTAATTATGACAAGTAACTGTAACTTCGATACTAATTATGACAGGTAACTGTAACTTCGTTACTAATTATGAAAAGTAACTGTAATTTCGATACAAATTTTGGCAGGTAACTGTAACTTCGATACTAAATATGACAGGTAACAGTAACTTCGATGCTAATTATGACAAGTAACTGTAACTTCGATACTAATTATGACAGGTAACTGTAACTTCGTTACTAATTATGAAAAGTAACTGTAATTTCGATACAAATTATGGCAGGTAACTGTAACTTCGATACTAATTATGACAGGTAACATTGACTTCGATACTAATTATGGCAGGTAACTGTAACTTCGATACTAATTATGACAGGTAACAGTATCTTCGATACTAATTATGAAAGTAACAGTAACTTCTATACTAATTATGACAGGTAACTGTAACTTCGTTACTAATTATGACAAGTAACTCTAATTTCTTTACAAATTATGGCAGGTAATTGTAATTTCGATACTAATTATGACAGGTAACAGTAACTTCGAACTAATTATGACAAGTAACAGTAACTTCGATACTAATTATGACAAGTAACTGTAACTTCGATACTAATTATGACAGGTAACTGTAACTTCGTTACTTATTATGACAAGTAACTGTAATTTCGATACAAATTTTGGCAGGTAACTGTAACTTCGATACTAAATATGACAGGTAACAGTAACTTCGATACTAATTATGACAAGTAACTGTAACTTCGATACTAATTATGACAGGTAACTGTAACTTCGTTACTAATTATGACAAGTAACTTTAATTTCGATACTAATTATGACATGTAACTGTAACTTCGTTACTAATTATGACAAGTAACTTTAATTTCGATACTAATTATGGCAAGTAACTGTAACTTCGATACTAATTATGACAGGTAACTGTAACTTCGTTACTAATTATGACAAGTAACTGTAATTTCGTTACAAATCATGGCAGGTAATTGTAATTTCGATACTAATTATGACAGGTAACAGTAACTTCGAACTAATTATGACAAGTAACAGTAACTTCGATACTAATTATGACAAGTAATTGTAACTTCGATACTAATTATGACAGGTAACTGTAACTTTGTTACTAATTATGACAAATAACTGTAATTTCCATATTAAGGCTTTCACGGCCCGGATTATTATATAAACAATTCATGCTTTTGGGCTAATGCCGTGTGTATTTTTAATTTAAACCATACGTTTCGGAGAAACCTTGCCTCCTTTTTCAATGGAAATAAACAATGTGGCCAAAGAAAGTATATCAATGAGATTACAAAAAATATAGATAAATTCCTCTGTTCGTCACCAGAGAGCAGCTGCCAGAAATGACTGTATGGACCATGGTGGAACGGCGGACAAAGTAGTAAGTAACCAGAAGGTAAAGGGGTCGGTGTGAAAATATAGAAACTCCTCGAAGAATGAGCAGGGGGGGGGGGAGGTGGGGGGCTTAGATGGATATAAGGAAACATAAACAAAAGGGAAGTGTATCTGAACAATACCTAACGTCATACAGTCAACGGCGAAAAAACAGATGGAAACTCCTCCAGTGACGAACAAAGGAGATCAAATCCAGTCTCTGAGCCCTAGAGGGAAAAATGTACAATTTTAAATATGTGAAGAACAAAGAGACTGAGAGGAACTATCTCCCTAGATCCTTAATAACTGGTAGCCAAGTGTCACTTAGCTGATATCCAGTGTCTCTGTTAAAATAATTGGGATTTTTACGAATTTCAACTGCCTCCCTTATAATTCTAGACCAGTTGTGCTTAACAAGGGCAAGCGCATGAGCATCCTTGAAACATACATCGTGCCCTGAAGACAGGGCATGTTCAGCTATAGCTGATTTGTCAGGTTGGTTTAGACGGATGTTCCTTTGATGCTCTTTGATGCGAGTTGCAATGGAACGTTTTGTTTGTCCAATGTAGACTTTTCCGCAAGTACAAGGGACTTCATACACCCCAGGTTGTAGTATTGGAGACAATTTATCTTTGTTTAATGCTAAACGTTGACCAATTTTCGTCATAGTGCCGAAAACTGTTTTTATCTTGTGCTTGCGGAGAATCTTAGCAACGCGGTCAGTGGTGTTGTGAATATAAGGGAGGTAAGCAGTTCCTCTCACGTCGGAGCTCTGAGAAGGTTGTCTATCCCTCCTTCTGGGATGTAGGGACCTATATATAGTGGATTCATTATAGCCATTACCCTTAAACATGGTTTGTAAGGCATGTAACTCTTCCTGAAGAGTTGATGCCTCACAAATACGTTCCGCTCTTTTGGCTAGAGTTGTTATAATTCCTTGTTTTTGTGCTGGGTGGTGGTGGGAGTCCGCATGTAAATAACGGTTAGTGTGAGTTGGCTTACGGTAGACGCTGTGCCCCATGGAGCCATCCGCTTTCCTCCTCACAAGAACATCCAAAAAAGGTAAGCATCCACCTGACTCTAGCTCCATTGTGAAGTGGATTGAAGGATGCAGCTGATTTAGGTGGTTCAGAAAGTGGTTCAGTTTCTCAGAACCCTCCTCCCACACCACGAACGTATCATCCACATACCTCCACCAAATCACAGGTTTGAAAGACGCCGAAGATATAGCCTCCCCCTCAAAATGTTCCATGAAAAAATTTGCCACGACAGGCGAGAGTGGACTTCCCATGGCCACACCATCAGTCTGATCGTAATATTTACCATCTCACAAGAAATAACTGGAACACAAGCAGTGGTGGAATAATCGGGCAATGTCCTCAGGAAACAAATCCTTGATGAGTGACATGACCGAGTCCACCGGCACTCTGGTAAACAAGGACTCTACATCAAAACTCACCAAAATAGCATTTGGTTGAACGGCGATGGTTGACAATTTTTCGACGAAATGGGTTGAATCCCTAATGTAGGACTGTGTGCGCCCCAAATGCGGCTGAAGCAACTTGCTGAGATATTGCGCAAGAGCATAAGTTGGAGAACCTATTGTGCTAACAATTCGTCGAAGAGGGACGTCTTGCTTATGGATTTTTGGAAGACCATACAGTCTCGGAGGAACAGCATCTCTCGGAATAAGACATCTTCCCTGTTTTTATCTTGTTTAACAGTTTAACAAGCTTAGCAGTGGCATTGGATACACGAGTGGTTGGATCACGAGTGCACAGTGTGTAGACAGGATCAGATAACAGAATCGAGATTTTACTTTTATATTCAACGGTATCCATCACCACTGTCGCATTTCCCTTGTCAGCATGAAGAATAGAAATGGTGTCATTATTTCTTAGTTCCTTCAATGCCTTTCTTTCACCCCGAGTTAAATTGGGTGCGGGTACATTCGAGGATCTTAATATCCTCACACTTTCTTGTCTAACTTCTTCAGCTTCATCTGGAGGTAAATTGTAGATGGCAGCCTCAACGGCTCTGTAGGAATCTTGAAGGGTGCGAGAGCAAAGTTGAGACCTCTGCTTAGTAAAGTTGTTTGATAGTCATCTAAAGGGGTATTAGAAAGATTGACTACAACTTTACTAGTATCAAGAACCGTACGAGGAGCTGTTTGTCTCGAGGACAATCGAAGGAACTTAGCTCTTTGTCTATCTACAGCCCGACAAAAATTATTCTCGGCCTGAATAGCGGAGATACGTTCAAAGAACAGCCACAATTCCTCTGAGAGAATGCTACTAAGAAGCAGATGTAAGTGTAATAACTCACGGGAAACTGCGTCCAATTCAGTACGAGAGTTCTGGATCCTCTCGATAACCAGTGCCTTGCTAGCGCGCTGATAAATTCTCATAGCTTTATGAGTGTGTATAGTTTGCTTCAATTTTACACAGTTGGGAATGATGTTATGATCCCTGCATCTAAGAAAGAAGGACAACGATGAAAGGAGAGAGCTCCTTCTTCGCCTCAACTTACTAAATTTAGATGATTGTCGAACAACTTCCTCCCCATAGAGGTTTATAATTTGCATATTAAGGCTTTCACGGCCCGGATTATTATATAAACAATTCATGCTTTTGGGCTAATGCCGTGTGTATTTTTAATTTAAACCATACGTTTCGGAGAAACCTTGCCTCCTTTTTCAATGGAAATAAACAATGTGGCCAAAGAAAGTATATCAATGAGATTACAAAAAATATAGATAAATTCCTCTGTTCGTCACCAGAGAGCAGCTGCCAGAAATGACTGTATGGACCATGGTGGAACGGCGGACAAAGTAGTAAGTAACCAGAAGGTAAAGGGGTCGGTGTGAAAATATAGAAACTCCTCGAAGAATGAGCAGGGGGGGGGGGGGGGGGAGGTGGGGGGCTTAGATGGATATAAGGAAACATAAACAAAAGGGAAGTGTATCTGAACAATACCTAACGTCATACAGTCAACGGCGAAAAAACAGATGGAAACTCCTCCAGTGACGAACAAAGGAGATCAAATCCAGGCTCTGAGCCCTAGAGGGAAAAATGTACAATTTTAAATATGTGAAGAACAGAGAGACTGAGAGGAACTATCTCCCTAGATCCTTAATAACTGGTAGCCAAGTGTCACTTAGCTGATATCCAGTGTCTCTGTTAAAATAATTGGGATTTTTACGAATTTCTGCTGCCTCCCTTATAATTCTAGACCAGTTGTGCTTAACAAGGGCAAGCGCATGAGCATCCTTGAAACATACATCGTGCCCTGAAAACAGGGCATGTTCAGCTATAGCTGATTTGACAGGTTGGTTTAGACGGATGTTCCTTTGATGCTCTTTGATGCGAGTTGCAATGGAACGTTTTGTTTGTCCAATGTAGACTTTTCCGCAAGTACAAGGGACTTCATACACCCCAGGTTGTAGTATTGGAGACAATTTATCTTTGTTTAATGCTAAACGTTGACCAATTTTCGTCATAGTGCCGAAAACTGTTTTTATCTTGTGCTTGCGGAGAATCTTAGCAACGCGGTCAGTGGTGTTGTGAATATAAGGGAGGTAAGCAGTTCCTCTCACGTCGGAGCTCTGAGAAGGTTGTCTATCCCTCCTTCTGGGATGTAGGGACCTATATATAGTGGATTCATTATAGCCATTACCCTTAAACATGGTTTGTAAGGCATGTAACTCTTCCTGAAGAGTTGATGCCTCACAAATACGTTCCGCTCTTTTGGCTAGAGTTGTTATAATTCCTTGTTTTTGTGCTGGGTGGTGGTGGGAGTCCGCATGTAAATAACGGTTAGTGTGAGTTGGCTTACGGTAGACGCTGTGCCCCATGGAGCCATCCGCTTTCCTCCTCACAAGAACATCCAAAAAAGGTAAGCATCCACCTGACTCTAGCTCCATTGTGAAGTGGATTGAAGGATGCAGCTGATTTAGGTGGTTCAGAAAGTGGTTCAGTTTCTCAGAACCCTCCTCCCACACCACGGACGTATCATCCACATACCTCCACCAAATCACAGGTTTGAAAGACACCGAAGATATAGCCTCCCCCTCAAAATGTTCCATGAAAAAATTTGCCACGACAGGCGAGCGTGGACTTCCCATGGCCACACCATCAGTCTGCTCGTAATATTTACCATCCCACAAGAAATAACTGGAACACAAGCAGTGGTGGAATAATCGGGCAATGTCCTCAGGAAACAAATCCTTGATGAGTGACATGACCGAGTCCACCGGCACTCTGGTAAACAAGGACTCTACATCAAAACTCACCAAAATAGCATTTGGTTGAACGGCGATGGTTGACAATTTTTGACGAAATGGGTTGAATCCCTAATGTAGGACTGTGTGCGCCCCAAATGCGGCTGAAGCAACTTGCTGAGATATTGCGCAAGAGCATAAGTTGGAGAACCTATTGTGCTAACAATTGGTCGAAGAGGGACGTCTTGCTTATGGATTTTTGGAAGACCATACAATCTCGGAGGAACAGCATCTCTCGGAATAAGACATCTTCCCTCTTCTTTTGGAATAGATGACAGTTTAACAAGATTAGCAGTGGCATTGGATACACGAGTGGTTGGATCACGAGTGCACAGTGTGTAGACAGGATCAGATAACAGAATCGAGATTTTACTTTTATATTCAACGGTATCCATCACCATTGTCGCATTTCCCTTGTCAGCATGAAGAATAGAAATGGTGTCATTATTTCTTAGTTCCTTCAATGCCTTTCTTTCACCCCGAGTTAAATTGGGTGCGGGTACTTTCGAGGATCTTAATATCCTCACACTTTCTTGTCTACTTCTTCAGCTTCATCTGGAGGTAAATTGTAGATGGCAGCCTCAACGGATGTGATCAACTCCTCTGTAGGAATCTTGAAGGGTGCGAGAGCAACGTTGAGACCTCTGCTTAGTAAAGTTGTTTGATAGTCATCTAAAGGGGTATTAGAAAGATTGACTACAACTTTACTAGTATCAAGAACCGTACGAGGAGCTGTTTGTCTCGAGGACAATCGAAGGAAAAGGAGGCAAGGTTTCTCCGAAACGTATGGTTTTAATTAAAAATACACACGGCATTAGCACAAAAGCATGAATTATTTATATAATAATCCGGGCCGTGAAAGCCTTAATATGCAAATTAGAAACCTCTAAGGG
Organism: Meconema thalassinum; assembly: GCA_946902985.2. Taxonomy (NCBI): domain Eukaryota; kingdom Metazoa; phylum Arthropoda; class Insecta; order Orthoptera; family Tettigoniidae; genus Meconema; species Meconema thalassinum. The sequence continues at coordinate 1,692,106,947 of OX336388.2, read as the reverse complement.
GAGGAAGTGGTTCGACAATCATCTAAATTTAGTAAGTTGAGGCGAAGAAGGAGCTCTCTCCTTTCATCGTTGTCCTTCTTTCTTAGATGCAGGGATCATAACATCATTCCCAACTGTGTAAAATTGAAGCAAACTATACACACTCATAAAGCTATGAGAATTTATCAGCGCGCTAGCAAGGCACTCGTTATCGAGAGGATCCAGAACTCTCGTACTGAATTGGACGCAGTTTCCCGTGAGTTATTACACTTACATCTGCTCCTTAGTAGCATTCTCTCAGAGGAATTGTGGCTGTTCTTTGAACGTATCTCCGCTATTCAGGCCGAGAATAATTTTTGTCGGGCTGTAGATAGACAAAGAGCTAAGTTCCTTCGATTGTCCTCGAGTCAAACAGCTCCTCGTACGGTTCTTGATACTAGTAAAGTTGTAGTCAATCTTTCTAATACCCCTTTAGATGACTATCAAACAACTTCACTAAGCAGAGGTCTCAACTTTGCTCTCGCACCCTTCAAGATTCCTACAGAGGAGTTGATCACATCCGTTGAGGCTGCCATCTACAATTTACCTCCAGATGAAGCTGAAGAAGTTAGACAAGAAAGTGTGAGGATATTAAGATCCTCGAAAGTACCCGCACCCAATTTAACCCGGGGTGAAAGAAAGGCATTGAAGGAACTAAGAAATAATGACACCATTTCTATTCTTCATGCTGACAAGGGAAATGCGACAGTGGTGATGGATACCGTTGAATATAAAAGTAAAATCTCGATTCTGTTATCTGATCCTGTCTACACACTGTGCACTCGTGATCCAACCACTCGTGTATCCAATGCCACTGCTAAGCTTGTTAAACTGTCATCTATTCCAAAAGAAGAGGGAAGATGTCTTATTCCGAGAGATGCTGTTCCTCCGAGATTGTATGGTCTTCCAAAAATCCATAAGCAAGACGTCCCTCTTCGACCAATTGCTAGCACAATAGGTTCTCCAACTTATGCTCTTGCGCAATATCTCAGCAAGTTGCTTCAGCCGCATTTGGGGCGCACACAGTCCTACATTAGGGATTCAACCCATTTCGTCGAAAAATTGTCAACCATCGCCGTTCAACCAAATGCTATTTTGGTGAGTTTTGATGTAGAGTCCTTGTTTACCAGAGTGCCGGTGGACTCGGTCATGTCACTCATCAAGGATTTGTTTCCTGAGGACATTGCCCGATTATTCCACCACTGCTTGTGTTCCAGTTATTTCTTGTGGGATGGTAAATATTACGAGCAGACTGATGGTGTGGCCATGGGAAGTCCACTCTCGCCTGTCGTGGCAAATTTTTTCATGGAACATTTTGAGGGGGAGGCTATATCTTCGGCGTCTTTCAAACCTGTGATTTGGTGGAGGTATGTGGATGATACGTTCGTGGTGTGGGAGGAGGGTTCTGAGAAACTGAACCATTTTCTGAACCACCTAAATCAGCTGCATCCTTCAATCCACTTCACAATGGAGCTAGAGTCAGGTGGATGCTTACCTTTTTTGGATGTTCTTGTGAGGAGGAAAGCGGATGGCTCCATGGGGCACAGCGTCTACCGTAAGCCAACTCACACTAACCGTTATTTACATGCGGACTCCCACCACCACCCAGCACAAAAACAAGGAATTATAACAACTCTAGCCAAAAGAGCGGAACGTATTTGTGAGGCATCAACTCTTCAGGAAGAGTTACATGCCTTACAAACCATGTTTAAGGGTAATGGCTATAATGAATCCACTATATATAGGTCCCTACATCCCAGAAGGAGGGATAGACAACCTTCTCAGAGCTCCGACGTGAGAGGAACTGCTTACCTCCCTTATATTCACAACACCACTGACCGCGTTGCTAAGATTCTCCGCAAGCACAAGATAAAAACAGTTTTCGGCACTATGACGAAAATTGGTCAACGTTTAGCATTAAACAAAGATAAATTGTCTCCAATACTACAACCTGGGGTGTATGAAGTCCCTTGTACTTGCGGAAAAGTCTACATTGGACAAACAAAACGTTCCATTGCAACTCGCATCAAAGAGCATCAAAGGAACATCCGTCTAAACCAACCTGACAAATCAGCTATAGCTGAACATGCCCTGTCTTCAGGGCACGATGTATGTTTCAAGGATGCTCATACGCTTGCCCTTGTTAAGCACAACTGGTCTAGAATTATAAGGGAGGCAGTTGAAATTCGTAAAAATCCCAATTATTTTAACAGAGACACTGGATATCAGCTAAGTGACACTTGGCTACCAGTTATTAAGGATCTAGGGAGATAGTTCCTCTCAGTCTCTCTGTTCTTCACATATTTAAAATTGTACATTTTTCCCTCTAGGGCTCAGAGCCTGGATTTGATCTCCTTTGTTCGTCACTGGAGGAGTTTCCATCTGTTTTTTCGCCGTTGACTGTATGACGTTAGGTATTGTTCAGATACACTTCCCTTTTGTTTATGTTTCCTTATATCCATCTAAGCCCCCCACCTACCCCCCCCCCCCCCTGCTCATTCTTCGAGGAGTTTCTATATTTTCACACCGACCCCTTTACCTTCTGGTTACTTACTACTTTGTCCGCCGTTCCACCATGGTCCATACATACATTTCTGGCAGCTGCTCTCTGGTGACGAACAGAGGAATTTATCTATATTTTTTGTAATCTCATTGATATACTTTCTTTGGCCACATTGTTTATTTCCATTGAAAAAGGAGGCAAGGTTTCTCCGAAACGTATGGTTTAAATTAAAAATACACACGGCATTAGCCCAAAAGCATGAATTGTTTATATAACTGTAATTTCGTTACAAATTATGGCAGGTAATTGTAATTTCGATACTAATTGTGACAGGTAACAGTAACTTCGAACTAATTATGACAAGTAACAGTAACTTCGTTACTAATTATGACACGTAACTGTAACTTCGATACGAATTATGACAGGTAACAGTAACTTCGGTACTAATTATGACAGGAAACTGTAACTTCGTTACTAATTATGTCAAGTAACTGTAATTTCGATACAAATTATGACAGGTAACTGTAGCTTCGTTACTAATTATGACAAGTAACTGTAATTTCGATACAAATTATGGCAGGTAACAGTACCTGCGATACTAATTATGACAGGTAACTGTAACTTCGATACTAATTATGACAAGGAACTGTAATTTCGATACAAATTATGGCAGGTAACTGTAACTTCGATGCTATTAATGACAGGTAACAGTAACTTCGGTACTAATTATGACAAGTAACTATACCTTCGATACAAATTATGACAGGTAACTGTAACTTCGATACTAATTATGACAAATAACTGTATTTTCGATACAAATTATGGCAGGTAATTGTAATTTCGATACTAATTATGACAGGTAACAGTAACTTCGATACTAATTATGACAAGTACCAGTAACTTCGATACTAATTATGACAAGTAACTGTAACTTCGATACTAATTATGACAGGTAATTGTAACTTCGTTACTAATTATGACAAGTAACTGTAATTTCGATACAAATTTTGGCAGGTAACTGTAAATTCGATACTAATTATGACAGGTAACAGTAACTTCGATACTAATTATGACAAGTATCTGTAACTTCGATACTAATTATGACAGGTAACTTCGTTACTAATTATGACAAGTAACTGTAATTTCAATACAAATTATGGCAGGTAACTGTAACTTCGATACAAATTATGACAGGTAACAGTAACTTCGATACTTATTATGACAAGCAACTATAACTTCGATACAAATTATGACAGGTAATTGTAACTTCGATACTAATTATGACAAGAAACTCTAACTTCATTACTAATTATGAACAGTAACAGTAATTTTGATAAAAAATTTTGGTAGGTAACTGTAACTTCAATACTAATTATGACAGGTAACGGTAACTTCGATACTAATTATGACTGGTAACTGTAACTTCGTAACTAATTATGACAAGTAACTTTAATTTCGATACTAATTATGGCAGGTAACTGTAACTTCGTTACTAATTATGACAAGTCCCAGTAATTTCGATACAAATTATGGCAGGTAACTGTAACTTCGATACTAATTATGTCAGGTAACAGTAACTTCGATACTAATTATGACAGGAAACTGTACCTTCGTTACTAATTATGACAAGTAACTGTAATTTCGATACAAATTATGACAGGTAAGTGTTACATCGTTACTAATTATGACAAGTAACTGTAATTTCGATACAAATTATGGCAGGTAACAGTACCTTCGATACTAATTATGACAGGTAACTGTAACTTCGATACTAATTATGACAAGGAACTGTAATTTCGATACCAATTATGGCAGGTAACTGTAACTATGATACTAATTATGACAGGTAACAGTAACGTCGATACTAATTATGACAAGTAACTGTAACTTCGTTACTAATTATGACAAGTAACTTTAATTTTGATTAAAAATTATGGCAGGTAACAGTAAATTCGATACTGATTAATACAGGTAACAGTAACTTCGATACTAATTATGACAGGTAACTGTAACTTCGAAACTAATTATGACAAGTAACTGTAACTTCGATACTAATTATGACAGGTAACTGTAACTTCGTTACTAATTATGACAAGTAACTGTAATTTCGTTACAAATTATGGCAGGTAATTGTAATTTCGATACTAATTATGACAGGTAACAGTAACTTCGAACTAATTATGACAAGTAACAGTAACTTCGAAACTAATTATGACAAGTAATTGTAACTTCGATACTAATTATGACAGGTAACTGTAACTTCGTTACAAATTATGACAAGTAACTGTAATTTCGATACAAATTTTGGCAGGTAACTGTAACTTCGTTACTAAATATGACAGGTAACAGTTACTTCGATATTAATTATGACAAGTAACTGTAACTTCGATACTAATTATGACAGGTAACTGTATCTTCTTTACTAATTATGACAAGTAACTGTAACTTCGATACTAATTATGACAGGTAACAGTAACTTCGGTACTAATTATGACAGGAAACTGTAACTTCGTTACTAATTATGACAAGTAACTGTAATTTCGATACAAATTATGACAGGTAACTGTAACTTCGTTACTAATTATGAAAAGTAACTGTAATTTCGTTACAAATTATGGCAGGTAATTGTAATTTCGATACTAATTATGACAGGTAACAGTAACTTCGAACTAATTATGACAAGTAACAGTAACTTCGATACTAATTAAGACAAGTAACTGTAACTTCGATACTAATTATGACAGGTAACTGTAACTTCGTTACTAATTATGACAAGTAACTGTAATTTCGATACTAACTATGACAGGTAACTGTAACTTCGTTACTAATTATGACAAGTAACTTTAATTTCGATACTAATTATGCCAGGTAACTGTATCTTCGTTACTAATTATGACAAGTAAATGTAATTTCGATACTAATTATGGCAGGTAACTGTAACTTCGATACTAATTATGACAGGTAACATTAACTTCGATACTAATTATGGCAGGTAACTGTAACTTCGATACTAATTATGACAGGTAACAGTATCTTCGATACTAATTATGAAAGTAACTGTAACTTCTATACTAATTATGACAGGTAACTGTAACTTCGTTACTAATTATGACAAGTAACTGTAATTTCGTTACAAATTATGGCAGGTAATTGTAATTTCGATACTAATTATGACAGTTAACAGTAACTTCGAACTAATTATGACAAGTAACAGTAACTTCGATACTAATTATGACATGTAACTGTAACTTCGATACTTATTATGACAGGTAACTGTAACTTCGTTACTTATTATGACAAGTAACTGTAATTTCGATACAAATTTTGGCAGGTAACTGTAACTTCGATACTAAATATGACAGGTAACAGTAACTTCGATACTAATTATGACAAGTAACTGTAACTTCGATACTAATTATGACAGGTAACTGTAACTTCGTTACTAATTATGACAAGTAACTTTAATTTCGATACTAATAATGACAGGTAACTGTAACTTCGTTACTAATTATGACAAGTAACTTTAATTTCGATACTAATTATGACAAGTAACTGTAACTTCGATACTAATTATGCCAGGTAACTGTATCTTCGTTACTAATTATGACAAGTAAATGTAATTTCGTTACAAATTATGGCAGGAAATTGTAATTTCGATACTAATTATGACAGGTAACAGTAACTTCGAACTAATTATGACAAGTAACAGTAACTTCGATACTAATTATGACAAGTAACTGTAACTTCTATACTAATTATGACAGGTAAATGTAACTTCGTTACTAATTATGACAAGTAACAGTAATTTCGATACAAATTTTGGCAGGTAACTGTAATTTCGTTTCTAAATATGACAGGTAACAGTAACTTCGATACTAATTATGACAAGTAACTGTAACTTCGATACTAATTATGACAGGTAACTGTAACTTCGTTACTAATTATGACAAGTAACTATAACTTCGATACTAATTATGACAGGTAACAGTTACTTCGGTACTAATTATGACAGGAAACTGTAACTTCGTTACTAATTATGTCAAGTAACTGTAATTTCGATACAAATTATGACAGGTAATTGTAGCTTCGTTACTAATTATGACAAGTAACTGTAATTTCGATACAAATTATGGCAGGTAACAGTACCTGCGATACTAATTATGACAGGTAACTGTAACTTCGATACTAATTATGACAAGGAACTGTAATTTCGATACAAATTATGGCAGGTAACTGTAAATTCGATGCTATTAATGACAGGTAACAGTAACTTCGGTACTATTTATGACAAGTAACTATACCTTCGATACAAATTATGACAGGTAACTGTAACTTCGATACTAATTATGACAAATAACTGTATTTTCGATACAAATTATGGCAGGTAATTGTAATTTCGATACTAATTATGACAGGTAACAGTAACTTCGATACTAATTATGACAAGTACCAGTAACTTCGATACTAATTATGACAAGTAACTGTAACTTCCATACTAATTATGACAGGTAATTGTAACTTCGTTACTAATTATGACAAGTAACTGTAATTTCGATACAAATTTTGGCAGGTAACTGTAAATTCGATACTAATTATGACAGGTAACAGTAACTTCGATACTAATTATGACAAGTATCTGTAACTTCGATACTAATTATGACAGGTAACTTCGTTACTAATTATGACAAGTAACTGTAATTTCAATACAAATTATGGCAGGTAACTGTAACTTCGATACAAATTATGACAGGTAACAGTAACTTCGATACTTATTATGACAAGCAACTATAACTTCGATACAAATTATGACAGGTAATTGTAACTTCGATACTAATTATGACAAGAAACTCTAACTTCATTACTAATTATGACCAGTAACAGTAATTTTGATAAAAAATTTTGGTAGGTAACTGTAACTTCAATACTAATTATGACAGGTAACAGTAACTTCGATACTAATTATGACTGGTAACTGTAACTTCGTAACTAATTATGACAAGTAACTTTAATTTCGATACTAATTATGGCAGGTAACTGTAACTTCGTTACTAATTATGACAAGTCCCAGTAATTTCGATACAAATTATGGCAGGTAACTGTAACTTCGATACTAATTATGTCAGGTAACAGTAACTTCGATACTAATTATGACAGGAAACTGTACCTTCGTTACTAATTATGACAAGTAACTGTAATTTCGATACAAATTATGACAGGTAAGTGTAACATCGTTACTAATTATGACAAGTAACTGTAATTTCGATACAAATTATGGCAGGTAACAGTACCTTCGATACTAATTATGACAGGTAACTGTAACTTCGATACTAATTATGACAAGGAACTGTAATTTCGATACCAATTATGGCAGGTAACTGTAACTATGATACTAATTATGACAGGTAACAGTAACGTCGATACTAATTATGACAAGTAACTGTAACTTCGTTACTAATTATGACAAGTAACTTTAATTTTGATTAAAAATTATGGCAGGTAACAGTAAATTCGATACTGATTAATACAGGTAACAGTAACTTCGATACTAATTATGACAGGTAACTGTAACTTCGAAACTAATTATGACAAGTAACTGTAACTTCGATACTTATTATGACAGGTAACTGTAACTTCATTACTAATTATGACAAGAAACTGTAACTTCGATACTAATAATGACAGGTAACTGTAACTTCGATACTATTTATGACAAGGAACTGTAATTTCGATACAAATTATGGCAGGTAACTGTAACTTTGATACTAATTATGACAGGAAACAGTAACTTCGATACTAATTATGACAAGTAACTGTAACCTCGTTACTAATTATGACAAGTAACTCTAATTTTGATAAAAAATTATGGCAGGGAACTGTAACTTCGATACTAATTAATACAGGTAACAGTAACTTCGATACTAATTATGACTGTTTTCTGTAACATCGTTACTAATTATGTCAAGTAACTGTAACTTCGATACTAATTTTGACATGTAACTGTAATTTCGATACAAATTTGGCAGATAACTGTAACTACGATACTAATTATGACAGGTAACAGTAACTTTGATACTAATTATGAAAAGTAACTGTAACTTCGATACTAATTATGACAGGTAACTGTAACTTCGTTACTAATTATGACAAGTAACTGTAATTTCGTTACAAATTACGGCAGGTAATTGTAATTTCGATACTAATTATGACAGGTAACAGTAACTTCGGAATAATTATGACAAGTAACAGTAACTTCGATACTAATTATGACAAGTAACTGTAACTTCGATACTAATTATGACAGGTAACTGTAACTTCGTTACTAATTATGACAAGTAACTGTAATTTCGATACTAATTGTGACAGGTAACTGTAACGTCGTTACTAATTATGACAAGTCACTTTAATTTCGATACTAATTATGACAAGTAACTGTAACTTCGATACTAGTTATGACAAGTTACTGTAATTTCGTTACAAATTATGGCAAGTAATTGTAATTTCGATACTAATTATGACAGGTAACAGTAACTTCGAACTAATTATGACAAGTAACAGTAACTTCGATACTAATTATGACAAGTAACTGTAACTTCGATACTAATTATGACAGGTAACTGTAACTTCGTGACTATTTATGACAAGTAACTGTAATTTCGATACAAATTTTGGCAGGTAACTGTAACTTCGATACTAAATATGACAGGTAACAGTAACGTCGATGCTAATTATGACAAGTAACTGTAACTTCGATAATAATTATGACAGGTTACTGTAACTTCGTTACTTATTATGAAAAGTAACTGTAATTTCGATAGAAATTATGGCAGGTAACTGTAACTTCGATACTAATTATGACAGATAACATTAACTTCGATACTAATTATGGCAGGTAACTGTAACTTCGATACTAATTATGACAGGTAACAGTATCTTCGATACTAATTATGAAAGTAACTGTAACATCTATACTAATTATGACAGGTAACTGTAAATTCGTTACTAATTATGACAAGTAACTGTAATTTCGTTACAAATTATGGCAGGTAATTGTAATTTCGATACTAATTATGACAGGTAACAGTAACTTCGAACTAATTATGACAAGTAACTGTAACTTCGATACTAATTATGACAGGTAACTGTAACTTCGTTACTAATTATGACAAGTAACTTTAATTTCGATACTAATTATGACAAGTAACTGTAACTTCGATACTAATTATGACAGGTAACTGTAACTTCGTTACTAATTATGACAAGTAACTGTAATTTCGTTACAAATTATGGCAGGTAATTGTAATTTCGATACTAATTATGACAGGTAACAGTAACTTCGAACTAATTATGACAAGTAACAGTAACTTCGAAACTAATTATGACAAGTAATTGTAACGTCGATACTAATTATGACAGGTAACTGTAACTTCGTTACAAATTATGACAAGTAACTGTAATTTCGATACAAATTTTGGCAGGTAACTGTAACTTCGTTACTAAATATGACAGGTAACAGTTACTTCGATACTAATTATGACAAGTAACTGTAACTTCGATACTAATTATGACAGGTAACTGTATCTTCTTTACAAATTATGACAAGTAACTGTAACTTCGATACTAATTATGACAGGTAACAGTAACTTCGGTACTAATTATGACAGGAAACTGTAACTTCGTTACTAATTATGACAAGTAACTGTAATTTCGATACAAATTATGACAGGTAACTGTAACTTCGTTACTAATTATGACAAGTAACTGTAATTTCGTTACAAATTATGGCAGGTAATTGTAATTTCGATACTAATTATGACAGGTAACAGTAACTTCGAACTAATTATGACAAGTAACAGTAACTTCGATACTAATTAAGACAAGTAACTGTAACTTCGATACTAATTATGACAGGTAACTGTAACTTCGTTACTAATTATGACAAGTAACTGTAATTTCGATACTAATTATGACAGGTAACTGTAACTTCGTTACTAATTATGACAAGTAACATTAATTTCGATACTAATTATGACAAGTAACTGTAACTTCGATACTAATTATGACAAGTTACTGTAATTTCGTTACAAATTATGGCAGGTAATTGTAATTTCGATACTAATTATGACAGGTAACAGTAACTTCGAACTAATTATGACAAGTAACAGTAACTTCGATACTAATTAAGACAAGTAACTGTAACTTCGATACTAATTATGACAGGGAACTGTAACTTCGTTACTAATTATGACAAGTAACTGTAATTTCGATACTAATTATGACAGGTAACTGTAACTTCGTTACTAATTATGACAAGTAACTTTAATTTCGATACTAATTATGACAGGTAACTGTAACTTCGTTACTAATTATGACAAGTAACTGTAATTTCGTTACAAATTATGGCAGGTAATTGTAATTTCGATACTAATTATGACAGGTAACAGTAACTTCGAACTAATTATGACAAGTAACAGTAACTTCGAAACTAATTATGACAAGTAATTGTAACTTCGATACTAATTATGACAGGTAACTGTAACTTCGTTACAAATTACGACAAGTAACTGTAATTTCGATACAAATTTTGGCAGGTAACTGTAACTTCGTTACTAAATATGACAGGTAACAGTTACTTCGATACTAATTATGACAAGTAACTGTAACTTCGATACTAATTATGACAGGTAACTGTATCTTCTTTACTAATTATGACAAGTAACTGTAACTTCGATACTAATTATGACAGGTAACAGTAACTTCGGTACTAATTATGACAGGAAACTGTAACTTCGTTACTAATTATGACAAGTAACTGTAATTTCGATACAAATTATGACAGGTAACTGTAACTTCGTTACTAATTATGACAAGTAACTGTAATTTCGTTACAAATTATGGCAGGTAATTGTAATTTCGATACTAATTATGACAGGTAACAGTAACTTCGAACTAATTATGACAAGTAACAGTAACTTCGATACTAATTAAGACAAGTAACTGTAACTTCGATACTAATTATGACAGGTAACTGTAACTTCGTTACTAATTATGACAAGTAACTGTAATTTCGATACTAATTATGACAGGTAACTGTAACTTCGTTACTAATTATGACAAGTAACTCTAATTTCGATACTAATTATGACAGGTAACTGTAACTTCGTTACTAATTATGACAAGTAACTTTAAATTCGATACTAATAATGACAGATAACTGTAACTTCGTTACTAATTATGACAAGTAACTTTAATTTCGATACTAATTATGACAAGTAACTGTAACTTCGATACTAATTATGCCAGGTAACTGTAACTTCGTTACTAATTATGACAAGTAAATTTAATTTCGTTACAAATTATGGCAGGTAATTGTAATTTCGATACTAATTATGACAGGTAAAAGTAACTTCGAGCTAATTATGACAAGTAACAGTAACTTCGATACTAATTATGACAAGTAACTGTAACTTCGATACTAATTATGACAGGTAACTGTAACTTCGTTACTAATTATGTCAAGTAACAGTAATTTCGATACAAATTTTGGCAGGTAACTGTAATTTCGTTACTAAATATGACAGGTAACAGTAACTTCGATACTAATTATGACAAGTAACTGTAACTTCGATACTAATTATGACAGGTAACTGTAACTTCGTTACTAATTATGACAAGTAACTGTAACATCGATACTAATTATGACAGGTAACAGTAACTTCGGTACTAATTATGACAGGAAACTGTAACTTCGTTACTAATTATGACAAGTAACTGTACTTTCGATACTAATTATGGCAGGTAACTGTAACTTCGATACTAATTATGACAGGTAACATTAACTTCGATACTAATTATGGCAGGTAACTGTAACTTCGATACTAATTATGACAGGTAACAGTATCTTCGATACTAATTATGAAAGTAACTGTAACTTCTATACTAATTATGACAGGTAACTGTAACTTCGTTACTAATTATGACAAGTAACTTTAATTTCGTTACAAATTATGGCAGGTAATTGTAATTTCGATACTAATTATGACAGTTAACAGTAACTTCGAACTAATTATGACAAGTAACAGTAACTTCGATACTAATTATGACATGTAACTGTAACTTCGATAATTATTATGACAGGTAACTGTAATTTCGATACAAATTTTGGCAGGTAACTGTAACTTCGATACTAAATATGACAGGTAACAGTAACTTCGATACTAATTATGACAAGTAACTGTAACTTCGATACTAATTATGACAGGTAACTGTAACTTCGTTACTAATTATGACAAGTAACTTTAATTTCGATAATAATAATGACAGGTAACTGTAACTTCGTTACTAATTATGACAAGTAACTTTAATTTCGATACTAATTATGACAAGTAACTGTAACTTCGATACTAATTATGCCAGGTAACTGTATCTTCGTTACTAATTATGACAAGTAAATGTAATTTCGTTACAAATTATGGCAGGAAATTGTAATTTCGATACTAATTATGACAGGTAACAGTAACTTCGAACTAATTATGACAAGTAACAGTAACTTCGATACTAATTATGACAAGTAACTGTAACTTCGATACTAATTATGACAGGTAAATTTAACTTCGTTACTAATTATGACAAGTAACAGTAATTTCGATACAAATTTTGGCAGGTAACTGTAATTTCGTTTCTAAATATGACAGGTAACAGTAACTTCGATACTAATTATGACAAGTAACTGTAACTTCGATACTAATTATGACAGGTAACTGTAACTTCGTTACTAATTATGACAAGTAACTATAACTTCGATACTAATTATGACAGGTAACAGTTACTTCGGTACTAATTATGACAGGAAACTGTAACTTCGTTACTAATTATGTCAAGTAACTGTAATTTCGATACAAATTATGACAGGTAATTGTAGCTTCGTTACTAATTATGACAAGTAACTGTAATTTCGATACAAATTATGGCAGGTAACAGTACCTGCGATACTAATTATGACAGGTAACTGTAACTTCGATACTAATTATGACAAGGAACTGTAATTTCGATACAAATTATGGCAGGTAACTGTAACTTCGATGCTATTAATGACAGGTAACAGTAACTTCGGTACTAATTATGACAAGTAACTATACCTTCGATACAAATTATGACAGGTAACTGTAACTTCGATACTAATTATGACAAATAACTGTATTTTCGATACAAATTATGGCAGGTAATTGTAATTTCGATACTAATTATGACAGGTAACAGTAACTTCGATACTAATTATGACAAGTACCAGTAACTTCGATACTAATTATGACAAGTAACTGTAACTTCGATACTAATTATGACAGGTAATTGTAACTTCGTTACTAATTATGACAAGTAACTGTAATTTCGATACAAATTTTGGCAGGTAACTGTAAATTCGATACTAATTATGACAGGTAACAGTAACTTCGATACTAATTATGACAAGTATCTGTAACTTCGATACTAATTATGACAGGTAACTTCGTTACTAATTATGACAAGTAACTGTAATTTCAATACAAATTATGGCAGGTAACTGTAACTTCGATAAAAATTATGACAGGTAACAGTAACTTCGATACTTATTATGACAAGCAACTATAACTTCGATACAAATTATGACAGGTAATTGTAACTTCGATACTAATTATGACAAGAAACTCTAACTTCATTACTAATTATGACCAGTAACAGTAATTTTGATAAAAAATTTTGGTAGGTAACTGTAACTTCAATACTAATTATGACAGGTAACAGTAACTTCGATACTAATTATGACTGGTAACTGTAACTTCGTAACTAATTATGACAAGTAACTTTAATTTAGATACTAATTATGGCAGGTAACTGTAACTTCGTTACTAATTATGACAAGTCCCAGTAATTTCGATACAAATTATGGCAGGTAACTGTAACTTCGATACTAATTATGTCAGGTAACAGTAACTTCGATACTAATTATGACAGGAAACTGTACCTTCGTTACTAATTATGACAAGTAACTGTAATTTCGATACAAATTATGACAGGTTAGTGTAACATCGTTACTAATTATGACAAGTAACTGTAATTTCGATACAAATTATGGCAGGTAACAGTACCTTCGATACTAATTATGACAGGTAACTGTAACTTCGATACTAATTATGACAAGGAACTGTAATTTCGATACCAATTATGGCAGGTAACTGTAACTATGATACTAATTATGACAGGTAACAGTAACGTCGATACTAATTATGACAAGTAACTGTAACTTCGTTACTAATTATGACAAGTAACTTTAATTTTGATTAAAAATTATGGCAGGTAACAGTAAATTCGATACTGATTAATACAGGTAACAGTAACTTCGATACTAATTATGACAGGTAACTGTAACTTCGAAACTAATTATGACAAGTAACTGTAACTTCGATACTTATTATGACAGGTAACTGTAACTTCATTACTAATTATGACAAGAAACTGTAACTTCGATACTAATAATGACAGGTAACTGTAACTTCGATACTATTTATGACAAGGAACTGTAATTTCGATACAAATTATGGCAGGTAACTGTAACTTTGATACTAATTATGACAGGAAACAGTAACTTCGATACTAATTATGACAAGTAACTGTAACCTCGTTACTAATTATGACAAGTAACTCTAATTTTGATAAAAAATTATGGCAGGGAACTGTAACTTCGATACTAATTAATACAGGTAACAGTAACTTCGATACTAATTATGACTGTTTTCTGTAACATCGTTACTAATTATGTCAAGTAACTGTAACTTCGATACTAATTATGACATGTAACTGTAATTTCGATACAAATTTTGGCAGGTAACTGTAACTACGATACTAATTATGACAGGTAACAGTAACTTTGATACTAATTATGAAAAGTAACTGTAACTTCGATACTAATTATGACAGGTAACTGTAACTTCGTTACTAATTATGACAAGTAACTGTAATTTCGATACTAATTATGACAGGTAACTGTAACTTCGTTACTAATTATGACAAGTAACTCTAATTTCGATACTAATTATGACAGGTAACTGTAACTTCGTTACTAATTATGACAAGTAACTTTAAATTCGATACTAATAATGACAGATAACTGTAACTTCGTTACTAATTATGACAAGTAACTTTAATTTCGATACTAATTATGACAAGTAACTGTAACTTCGATACTAATTATGCCAGGTAACTGTAACTTCGTTACTAATTATGACAAGTAAATTTAATTTCGTTACAAATTATGGCAGGTAATTGTAATTTCGATACTAATTATGACAGGTAAATGTAACTTCGAGCTAATTATGACAAGTAACAGTAACTTCGATACTAATTATGACAAGTAACTGTAACTTCGATACTAATTATGACAGGTAACTGTAACTTCGTTACTAATTATGTCAAGTAACAGTAATTTCGATACAAATTTTGGCAGGTAACTGTAATTTCGTTACTAAATATGACAGGTAACAGTAACTTCGATACTAATTATGACAAGTAACTGTAACTTCGATACTAATTATGACAGGTAACTGTAACTTCGTTACTAATTATGACAAGTAACTGTAACTTCGATACTAATTATGACAGGTAACAGTAACTTCGGTACTAATTGTGACAGGAAACTGTAACTTCGTTACTAATTATGACAAGTAACTGTACTTTCGATACTAATTATGGCAGGTAACTGTAACTTCGATACTAATTATGACAGGTAACATTAACTTCGATACTAATTATGGCAGGTAACTGTAACTTCGATACTAATTATGACAGGTAACAGTATCTTCGATACTAATTATGAAAGTAACTGTAACTTCTATACTAATTATGACAGGTAACTGTAACTTCGTTACTAATTATGACAAGTAACTTTAATTTCGTTACAAATTATGGCAGGTAATTGTAATTTCGATACTAATTATGACAGTTAACAGTAACTTCGAACTAATTATGACAAGTAACAGTAACTTCGATACTAATTATGACATGTAACTGTAACTTCGATAATTATTATGACAGGTAACTGTAACTTCGTTACTTATTATGACAAGTAACTGTAATTTCGATACAAATTTTGGCAGGTAACTGTAACTTCGATACTAAATATGACAGGTAACAGTAACTTCGATACTAATTATGACAAGTAACTGTAACTTCGATACTAATTATGACAGGTAACTGTAACTTCGTTACTAATTATGACAAGTAACTTTAATTTCGATAATAATAATGACAGGTAACTGTAACTTCGTTACTAATTATGACAAGTAACTTTAATTTCGATACTAATTATGACAAGTAACTGTAACTTCGATACTAATTATGCCAGGTAACTGTATCTTCGTTACTAATTATGACAAGTAAATGTAATTTCGTTACAAATTATGGCAGGAAATTGTAATTTCGATACTAATTATGACAGGTAACAGTAACTTCGAACTAATTATGACAAGTAACAGTAACTTCGATACTAATTATGACAAGTAACTGTAACTTCGATACTAATTATGACAGGTAAATTTAACTTCGTTACTAATTATGACAAGTAACAGTAATTTCGATACAAATTTTGGCAGGTAACTGTAATTTCGTTTCTAAATATGACAGGTAACAGTAACTTCGATACTAATTATGACAAGTAACTGTAACTTCGATACTAATTATGACAGGTAACTGTAACTTCGTTACTAATTATGACAAGTAACTATAACTTCGATACTAATTATGACAGGTAACAGTTACTTCGGTACTAATTATGACAGGAAACTGTAACTTCGTTACTAATTATGTCAAGTAACTGTAATTTCGATACAAATTATGACAGGTAATTGTAGCTTCGTTACTAATTATGACAAGTAACTGTAATTTCGATACAAATTATGGCAGGTAACAGTACCTGCGATACTAATTATGACAGGTAACTGTAACTTCGATACTAATTATGACAAGGAACTGTAATTTCGATACAAATTATGGCAGGTAACTGTAACTTCGATGCTATTAATGACAGGTAACAGTAACTTCGGTACTAATTATGACAAGTAACTATACCTTCGATACAAATTATGACAGGTAACTGTAACTTCGATACTAATTATGACAAATAACTGTATTTTCGATACAAATTATGGCAGGTAATTGTAATTTCGATACTAATTATGACAGGTAACAGTAACTTCGATACTAATTATGACAAGTACCAGTAACTTCGATACTAATTATGACAAGTAACTGTAACTTCGATACTAATTATGACAGGTAATTGTAACTTCGTTACTAATTATGACAAGTAACTGTAATTTCGATACAAATTTTGGCAGGTAACTGTAAATTCGATACTAATTATGACAGGTAACAGTAACTTCGATACTAATTATGACAAGTATCTGTAACTTCGATACTAATTATGACAGGTAACTTCGTTACTAATTATGACAAGTAACTGTAATTTCAATACAAATTATGGCAGGTAGCTGTAACTTCGATAAAAATTATGACAGGTAACAGTAACTTCGATACTTATTATGACAAGCAACTATAACTTCGATACAAATTATGACAGGTAATTGTAACTTCGATACTAATTATGACAAGAAACTCTAACTTCATTACTAATTATGACCAGTAACAGTAATTTTGATAAAAAATTTTGGTAGGTAACTGTAACTTCAATACTAATTATGACAGGTAACAGTAACTTCGATACTAATTATGACTGGTAACTGTAACTTCGTAACTAATTATGACAAGTAACTTTAATTTAGATACTAATTATGGCAGGTAACTGTAACTTCGTTACTAATTATGACAAGTCCCAGTAATTTCGATACAAATTATGGCAGGTAACTGTAACTTCGATACTAATTATGTCAGGTAACAGTAACTTCGATACTAATTATGACAGGAAACTGTACCTTCGTTACTAATTATGACAAGTAACTGTAATTTCGATACAAATTATGACAGGTTAGTGTAACATCGTTACTAATTATGACAAGTAACTGTAATTTCGATACAAATTATGGCAGGTAACAGTACCTTCGATACTAATTATGACAGGTAACTGTAACTTCGATACTAATTATGACAAGGAACTGTAATTTCGATACCAATTATGGCAGGTAACTGTAACTATGATACTAATTATGACAGGTAACAGTAACGTCGATACTAATTATGACAAGTAACTGTAACTTCGTTACTAATTATGACAAGTAACTTTAATTTTGATTAAAAATTATGGCAGGTAACAGTAAATTCGATACTGATTAATACAGGTAACAGTAACTTCGATACTAATTATGACAGGTAACTGTAACTTCGAAACTAATTATGACAAGTAACTGTAACTTCGATACTTATTATGACAGGTAACTGTAACTTCATTACTAATTATGACAAGAAACTGTAACTTCGATACTAATAATGACAGGTAACTGTAACTTCGATACTATTTATGACAAGGAACTGTAATTTCGATACAAATTATGGCAGGTAACTGTAACTTTGATACTAATTATGACAGGAAACAGTAACTTCGATACTAATTATGACAAGTAACTGTAACCTCGTTACTAATTATGACAAGTAACTCTAATTTTGATAAAAAATTATGGCAGGGAACTGTAACTTCGATACTAATTAATACAGGTAACAGTAACTTCGATACTAATTATGACTGTTTTCTGTAACATCGTTACTAATTATGTCAAGTAACTGTAACTTCGATACTAATTATGACATGTAACTGTAATTTCGATACAAATTTTGGCAGGTAACTGTAACTACGATACTAATTATGACAGGTAACAGTAACTTTGATACTAATTATGAAAAGTAACTGTAACTTCGATACTAATTATGACAGGTAACTGTAACTTCGTTACTAATTATGACAAGCAACTGTAATTTCATTACAAATTATGGCAGGTAATTGTAATTTCGATACTAATTATGACAGGTAACAGTAACTTCGGAATAATTATGACAAGTAACAGTAACTTCGATACTAATTATGACAAGTAACTGTAACTTCGATACTAATTATGACAGGTAAATGTAACTTCGTTACTAATTATGACAAGTAACTGTAATTACGATACTGATTGTGACAGGTAACTGTAAAGTCGTTACTAATTATGACAAGTCACTTTAATTTCGATACTAATTATGACAAGTAACTGTAACTTCGATACTAGTTATGACAAGTTACTGTAATTTCGTTACAAATTATGGCAAGTAATTGTAATTTCGATACTAATTATGACAGGTAACAGTAACTTCGAACTAATTATGACAAGTAACAGTAACTTCGATACTAATTATGACAAGTAACTGTAACTTCGGTACTAATTATGACAGGTAACTGTAACTTCGTGACTATTTATGACAAGTAACTGTAATTTCGATACAAATTTTTGCAGGTAACTGTAACTTCGATACTAAATATGACAGGTAACAGTAACGTCGATGCTAATTATGACAAGTAACTGTAACTTCGATAATAATTATGACAGGTTACTGTAACTTCGTTACTTATTATGAAAAGTAACTGTAATTTCGATAGAAATTATGGCAGGTAACTGTAACTTCGATACTAATTATGACAGATAACATTAACTTCGATACTAATTATGGCAGGTAACTGTAACTTCGATACTAATTATGACAGGTAACAGTATCTTCGATACTAATTATGAAAGTAACTGTAACATCTATACTAATTATGACAGGTAACTGTAAATTCGTTACTAATTATGACAAGTAACTGTAATTTCGTTACAAATTATGGCAGGTAATTGTAATTTCGATACTAATTATGACAGGTAACAGTAACTTCGAACTAATTATGACAAGTAACAGTAACTTCGATACTAATTATGACAAGTAACTGTAACTTCGATACTAATTATGACAGGAAACTGTAACTTCGTTACTTATTATGACAAGTAACTGTAATTTCGATACAAATTTTGGCAGGTAACTGTAACTTCGATACTAAATATGACAGGTTACAGTAACTTCGATACTAATTATGACAAGTAACTGTAACTTCGATACTAATTATGACAGGTAACTGTAACTTCGTTACTAATTATGACAAGTAACTTTAATTTCGATACTAATTATGACAAGTAACTGTAACTTCGATACTAATTATGACAGGTAACTGTAACTTCGTTACTAATTATGACAAGTAACTGTAATTTCGTTACAAATTACGGCAGGTAATTGTAATTTCGATACTAATTATGACAGGTAACAGTAACTTCGAACTAATTATGACAAGTAACAGTTACTTCGAAACTAATTATGACAAGTAATTGTAACTTCGATACTAATTATGACAGGTAACTGTAACATCGTTACAAATTATGACAAGTAACTGTAATTTCGATACAAATTTTGGCAAGTAACTGTAACTTCGTTACTAAATATGACAGGTAACAGTTACTTCGATACTAATTATGACAAGTAACTGTAACTTCGATACTAATTATGACAGGTAACTGTATCTTCTTTACTAATTATGACAAGTAACTGTAACTTCGATACTAATTATGACAGGTAACAGTAACTTCGGTACTAATTATGACAGGAAACTGTAACTTCGTTACTAATTATGACAAGTAACTGTAATTTCGATACAAATTATGACAGGTAACTGTAACTTCGTTACTAATTATGACAAGTAACTGTAATTTCGTTACAAATTATGGCAGGTAATTGTAATTTCGATACTAATTATGACAGGTAACATAACTTCGAACTAATTATGACAAGTAACAGTAACTTCGATACTAATTAAGACAAGTAACTGTAAATTCGATACTAATTATGACAGGTAACTGTAACTTCGTTACTAATTATGACAAGTAACTGTAATTTCGATACTAATTATGACAGGTAACTGTAACTTCGTTACTAATTATGACAAGTAACTTTAATTTCGATACTAATTATGACAAGTAACTGTAACTTCGATACTAATTATGACAAGTTACTGTAATTTCGTTACAAATTATGGCAGGTAATTGTAATTTCGATACTAATTATGACAGGTAACAGTAACTTCGAACTAATTATGACAAGTAACAGTAACTTCGATACTAATTATGACAAGTAACTGTAACTTCGATACTAATTATGACAGGTAACTGTAACTTCGTTACTTATTATGACAAGTAACTGTAATTTCGATAGAAATTTTAGCAGGTAACTGTAACTTCGATACTAAATATGACAGGTAACAGTAACTTCGATACTAATTATGACAAGTAACTGTAACTTCGATACTAATTATGACAGGTAACTGTAACTTCGTTACTAATTATGACAAGTAACTTTAAATTCGATACTAATAATGACAGATAACTGTAACTTCGTTACTAATTATGACAAGTAACTTTAATTTCGATACTAATTATGACAAGTAACTGTAACTTCGATACTAATTATGCCAGGTAACTGTAACTTCGTTATTAATTATGACAAGTAAATTTAATTTCGTTACAAATTATGGCAGGTAATTGTAATTTCGATACTAATTATGACAGGTAAAAGTAACTTCGAGCTAATTATGACAAGTAACAGTAACTTCGATACTAATTATGACAAGTAACTGTAACTTCGATACTAATTATGACAGGTAACTGTAACTTCGTTACTAATTATGTCAAGTAACAGTAATTTCGATACAAATTTTGGCAGGTAACTGTAATTTCGTTACTAAATATGACAGGTAACAGTAACTTCGATACTAATTATGACAAGTAACTGTAACTTCGATACTAATTATGACAGGTAACTGTAACTTCGTTACTAATTATGACAAGTAACTGTAACTTCGATACTAATTATGACAGGTAACAGTAACTTCGGTACTAATTATGACAGGAAACTGTAACTTCGTTACTAATTATGACAAGTAACTGTAATTTCGATACAAATTATGACAGGTAACTGTAACTTCGTTACTAATTATGAAAAGTAACTGTAATTTCGATACAAATTTTGGCAGGTAACAGTACCTTCGATACTAATTATGACAGGTAACTGTATCTTCGATACTAATTATGACAAGGAACTGTAATTTCGATACAAATTATGGCAGGTAACTGTAACTTCGATACTAATTATGACAGGTAACATTAACTTCGATACTAATTATGGCAGGTAACTGTAACTTCGATACTAATTATGACAGGTAACAGTATCTTCGATACTAATTATGAAAGTAACTGTAACTTCTATACTAATTATGACAGGTAACTGTAACTTCGTTACTAATTATGACAAGTAACTGTAATTGCGTTACAAATTATGGCAGGTAATTGTAATTTCGATACTAATTATGACAGTTAACAGTAACTTCGAACTAATTATGACAAGTAACAGTAACTTCGATACTAATTATGACATGTAACTGTAACTTCGATACTTATTATGACAGGTAACTGTAACTTCGTTACTTATTATGACAAGTAACTGTAATTTCGATACAAATTTTGGCAGGTAACTGTAACTTCGATACTAAATATGACAGGTAACAGTAACTTCGATACTAATTATGACAAGTAACTGTAACTTCGATACTAATTATGACAGGTAACTGTAACTTCGTTACTAATTATGACAAGTAACTTTAATTTCGATACTAATAATGACAGGTAACTGTAACTTCGTTACTAATTATGACAAGTAACTTTAATTTCGATACTAATTATGACAAGTAACTGTAACTTCGATACTAATTATGCCAGGTAACTGTAACTTCGTTACTAATTATGACAAGTAAATGTAATTTCGTTACAAATTATGGCAGGTAATTGTAATTTCGATACTAATTATGACAGGTAACAGTAACTTCGAACTAATTATGACAAGTAACAGTAACTTCGATACTTATTATGACAAGTAACTGTAACTTCGATACTAATTATGACAGGTAAATGTAACTTCGTTACTAATTATGACAAGTAACAGTAATTTCGATACAAATTTTGGCAGGTAACTGTAATTTCGTTTCTAAATATGACAGGTAACAGTAACTTCGATACTAATTATGACAAGTAACTGTAACTTCGATACTAATTATGACAGGTAACTGTAACTTCGTTACTAATTATGACAAGTAACTATAACTTCGATACTAATTATGACAGGTAACTGTTACTTCGGTACTAATTATGACAGGAAACTGTAACTTCGTTACTAATTATGACAAGTAACTGTAATTTCGATACAAATTATGACAGGTAACTGTAATTTCGTTACTAATTATGAAAAGTAACTGTAATTTCGATACAAATTTTGGTAGGTAACAGTACCTTCGATACTAATTATGACAGGTAACAGTAATTTCGGTACTAATTATGACAAGTAACTATAACTTCGATACAATTTATGACAGGTAACTGTAACTTCGATACTAATTATGACAGGAAACTCTAACTTCGATACTAATTATGACAAGAAACTCTAACTTCGTTACTAATTATGACAAGAAACTGTAATTTTGATAAAAAATTATGGTAGGTAACTGTAACTTCAATACTAATTATGACAGGTAACAGTAACTTCGATACGTATTATGACAGGTAACTGTAACTTCGTTACTAATTATGACAAGTAACTGTAATTTCGTTACAAATTATGGCAGGTAATTGTAATTTCGATGCTAATTGTGACAGGTAACACTAACTTCGAACTAATTATGACAAGTTACAGTAACTTCGTTACTAATTATGACACGTAACTGTAACTTCGATACTAATTATGACAGGTAACAGTAACTTCGGTACTAATTATGACAGGAAACTGTAACTTCGTTACTAATTATGTCAAGTAACTGTAATTTCGATACAAATTATGACAGGTAACTGTAACTTCGTTATTCATTATGACAAGTAACTGTAATTTCGATACAAATTATGGCAGGTAACAGTACCTGCGATACTAATAATGACAGGTGACTGTAACTTCGATACTAATTATGACAAGGAACTGTAATTTCGATACAAATTATGGCAGGTAACTGTAACTTCGATACTATTTATGACAGGTAACAGTAACTTCGGTACTAATTATGACTAGGAACTCTAACTTCGTTACTAATTATGACAAGTAACTGTAATTTTGATAAAAAATTATGGTAGGTAACTGTAACTTCAATACTAATTATGACAGGGAACAGTAACTTCGATACTAATTATGTCAGGTAACTGTTACTTCGATATTAATTATGACAGTTAAGTGTAACTTCGTTTCTAATTATGACAAGTAACATTAATTTCGATACAAATTATGGCAGGTAACTGTAACTTCGATACTAATTATGACAGGTAACTGTAACTTCGATACTAATTATGACAAGTAACTGTTACTTCGATAGTAATTATGACAGGTAACTGTAACTTCGATACTAATTATGACAAATAACTGTAATTTCGATACAAATTATGGCAGGTAATTGTAATTTCGATACTAATTATGACAGGTAACAGTAACTTCGATACTTATTATGACAAGTACCAGTAACTTCGATACTAATTATGACAAGTAACTGTAACGTCGATACTAATTTTGACAGGTAATTGTAACTTCGTTACTAATTATGACAATTAACTGTAATTTCGATACAAATTTTGGCAGGTAACTGTAAATTCGATACTAATTATGACAGGTAACAGTAACTTCGATACTAATTATGACAAGTATGTGTAACTTCGATACTAATTATGACAGGTAACTGTAACTTCGTTACTAATTATGACAAGTAACAGTAATTTCAATACAAATTATGTCAGGTAACTGTAACTTCGATACAAATTATGACAGGTAACAGTAACTTCGATACTTACTATGACAAGCAACTATAACTTCGATACAAATTATGACAGGTAACTGTATCTTCGATACTAATTATGACAAGAAACTCTAACTTCGTTACTAATTATGACAAGTAACTTTAATTTCGATACTAATTATGGCAGGTAACTGTAACTTCGTTACTAATTATGACAAGTGCCAGTAATTTCGATACAAAGTATGGCAGGTAACTGTAACTTCGATACTAATTATGTCAGGTAACAGTAACTTCGATACTAATTATGACAGGAAACTGTACCTTCGTTACTAATAATTACATGTAACTTTAATTTCGATACAAATTATGACAGGTAAGTGTAACATCGTTACTAATTATGACAAGTAACTGTAATTTCGATACAAATTATGGCAGGTAACAGTACCTTCGATACTAATTATGACAGGTAACTGTAACTTCGATATTAATTATGACAAGGAACTGTAATTTCGATACAATTTATGGCAGGTAACTGTAACTATGATACTAATTATGACAGGTAACAGTAACTTCGATACTGATTAATACAGGTAACAGTAACCTCGATACTAATTATGACAGGTAACTGTAACTTCGAAACTAATTATGAAAAGCAACTGTAACTTCGATACTTATTATGACAGGTAACTATAACATCATTACTAATTATGACAAGAAACTGTAACTTCGATACTAATAATGACAGGTAACTGTAATTTCGATACTATTTATGACAAGGAACTGTAATTTCGATACAAATTATGGCAGGTAACTGTAACTTTGATACTAATTACGACAGGACACAGTAACTTCGATACTAATTATGACAAGTAACTGTAACTTCGTTACTAATTATGACAAGTAACTCTAATTTTGATAAAAAATTATGGCAGGTAACTGTAACTTCGATACTAATTAATACAGGTAACCTTAACTCCGATACTATTTATGACTGGTTTCTGTAACATCGTTACTAATTATGTCAAGTAACTGTAACTTCGATACTAATTATGACAAGTAACTGTAACTTTGATACTAATTATGACAGGTAACTGTAACTTCGTTACTAATTATGACAAGTAACTGTAATTTTGTTACAAATTATGGCAGGTAATTGTAATTTCGATACTAATTATGACAGGTAACAGTAACTTCGAACTAATTATGACATGTAACAGTAACTTCGATATTAATTATGACAAGTAACTGTAACTTCGATACTAATTATGACAGGTAACTGTAACTTCGTAACTAATTATGACAAGTAACTGTAATTTCGATGCAAATTTTGGCAGGTAACTGTAACTTCGATACTAAATATGACAGGTAACAGTAACTTCGATACTAATTATGACAAGTTACTGTAACTTCGATACTAATTATGAAGGTAACTGTAACTTCGTTACTAATTATGACAAGTAACTGTAATTTCGATACAAATTTTGGCAGGTAACTGTAACTTCGACACTAATTATGACAAGTAACTGTAACTTCGATACTAATTATGACAGGTAACTGTAACTTCGTTACTAATTATGACAAGTTACTGTATTTTGTTGCAAATTATGGCAGGTAATTGTAATTTCGATACTAATTAAGACAGGTAACAGTAACTTCGAACTAATTATGACAAGTAACAGTAACTTCGATACTAATTATGACAAGTAACTGTAACTTCGATACTAATTATGACAGGTAACTGTAACTTCGTTACTAATTATGACAAGTAACTTTAATTTCGATACTAATTATGACAGGTAACTGTAACTTCGTTACTAATTATGACAAGTAACTTTATTTTCGATACTAATTATGACAAGTAACTGTAACTTCGATACTAATTATGACAGGTAACTGTAACTTCGTTACTAATTATGACAGGTAACTGTAATTTCGTTACAAATTATGGCAGGTAATTGTAATTTCGATACTAATTATGACAGGTAACAGTAACTTCGAACTAATTATGACAAGTAACAGTAACTTCGATACTAATTATGACAAGTAACTGTAACTTCGATACTAATTATGACAGGTAACTGTAACTTCGTTACTAATTATGAAATGTAACTGTAATTTCGATACAAATTTTGGCAGGTAACTGTAACTTCGATACTAAATATGAAAGGTAACAGTAACTTCGATACTAATTATGACAAGTAACTGTAACTTCGATACTAATTATGACAGGTAACCGTAACTTCGTTACTAATTATGACAAGTAACTGTAACTTCGATACTAATTATGACAGGTAACAGTTACTTCGGTACTAATTATGACAGGAAACTGTAACTTCGTTACTAATTATGACAAGTAACTGTAACTTCGATACAAATTATGGCAGGTAACTGTAACTTCGATACTAATTATGACAGGTAACAGTAACTTCGATACTAATTATGACAAGTAACTGTAACTTCGATACTAATTATGACAGGTAACTATAACATCGATACTAATTATGACAATTAACTCTAACTTCGTTACTAATTATGACAAGTAACTGTAATTTTGATAAAAAATTATGGCAGGTAACTGTAACATCGATACTAATTATGACAGGTAACAGTAACTTCGATACTAATTATGACAAGTAACTGTAATTTCGATACAAATTATGGCAGGTAACTGTAATTTCGATACTAATTATGACTGGAAACAGTAACTTCGATACTAATTATGACAAGTAACTGTAACTTCGATATTAATTATGACAGGTAACTATAACATCGATACTAATTATGACAATTAACTCTAACTTCGTTACTAATTATGACAAGTAACTGTAATTTTGATAAAAAATTATGGCAGGTAACTGTAACATCGATACTAATTATGACAGGTAACAGTAACTTCGATACTAATTATGACAGGTAACTGCAACTTCGTTACTAATTATGACAAGTAACTGTAATTTCGATACTGATTATGACAGGTAACAGTAACTTCGCTACAAATTATGACAAGTAACAGTAATTTCGTTACTAATTATGACAAGTAACTGTAATTTCGATTCAAATTATGGCAGGTAACTGTAACTTCGATACTAATTATGACAGGTAACAGTAATTTCGATACTAATTATGTCAGGTAACTGTTACTTCGATATTAATTATGACAGTTAAGTGTAACTTCTTTACTAATTATGACAAGTAACTTTAATTTCGATACAAATTATGGCAGGTAACTGTAACTTCGTTACTAATTATGACAAGTAACTGTAATTTCAATACAAATTATGGCAGGTTACTGTAACTTCGATACAAATTATGACAGGTAACAGTATTTTCGATACTAATTATGACAAGCAACTATAACTTCGATACAAATTATGACAGGTAACTGTAACTTCGATACTAATTATGACAAGAAACTCTAACTTCGTTACTAATTATGACAAGTAACAGTAATTTTGATAAAAAATTAACGTAGGTAACTGTAACGTCAATACTAATTATGACAGGTAACAGTAACTTCGATACTAATTATGACTGGTAACTGTAACTTCGTAACTAATTATGACAAGTAACTGTAACTTCTAAACTAATTATGGCAAGTAACTGTAACTTCTTTACTAATTATGACAAGTAACTGTGATTTCGATACAAATTATGGCAGGTAAATGTAATTTCGATACTAATTATGACAGGTAACAGTAACTTCGATACTAATTATGACAAGTACCAGTAACTTCGATACTAATTATGACAAGTAACTGTAACTTCGATACTAATTATGACAGGTAATTGTAACTTCGTTACTAATTATGACAAGTTACTGTAATTTCGATACTAATTTTGGCAGGTAACTGTAAATTCGATACTAATTATGACAGGTAACAGTAACTTCGATACTAATTATGACAAGTAACTGTAACTTCGATATTAATTATGACAGGTAACTGTAACTTCGTTACTAATTATGACAAGTAACTGTAATTTCAATTCAAATTATGGCAGGTTACTGTAACTTCGATACAAATTATGACAGGTAACAGTAACTTCGATACTAATTATGACAAGCAACTATAACTTCGATACAAATTATGACAGGTAAATGTAACTTCGATACTAATTATGACAAGAAACTCTAACTTCGTTACTAATTATGACAAGTAACAGTAATTTTGATAAAAATTAAGGTAGGTAACTGTAACTTCAATACTAATTATGACAGGTAACAGTATCTTCGATACTAATTATGACTGGTAACTGTAACTTCGTAACTAATTATGACAAGTAACTTTAATTTCGATAATAATTATGGCAGGTAACTGTAACTTCGTTACTAATTATGACAAGTCCCAGTAATTTCGATACAAATTATGGCAGGTAACTGTAACTTCGATACTAATTACGTCAGGTAACAGTAACATCGATACTAATTATGACAGGAAACTGTACCTTCGTTACTAATTATGACAAGTAACTGTAATTTCGATACAAATTATGACAGGTAAGTGTAACTTCGTTACTAATTATGACAAGTAACTGTAATTTCGATACAAATTATGGCAGGTAACAGTACCTTCGATACTAATTATGACAGGTAACTGTAACGTCGATACCAATTATGACAAGTATCTGTAATTTCGATACAAATTATGACAGGTAAGTGTAACTTCGATACTAATTATGACAAGGAACTGTTATTTCGGTACAAATTATGGCAGGTAACTGTAACTATGATACTAATTATGACAGGTAACAGTTACGTCGATACTAATTATGACAAGTAACTGTAACTTCGTTACTAATTATGACAAGTAACTCTAATTTTGATAAAAAATTATGGCAGGTAACAGTAACTTCGATACTAATTAATACAGGTAACAGTATCTTCGATACTAATTACGACAGGTAACTGTAACTTCGATACTAATTATGAAAAGTAACTGTAACTTCGATACTTATTATGACAGGTAACTGTAACTTCAATACTAATTATGACAAGAAACTGTAACTTCGATACTAATAATGACAGGTAACTGTAACTTCGTTACTAATTATGACAAGTAACTTTAATTTCGATACTAATTATGACAAGTAACTGTAACTTCGATACTAATTATGCCAGGTAACTGTAACTTCGTTACTAATTATGACAAGTAAATGTAATTTCGTTACAAATTATGGCAGGTAATTGTAATTTCGATACTAATTATGACAGGTAACAGTAACTTCGAACTAATTATGACAAGTAACAGTAACTTCGATACTTATTATGACAAGTAACTGTAACTTCGATACTAATTATGACAGGTAAATGTAACTTCGTTACTAATTATGACAAGTAACAGTAATTTCGATACAAATTTTGGCAGGTAACTGTAATTTCGTTTCTAAATATGACAGGTAACAGTAACTTCGATACTAATTATGACAAGTAACTGTAACTTCGATACTAATTATGACAGGTAACTGTAACTTCGTTACTAATTATGACAAGTAACTATAACTTCGATACTAATTATGACAGGTAACAGTTACTTCGGTACTAATTATGACAGGAAACTGTAACTTCGTTACTAATTATGACAAGTAACTGTAATTTCGATACAAATTATGACAGGTAACTGTAATTTCGTTACTAATTATGAAAAGTAACTGTAATTTCGATACAAATTTTGGTAGGTAACAGTACCTTCGATACTAATTATGACAGGTAACAGTAATTTCGGTACTAATTATGACAAGTAACTATAACTTCGATACAATTTATGACAGGTAACTGTAACTTCGATACTAATTATGACAGGAAACTCTAACTTCGATACTAATTATGACAAGAAACTCTAACTTCGTTACTAATTATGACAAGAAACTGTAATTTTGATAAAAAATTATGGTAGGTAACTGTAACTTCAATACTAATTATGACAGGTAACAGTAACTTCGATACGTATTATGACAGGTAACTGTAACTTCGTTACTAATTATGACAAGTAACTGTAATTTCGTTACAAATTATGGCAGGTAATTGTAATTTCGATGCTAATTGTGACAGGTAACACTAACTTCGAACTAATTATGACAAGTTACAGTAACTTCGTTACTAATTATGACACGTAACTGTAACTTCGATACTAATTATGACAGGTAACAGTAACTTCGGTACTAATTATGACAGGAAACTGTAACTTCGTTACTAATTATGTCAAGTAACTGTAATTTCGATACAAATTATGACAGGTAACTGTAACTTCGTTATTCATTATGACAAGTAACTGTAATTTCGATACAAATTATGGCAGGTAACAGTACCTGCGATACTAATAATGACAGGTGACTGTAACTTCGATACTAATTATGACAAGGAACTGTAATTTCGATACAAATTATGGCAGATAACTGTAACTTCGATACTATTTATGACAGGTAACAGTAACTTCGGTACTAATTATGACTAGGAACTCTAACTTCGTTACTAATTATGACAAGTAACTGTAATTTTGATAAAAAATTATGGTAGGTAACTGTAACTTCAATACTAATTATGACAGGGAACAGTAACTTCGATACTTATTATGACAGGTAACTGTAATTTCGTTACTAATTATGACAAGTAACTTAAATTTCGATACTAATTATGTCAGGTAACTGTTACTTCGATATTAATTATGACAGTTAAGTGTAACTTCGTTTCTAATTATGACAAGTAACATTAATTTCGATACAAATTATGGCAGGTAACTGTAACTTCGATACTAATTATGACAGGTAACTGTAACTTCGATACTAATTATGACAAGTAACTGTTACTTCGATAGTAATTATGACAGGTAACTGTAACTTCGATACTAATTATGACAAATAACTGTAATTTCGATACAAATTATGGCAGGTAATTGTAATTTCGATACTAATTATGACAGGTAACAGTAACTTCGATACTTATTATGACAAGTACCAGTAACTTCGATACTAATTATGACAAGTAACTGTAACTTCGATACTAATTTTGACAGGTAATTGTAACTTCGTTACTAATTATGACAATTAACTGTAATTTCGATACAAATTTTGGCAGGTAACTGTAAATTCGATACTAATTATGACAGGTAACAGTAACTTCGATACTAATTATGACAAGTATGTGTAACTTCGATACTAATTATGACAGGTAACTGTAACTTCGTTACTAATTATGACAAGTAACAGTAATTT
Organism: Meconema thalassinum; assembly: GCA_946902985.2. Classification (NCBI taxonomy): domain Eukaryota; kingdom Metazoa; phylum Arthropoda; class Insecta; order Orthoptera; family Tettigoniidae; genus Meconema; species Meconema thalassinum. The sequence continues at coordinate 1,692,074,368 of OX336388.2, read as the reverse complement.
CAATACAAATTATGTCAGGTAACTGTAACTTCGATACAAATTATGACAGGTAACAGTAACTTCGATACTTACTATGACAAGCAACTATAACTTCGATACAAATTATGACAGGTAACTGTATCTTCGATACTAATTATGACAAGAAACTCTAACTTCGTTACTAATTATGACAAGTAACTTTAATTTCGATACTAATTATGGCAGGTAACTGTAACTTCGTTACTAATTATGACAAGTGCCAGTAATTTCGATACAAAGTATGGCAGGTAACTGTAACTTCGATACTAATTATGTCAGGTAACAGTAACTTCGATACTAATTATGACAGGAAACTGTACCTTCGTTACTAATAATTACATGTAACTTTAATTTCGATACAAATTATGACAGGTAAGTGTAACATCGTTACTAATTATGACAAGTAACTGTAATTTCGATACAAATTATGGCAGGTAACAGTACCTTCGATACTAATTATGACAGGTAACTGTAACTTCGATATTAATTATGACAAGGAACTGTAATTTCGATACAATTTATGGCAGGTAACTGTAACTATGATACTAATTATGACAGGTAACAGTAACTTCGATACTGATTAATACAGGTAACAGTAACCTCGATACTAATTATGACAGGTAACTGTAACTTCGAAACTAATTATGAAAAGCAACTGTAACTTCGATACTTATTATGACAGGTAACTATAACATCATTACTAATTATGACAAGAAACTGTAACTTCGATACTAATAATGACAGGTAACTGTAATTTCGATACTATTTATGACAAGGAACTGTAATTTCGATACAAATTATGGCAGGTAACTGTAACTTTGATACTAATTACGACAGGACACAGTAACTTCGATACTAATTATGACAAGTAACTGTAACTTCGTTACTAATTATGACAAGTAACTCTAATTTTGATAAAAAATTATGGCAGGTAACTGTAACTTCGATACTAATTAATACAGGTAACCTTAACTCCGATACTATTTATGACTGGTTTCTGTAACATCGTTACTAATTATGTCAAGTAACTGTAACTTCGATACTAATTATGACAAGTAACTGTAACTTTGATACTAATTATGACAGGTAACTGTAACTTCGTTACTAATTATGACAAGTAACTGTAATTTTGTTACAAATTATGGCAGGTAATTGTAATTTCGATACTAATTATGACAGGTAACAGTAACTTCGAACTAATTATGACATGTAACAGTAACTTCGATACTAATTATGACAAGTAACTGTAACTTCGATACTAATTATGACAGGTAACTGTAACTTCGTAACTAATTATGACAAGTAACTGTAATTTCGATGCAAATTTTGGCAGGTAACTGTAACTTCGATACTAAATATGACAGGTAACAGTAACTTCGATACTAATTATGACAAGTTACTGTAACTTCGATACTAATTATGACAGGTAACTGTAACTTCGTTACTAATTATGACAAGTAACTGTAATTTCGATACAAATTTTGGCAGGTAACTGTAACTTCGACACTAATTATGACAAGTAACTGTAACTTCGATACTAATTATGACAGGTAACTGTAACTTCGTTACTAATTATGACAAGTTACTGTATTTTGTTGCAAATTATGGCAGGTAATTGTAATTTCGATACTAATTAAGACAGGTAACAGTAACTTCGAACTAATTATGACAAGTAACAGTAACTTCGATACTAATTATGACAAGTAACTGTAACTTCGATACTAATTATGACAGGTAACTGTAACTTCGTTACTAATTATGACAAGTAACTTTAATTTCGATACTAATTATGACAGGTAACTGTAACTTCGTTACTAATTATGACAAGTAACTTTATTTTCGATACTAATTATGACAAGTAACTGTAACTTCGATACTAATTATGACAGGTAACTGTAACTTCGTTACTAATTATGACAGGTAACTGTAATTTCGTTACAAATTATGGCAGGTAATTGTAATTTCGATACTAATTATGACAGGTAACAGTAACTTCGAACTAATTATGACAAGTAACAGTAACTTCGATACTAATTATGACAAGTAACTGTAACTTCGATACTAATTATGACAGGTAACTGTAACTTCGTTACTAATTATGAAATGTAACTGTAATTTCGATACAAATTTTGGCAGGTAACTGTAACTTCGATACTAAATATGACAGGTAACAGTAACTTCGATACTAATTATGACAAGTAACTGTAACTTCGATACTAATTATGACAGGTAACCGTAACTTCGTTACTAATTATGACAAGTAACTGTAACTTCGATACTAATTATGACAGGTAACAGTTACTTCGGTACTAATTATGACAGGAAACTGTAACTTCGTTACTAATTATGACAAGTAACTGTAACTTCGATACAAATTATGGCAGGTAACTGTAACTTCGATACTAATTATGACAGGTAACAGTAACTTCGATACTAATTATGACAAGTAACTGTAACTTCGATACTAATTATGACAGGTAACTATAACATCGATACTAATTATGACAATTAACTCTAACTTCGTTACTAATTATGACAAGTAACTGTAATTTTGATAAAAAATTATGGCAGGTAACTGTAACATCGATACTAATTATGACAGGTAACAGTAACTTCGATACTAATTATGACAAGTAACTGTAATTTCGATACAAATTATGGCAGGTAACTGTAATTTCGATACTAATTATGACTGGAAACAGTAACTTCGATACTAATTATGACAAGTAACTGTAACTTCGATATTAATTATGACAGGTAACTATAACATCGATACTAATTATGACAATTAACTCTAACTTCGTTACTAATTATGACAAGTAACTGTAATTTTGATAAAAAATTATGGCAGGTAACTGTAACATCGATACTAATTATGACAGGTAACAGTAACTTCGATACTAATTATGACAGGTAACTGCAACTTCGTTACTAATTATGACAAGTAACTGTAATTTCGATACTGATTATGACAGGTAACAGTAACTTCGCTACAAATTATGACAAGTAACAGTAATTTCGTTACTAATTATGACAAGTAACTGTAATTTCGATTCAAATTATGGCAGGTAACTGTAACTTCGATACTAATTATGACAGGTAACAGTAATTTCGATACTAATTATGTCAGGTAACTGTTACTTCGATATTAATTATGACAGTTAAGTGTAACTTCTTTACTAATTATGACAAGTAACTTTAATTTCGATACAAATTATGGCAGGTAACTGTAACTTCGTTACTAATTATGACAAGTAACTGTAATTTCAATACAAATTATGGCAGGTTACTGTAACTTCGATACAAATTATGACAGGTAACAGTATTTTCGATACTAATTATGACAAGCAACTATAACTTCGATACAAATTATGACAGGTAACTGTAACTTCGATACTAATTATGACAAGAAACTCTAACTTCGTTACTAATTATGACAAGTAACAGTAATTTTGATAAAAAATTAACGTAGGTAACTGTAACGTCAATACTAATTATGACAGGTAACAGTAACTTCGATACTAATTATGACTGGTAACTGTAACTTCGTAACTAATTATGACAAGTAACTGTAACTTCTAAACTAATTATGGCAAGTAACTGTAACTTCTTTACTAATTATGACAAGTAACTGTGATTTCGATACAAATTATGGCAGGTAAATGTAATTTCGATACTAATTATGACAGGTAACAGTAACTTCGATACTAATTATGACAAGTACCAGTAACTTCGATACTAATTATGACAAGTAACTGTAACTTCGATACTAATTATGACAGGTAATTGTAACTTCGTTACTAATTATGACAAGTTACTGTAATTTCGATACTAATTTTGGCAGGTAACTGTAAATTCGATACTAATTATGACAGGTAACAGTAACTTCGATACTAATTATGACAAGTAACTGTAACTTCGATATTAATTATGACAGGTAACTGTAACTTCGTTACTAATTATGACAAGTAACTGTAATTTCAATTCAAATTATGGCAGGTTACTGTAACTTCGATACAAATTATGACAGGTAACAGTAACTTCGATACTAATTATGACAAGCAACTATAACTTCGATACAAATTATGACAGGTAAATGTAACTTCGATACTAATTATGACAAGAAACTCTAACTTCGTTACTAATTATGACAAGTAACAGTAATTTTGATAAAAATTAAGGTAGGTAACTGTAACTTCAATACTAATTATGACAGGTAACAGTATCTTCGATACTAATTATGACTGGTAACTGTAACTTCGTAACTAATTATGACAAGTAACTTTAATTTCGATACTAATTATGGCAGGTAACTGTAACTTCGTTACTAATTATGACAAGTCCCAGTAATTTCGATACAAATTATGGCAGGTAACTGTAACTTCGATACTAATTATGTCAGGTAACAGTAACATCGATACTAATTATGACAGGAAACTGTACCTTCGTTACTAATTATGACAAGTAACTGTAATTTCGATACAAATTATGACAGGTAAGTGTAACTTCGTTACTAATTATGACAAGTAACTGTAATTTCGATACAAATTATGGCAGGTAACAGTACCTTCGATACTAATTATGACAGGTAACTGTAACGTCGATACCAATTATGACAAGTATCTGTAATTTCGATACAAATTATGACAGGTAAGTGTAACTTCGATACTAATTATGACAAGGAACTGTTATTTCGGTACAAATTATGGCAGGTAACTGTAACTATGATACTAATTATGACAGGTAACAGTTACGTCGATACTAATTATGACAAGTAACTGTAACTTCGTTACTAATTATGACAAGTAACTCTAATTTTGATAAAAAATTATGGCAGGTAACAGTAACTTCGATACTAATTAATACAGGTAACAGTATCTTCGATACTAATTACGACAGGTAACTGTAACTTCGATACTAATTATGAAAAGTAACTGTAACTTCGATACTTATTATGACAGGTAACTGTAACTTCAATACTAATTATGACAAGAAACTGTAACTTCGATACTAATAATGACAGGTAACTGTAACTTCGATACTAATTATGACAAGTTACTGTAATTTCGTTAGAAATTATGGGAGGTAATTGTAATTTCGATACTAATTATGACAGGTAACTGTAACTTCGAACTAATTATGACAAGTAACAGTAACTTCGATACTAATTATGACAGGTAACTGTAACTTCGTTACTAATTATGAAAAGTAACTGTAATTTCGATACAAATTATGGCAGATAACTGTAACTTCGATACTTATTATGACAGGTAACATTAACTTCCATACTAATTATGGCAGGTAACTGTAACTTCGATACTAATTATGACAGGTAACAGTATCTTCGATACTAATTATGAAAGTAACTGTAACTTCTATATTAATTATGACAGGTAACTGTAACTTCGTTACTAATTATGACAAGTAACTGTAATTTCGTAACAAATTATGGCAGGTAATTGTAATTTCGATACTAATTATGACAGGTAACAGTAACTTCGAACTAATTATGACAAGTAACAGTAACTTCGATACTAATTATGACAAGTAACTGTAACTTCGATACTAATTATGACAGGTAACTGTAACTTCGTTACTTATTATGACATGTAACTGTAATTTCGATACAAATTTTGGCAGGTAACTGTAACTTCGATACTAAATATGACAGGTAACATTAACTTCGATACTAATTATGACAAGTAACTGTAACTTCGATACTAATTATGACAGGTAACTGTAACTTCGTTACTAATTATGACAAGTAACTTTAATTTCGATACTAATTATGACAGGTAACTGGAACTTCGTTACTAATTATGACAAGTAACTTTAATTTCGATACTAATTATGACAAATAACTGTAACTTCGAAACTAATTATGACAAGTAACTTTAATTTCGATACTAATTATGACAAGTAACTGTAACTTCGATACTAATTATGACAAGTTACTGTAATTTCGTTACAAATTATGGCAGGTAATTGTAATTTCGATACTAATTATGACAGGTATCAGTAACTTCGATCTAATTATGACAAGTAACTGTAACTTCGATACTAATTATGACAGGTAACTGTAACTTCGTTACTATTTATGACAAGTAACTGTAATTTCGATACAAATTTTGGCAGGTAACTGTAACTTCGATACTAAATATGGCAGGTAACATTAACTTCGATACTAATTATGGCAGGTAACTGTAACTTCGATACTAATTATGACAGGTAACAGTATCTTCGATACTAATTATGAAAGTAACTGTAACTTCTATACTAATTATGACAGGTAACTGTAACTTCGATACTAATTATGACAGGTAACTGTAATTTCGTTACAAATTATGGCAGGTAATTGTAATTTCGATACTAATTATGACAGCTAACAGTAACTTCGAACTAATTATGACAAGTAACAGTAACTTCGATACTAATTATGACAATTAACTGTAACATCGATACTAATTATGACAGGTAACTGTAACTTCGTTACTTATTATGACAAGTAACTATAATTTCGATACAAATTTTGGCAGGTAACTGTAACTTCGATACTAAATATGATAGGTAACAGTAACTTCGATACTAATTATGACAAGTAACTGTAACTTCGATACTAATCATGACAGGTAACTGTAACATCGTTACTAATTATGACAGGTAACTTTGATTTCAATACTAATTATGACAAGTAACTGTAACTTCGATACTAATTATAAAAAAGGTAACTGTAACTTCGTTACTAATTATGACAAGTAACTGTAATTTCGTTACAAATTATGGCAGGTAATTGTAATTTCGATACTAATTATGACAGGTAACAGTAACTTCGAACTAATTATAAACAAGTAACAGTAACTTCGATACTAATTATGACAAGTAACTGTAACTTCGATACTAATTATGACAGGTAACTGTAACTTCGTTACTAATTATGACAAGTAACAATAATTTCGATACAAATTTTGGCAGGTAACTTTAACTTCGTTACTAAATATGACAGGTAACAGTAACTTCGATACTAATTATGACAAGTAACTGTAACTTCGATACTAATTATGACAGGTAACTGTAACTTCGTTACTAATTATGACAAGTAACTGTAACTTCGATACTAATTAAGACAGGTAACAGTAACTTCGGTACTAATTATGACAGGAAACTGTAACTTCTTTACTAATTATGACAAGTATCTGTAATTTCGATACAAATTATGACAGGAAACTGTAACTTCGTTACTACTTATGAAAAGTAACTGTAATTTCGATACAAATTTTGACAGGTAACAGAACCTTCGATACTATTTATGACAGGTAACTGTATCTTCGATACTAATTATGACAAGGAACTGTAATTTCGATACAAATTATGGCACGTAACTGTAACTTCGATACTAATTATGACAGGTAACAGTAACTTCGGTACTAATTATGACAAGAAACTCTAACTTCGCTACTAATTATGACAAGTAACTGTAATTTTGATAAAAAATTATGGTAGGTAACTGTAACTTCAATACTAATTATGACAGGTAACAGTAACTTCGATACTTATTATGACAGGTAACTGTAACTTCGTTACTAATTATGACAAGTAACTGTAATTTCGTTACAAATAATGGCAGGTAATTGTAATTTCGATACTAATTGTGACAGGTAACACTAACTTCGAACTAATTATGACAAGTAACAGTAACTTCGTTACTAATTATGACACGTAACTGTAACTTCGATACTAATTATGACAGGTAACAGTAACTTCGGTACTAATTATGACAGGAAACTGTAACTTCGTTACTAATTATGTCAAGTAACTGTAATTTCGATACAAATTATGACAGGTAACTGTAACTTCGTTACTAATTATGACAAGTAACTGTAATTTCGATACAAATTATGGCAGGTAACAGTACCTGCGATACTAATTATGACAGGTAACTGTAACTTCGATACTAATTATGACAAGGAACTGTAATTTCGATACAAATTATGGCAGGTAACTGTAACTTCGATACTATTTATGACAGGTAACAGTAACTTCGGTACTAATTATGACAAGTAACTATAACTTCGATACAAATTATGACAGGTAACTGTAACTTCGATACTAATTATGACAAGAAACTCTAACTTCGTTACTAATTATGACAAGTAACTGTAATTTTGATAAAAAAATTATGGTAGGTAACTGTAACTTCAATACTAATTATGACAGGGAACAGTAACTTCGATACTTATTATGACAGGTAACTGTAACTTCGTTACTAATTATGAAAAGTAACTTTAATTTCGATACTAATTATGTCAGGTAACTGTTACTTCGATATTAATTATGACAGTTAAATGTAACTTCGTTACTAATTATGACAAGTAACTTTAATTTCGATACAAATTATGGCAGGTAACTGTAACTTCGATACTAATTATGACAGGTAACTGTAACTTCGTTACTAATTATGAAAAGTAACTGTAATTTCGATACAAATTATGGCAGATAACTGTAACTTCGATACTAATTATGACAGGTAACATTAACTTCGATACTAATTATGGCAGGTAACTGTAACTTCGATACTAATTATGACAGGTAACAGTATCTTCGATACTAATTATGAAAGTAACTGTAACTTCTATACTAATTATGACAGGTAACTGTAACTTCGTTACTAATTAAGACAAGTAACTGTAATTTCGTTACAAATTATGGCAGGTAATTGTAATTTTGATACTAATTATGACAGGTAACAGTAACTTCGAACTAATTATGACAATTAACAGTAACTTCGATACTAATTATGACAAGTAACTGTAACTTCGATACTAATTATGACAGGTAACTGTAACTTCGTTACTTATTATGACAAGTAACTGTAATTTCGATACAAATTTTGGCAGGTAACTGTAACTTCGATACTAAATATGACAGGTAACAGTTACTTCGATACTAATTATGACAAGTAACTGTAACTTCGATACTAATTATGACAGGTAACTGTAACGTCGTTACTAATTATGAGAAGTAACTTTAATTTCGATATTAATTATGACAGGTAACTGTAACTTCGTTACTAATTATGACAAGTAACTTTAATTTCGATACTAATTATGACAAGTAACTGTAACTTCGATACTAATTATGACAGGTAACTGTAACTTCGTTACTAATTATGACAAGTAACTGTAATTTCGTTACAAATTATGGCAGGTAATTGTAATTTCGATACTAATTATGACAGGTACCAGTAACTTCGAACTAATTATGACAAGTAACAGTAACTTCGATACTAATTATGACAAGTAACTGTAACTTCGATACTAATTATGACAGGTAACTGTAACTTCGTTACTAATTATGACGTGTAACAGTAATTTCGATACAGATTTTGGCAGGTAACTGTAACTTCGTTACTAAATATGACAGGTAACAGTAACTTCGATACTAATTATGGCAAGTAACTGTAACTTCGATACTAATTATGACAGGTAACTGTAACTTCGTTACTAATTATGACAAGTAACTGTAACTTCGATACTTATTATGACAGGTAACGGTAACTTCGGTACTAATTATGACAGGAAACTGTAACTTCGTTACTAATTATGACAAGTAACTGTAATTTCGATACAAATTATGACAGGTAACTGTAACATGGTTACTAATTATGAAAAGTAACTGTAATTTCGATACAAATTTTGGCAGGTAACAGTACCTTCGATACTAATTATGACAGGTAACTGTATCTTCGATACTAATTATGACAAGGAACTGTAATTTCGATACAAATTATGGCAGGTAACTGTAACTTCGATACTAATTATGGCAGGTAACAGTAACTTCGGTACTAATTATGACAAGTAACTATAACTTCGATACAATTTATGACAGGTAACTGTAACCTCGATACTAATTATGACAAGAAACGCTAACTTCGATACTAATTATGACAAGAAACTCTAACTTCGTTACTAATTATGACAAGTAACTGTAATTTTGATAAAAAATTATGGTAGGTAACTGTAACTTCAATACTAATTATGACAGGTAACAGTAACTTCGATACTTATTATGACAGGTAACTGTAACTTCGTTACTAATTATGACAAGTAACTGTAATTTCGTTACAAATTATGGCAGGTAATTGTAATTACGATACTAATTGTGACAGGTAACACTAACTTCGAACTAATTATGACAAGTAACAGTAACTTCGTTACTAATTATGACACGTAACTGTAACTTCGATAATAATTATGACAGGTAACAATAACTTCGGTACTAATTATGACAGGAAACTGTAACTTCGTTACTAATTATGTCAAGTAACTGTAATTTCGATACAAATTATGACAGGTGACTGTAACTTCGTTACTAATTATGACAAGTAACTGTAATTTCGATACAAATTATGGCAGGTAACAGTACCTGCGATACTAATTATGACAGGTAACTGTAACTTCGACACTAATTATGACAAGGAACTGTAATTTCGATACAAATTATGGCAGGTAACTGTAACTTCGATACTAATTATGACAGGTAACAGTAACTTCTGTACTAATTATGACAAAAAACTATAACTTCGATACAATTTATGACAGGTAACTGTAACTTCGATACTAATTATGACAAGAAACTCTAACTTCGATACTAATTATGACAAGAAACTCTAACTTCGTTATTAATTATGACAAGTAACTGTAATTTTGATAAAAAATTATGGTAGGTAACTGTACCTTCAATACTAATTATGACAGGTAACAGTAACTTCGATACTTATTATGACAGGTAACTGTAACTCCGTTACTAATTATGACAAGTAACTGTAATTTCGTTACAAATTATGGCAGGTAATTGTAATTTCGATACTAATTGTGACAGGTAACACTAACTTCGAACTAATTATGACAAGTAACAGTAACTTCGTTACTAATTATGACACATAACTGTAACTTCGATACTAATTATGACAGGTAACAGTAACTTCGGTACTAATTATGACAGGAAACTGTAACTTCGTTACTAATTATGTCAAGTAACTGTAATTTCGATACAAATTATGACAGGTAACTGTAACTTCGTTACTAATTATGACAAGTAACTGTAATTTCGATACAAATTATGGCAGGTAACAGTACCTGCGATACTAATTATGACAGGTAACTGTAACTTCGATACTAATTATGACAAGGAACTGTAATTTCGATACAAATTATGGCAGGTAACTGTAACTTCGATACTATTTATGACAGGTAACAGTAACTCCGGTACTAATTATGACAAGTAACTATAACTTCGATACAAATTATGACAGGTAACTGTAACTTCGATACTAATTATGACAAGAAACTCTAACTTCGTTACTAATTATGACAAGTAACTGTAATTTTGATAAAAAAATTATGGTAGGTAACTGTAACTTCAATACTAATTATGACAGGGAACAGTAACTTCGATACTTATTATGACAGGTAACTGTAACTTCGTTACTAATTATGAAAAGTAACTTTAATTTCGATACTAATTATGTCAGGTAACTGTTACTTCGATATTAATTATGACAGTTAAATGTAACTTCGTTACTAATTATGACAAGTAACTTTAATTTCGATACAAATTATGGCAGGTAACTGTAACTTCGATACTAATTATGACAGGTAACTGTAACTTCGTTACTAATTATGAAAAGTAACTGTAATTTCGATACAAATTATGGCAGATAACTGTAACTTCGATACTAATTATGACAGGTAACATTAACTTCGATACTAATTATGGCAGGTAACTGTAACTTCGATACTAATTATGACAGGTAACAGTATCTTCGATACTAATTATGAAAGTAACTGTAACTTCTATACTAATTATGACAGGTAACTGTAACTTCGTTACTAATTAAGACAAGTAACTGTAATTTCGTTACAAATTATGGCAGGTAATTGTAATTTTGATACTAATTATGACAGGTAACAGTAACTTCGAACTAATTATGACAATTAACAGTAACTTCGATACTAATTATGACAAGTAACTGTAACTTCGATACTAATTATGACAGGTAACTGTAACGTCGTTACTAATTATGAGAAGTAACTTTAATTTCGATATTAATTATGACAGGTAACTGTAACTTCGTTACTAATTATGACAAGTAACTTTAATTTCGATACTAATTATGACAAGTAACTGTAACTTCGATACTAATTATGACAGGTAACTGTAACTTCGTTACTAATTATGACAAGTAACTGTAATTTCGTTACAAATTATGGCAGGTAATTGTAATTTCGATACTAATTATGACAGGTACCAGTAACTTCGAACTAATTATGACAAGTAACAGTAACTTCGATACTAATTATGACAAGTAACTGTAACTTCGATACTAATTATGACAGGTAACTGTAACTTCGTTACTAATTATGACGTGTAACAGTAATTTCGATACAGATTTTGGCAGGTAACTGTAACTTCGTTACTAAATATGACAGGTAACAGTAACTTCGATACTAATTATGGCAAGTAACTGTAACTTCGATACTAATTATGACAGGTAACTGTAACTTCGTTACTAATTATGACAAGTAACTGTAACTTCGATACTTATTATGACAGGTAACGGTAACTTCGGTACTAATTATGACAGGAAACTGTAACTTCGTTACTAATTATGACAAGTAACTGTAATTTCGATACAAATTATGACAGGTAACTGTAACATGGTTACTAATTATGAAAAGTAACTGTAATTTCGATACAAATTTTGGCAGGTAACAGTACCTTCGATACTAATTATGACAGGTAACTGTATCTTCGATACTAATTATGACAAGGAACTGTAATTTCGATACAAATTATGGCAGGTAACTGTAACTTCGATACTAATTATGGCAGGTAACAGTAACTTCGGTACTAATTATGACAAGTAACTATAACTTCGATACAATTTATGACAGGTAACTGTAACCTCGATACTAATTATGACAAGAAACGCTAACTTCGATACTAATTATGACAAGAAACTCTAACTTCGTTACTAATTATGACAAGTAACTGTAATTTTGATAAAAAATTATGGTAGGTAACTGTAACTTCAATACTAATTATGACAGGTAACAGTAACTTCGATACTTATTATGACAGGTAACTGTAACTTCGTTACTAATTATGACAAGTAACTGTAATTTCGTTACAAATTATGGCAGGTAATTGTAATTACGATACTAATTGTGACAGGTAACACTAACTTCGAACTAATTATGACAAGTAACAGTAACTTCGTTACTAATTATGACACGTAACTGTAACTTCGATAATAATTATGACAGGTAACAATAACTTCGGTACTAATTATGACAGGAAACTGTAACTTCGTTACTAATTATGTCAAGTAACTGTAATTTCGATACAAATTATGACAGGTGACTGTAACTTCGTTACTAATTATGACAAGTAACTGTAATTTCGATACAAATTATGGCAGGTAACAGTACCTGCGATACTAATTATGACAGGTAACTGTAACTTCGACACTAATTATGACAAGGAACTGTAATTTCGATACAAATTATGGCAGGTAACTGTAACTTCGATACTAATTATGACAGGTAACAGTAACTTCTGTACTAATTATGACAAAAAACTATAACTTCGATACAATTTATGACAGGTAACTGTAACTTCGATACTAATTATGACAAGAAACTCTAACTTCGATACTAATTATGACAAGAAACTCTAACTTCGTTATTAATTATGACAAGTAACTGTAATTTTGATAAAAAATTATGGTAGGTAACTGTACCTTCAATACTAATTATGACAGGTAACAGTAACTTCGATACTTATTATGACAGGTAACTGTAACTCCGTTACTAATTATGACAAGTAACTGTAATTTCGTTACAAATTATGGCAGGTAATTGTAATTTCGATACTAATTGTGACAGGTAACACTAACTTCGAACTAATTATGACAAGTAACAGTAACTTCGTTACTAATTATGACACATAACTGTAACTTCGATACTAATTATGACAGGTAACAGTAACTTCGGTACTAATTATGACAGGAAACTGTAACTTCGTTACTAATTATGTCAAGTAACTGTAATTTCGATACAAATTATGACAGGTAACTGTAACTTCGTTACTAATTATGACAAGTAACTGTAATTTCGATACAAATTATGGCAGGTAACAGTACCTGCGATACTAATTATGACAGGTAACTGTAACTTCGATACTAATTATGACAAGGAACTGTAATTTCGATACAAATTATGGCAGGTAACTGTAACTTCGATAATATTTATGACAGGTAACAGTAACTTCGGTACTAATTATGACAAGTAACTATAACTTCGATACAAATTATGACAGGTAACTGTAACTTCGATACTAATTATGACAAGAAACTCTAACTTCGTTACTAATTATGACAAGTAACTGTAATTTTGATAAAAAATTATGGTAGGTAACTGTAACTTCAATACTAATTATGACAGGGAACAGTAACTTCGATACTTATTATGACAGGTAACTGTAACTTCGTTACTAATTATGAAAAGTAACTTTAATTTCGATACTAATTATGTCAGGCAACTGTTACTTCGATATTAATTATGACAGTTAAGTGTAACTCCGTTACTAATTATGACAAGTAACTTTAATTTCGATAGAAATTATGGCAGGTAACTGTAACTTCGATACTAATTATGACAGGTAACTGTAACTTCGTTACTAATTATGAAAAGTAACTGTAATTTCGATACAAATTATGGCAGGTAACTGTAACTTCGATGCTAATTATGACAGGTAACATTAACGTCGATACTAATTATGGCAGGTAACTGTAACTTCGATACTAATTATGACAGGTAACAGTATCTTCGATACTAATTATGACAAGTAACTGTAACTTCGATACTAATTATGACAGGTAACTGTAACTTCGTTACTAATTATGACAAGTAACTGTAATTTCGTTACAAATTATGGCAGGTAATTGTAATTTCGATACTAATTATGACAGGTAACAGTAACTTCGAACTAATTATGACAAGTAACAGTTACTTCGATACTAATTATGACAAGTAACTGTAACTTCGATACTAATTATGACAGGTAACTGTAACTTCGTTACTTATTATGACAAGTAACTGTAATTTCGATACAAATTTTGGCAGGTAACTGTAACTTCGATACTAAATATGACAGGTAACAGTAACTTCGATACTAATTATGACAAGTAACTGTAACTTCGATACTAATTATGACAGGTAACTGTAACTTCGTTACTAATTATGACAAGTAACTGTAATTTCGATACAAATTATGACAGGTAACTGTAACTTCGTTACTAATTATGAAAAGTAACTGTAATTTCGATACAAATTTTGGCAGGTAACAGTACCTTCGATACTAATTATGACAGGTAACTGTATCTTCGATACTAATTATGACAAGGAACTGTAATTTCGATACATATTATGGCAGGTAACTGTAACTGCGATACTAATTATGGCAGGTAACAGTAACTACGGTACTAATTATGACAAGTAACTATAACTTCGATACAATTTATGACAGGTAACTGTAACTTCGATACTAATTATGACAAGAAACTCTAACTTCGATACTAATTATGACAAGAAACTTTAATTCGTTACTAATTATGACAAGTAACTGTAATTTTGATAAAAAATTATGGCAGGTAACTGTAACTTCAATACTAATTATGACAGGTAACAGTATCTTCGATACTTATTATGACAGGTAACTGTAACTTCGTTACTAATTATGACAAGTAACTGTAATTTCGTTACAAATTATGGCAGGTAATTGTAATTTCGATACTAATTATGGCAGGTAACAGTAACTTCGAACTAATTATGACAAGTAACAGTAACTTCGGTACTAATTATGACAGGTAACAGTAACTTCGATACTAATTATGACAAGTAACTGTAACTTCGATACTAATTATGACAGGTAACTGTAACTTCGTTACTAATTATGACAAGTAACTGTAATTTCAATTCAAATTATGGCAGGTTACTGTAACTTCGATACAAATTATGACAGGTAACAGTAACTTCGATACTAATTATGACAAGCAACTATAACTTCGATACAAATTATGACAGGTAAATGTAACTTCGATACTAATTATGACAAGAAACTCTAACTTCGTTACTAATTATGACAAGTAACAGTAATTTTGATAAAAATTAAGGTAGGTAACTGTAACTTCAATACTAATTATGACAGGTAACAGTATCTTCGATACTAATTATGACAAGTAACTGTAACTTCGATACTAATTATGACTGGTAACTGTAACTTCGTAACTAATAATGACAAGTAACTTTAATTTCGATACTAATTATGGCAGGTAACTGTAACTTCGTTACTAATTATGACAAGTCCCAGTAATTTCGATACAAATTATGGCAGGTAACTGTAACTTCGATACTAATTATGTCAGGTAACAGTAACTTCGATACTAATTATGACAGGAAACTGTACCTTCGTTACTAATTATGACAAGTAACTGTAATTTCGATACAAATTATGACAGGTAAGTGTAACTTCGTTACTAATTATGACAAGTAACTGTAATTTCGATACAAATTATGGCAGGTAACAGTACCTTCGATACTAATTATGACAGGTAACTGTAACGTCGATACCAATTATGACAAGTATCTGTAATTTCGATACAAATTATGACAGGTAAGTGTAACGTCGATACTAATTATGACAAGGAACTCTTATTTCGGTACAAATTATGGCAGGTAACTGTAACTATGATACTAATTATGACAGGTAACAGTTACGTCGATACTAATTATGACAAGTAACTGTAACTTCGTTACTAATTATGACAAGTAACTCTAATTTTGATAAAAAATTATGGCAGGTAACAGTAACTTCGATACTAATTAATGCAGGTAACAGTATCTTCGATACTAATTACGACAGGTAACTGTAACTTCGAAACTAATTATGAAAAGTAACTGTAACTTCGATACTTATTATGACAGGTAACTGTAACTTCAAAACTAATTATGACAAGAAACTGTAACTTCGATACTAATAATGACAGGTAACTGTAACTTCGATACTAATTATGACAAGTTACTGTAATTTCGTTAGAAATTATGGCAGGTAATTGTAATTTCGATACTAATTATGACAGGTAAAAGTAACTTCGAACTAATTATGACAAGTCACAGTAACTTCGATACTAATTATGACAGGTAACTGTAACTTCGTTACTAATTATGAAAAGTAACTGTAATTTCGATACAAATTATGGCAGGTAACTGTTACTTCGATACTTATTATGACAGGTAACATTAACTTCCATACTAATTATGGCAGGTAACTGTAACTTCGATACTAATTATGACAGGTAACAGTATCTTCGATACTAATTATGAAAGTAACTGTAACTTCTATATTAATTATGACAGGTAACTGTAACTTCGTTACTAATTATGACAAGTAACTGTAATTTCGTAACAAATTATGGCAGGTAATTGTAATTTCGATACTAATTATGACAGGTAACAGTAACTTCGAACTAATTATGACAAGTAACAGTAACTTCGATACTAATTATGACAAGTAACTGTAACTTCGATACTAATTATGACAGGTAACTGTAACTTCGTTACTTATTATGACATGTAACTGTAATTTCGATACAAATTTTGGCAGGTAACTTTAACTTCGATACTAAATATGACAGGTAACATTAACTTCGATACTAATTATGACAAGTAACTGTAACTTCGATACTAATTATGACAGGTAACTGTAACTTCGTTACTAATTATGACAAGTAACTTTAATTTCGATACTAATTATGACAGGTAACTGGAACTTCGTTACTAATTATGACAAGTAACTTTAATTTCGATACTAATTATGACAAATAACTGTAACTTCGAAACTAATTATGACAAGTAACTTTAATTTCGATACTAATTATGACAAGTAACTGTAACTTCGATACTAATTATGACAAGTTACTGTAATTTCGTTACAAATTATGGCAGGTAATTGTAATTTCGATACTAATTATGACAGGTAACAGTAACTTCGAACTAATTATGACAAGTAACTGTAACTTCGATACTAATTATGACAGGTAACTGTAACTTCGTTACTATTTATGACAAGTAACTGTAATTTCGATACAAATTTTGGCAGGTAACTGTAACTTCGATACTAAATATGACAGGTAACATTAACTTCGATACTAATTATGGTAGGTAACTGTAACTTCGATACTAATTATGACAGGTAACAGTATCTTCGATACTAATTATGAAAGTAACTGTAACTTCTATACTAATTATGACAGGTAACTGTAACTTCTATACTAATTATGACAGGTAACTGTAACTTCGATACTAAATATGACAGGTAACATTAACTTCGATACTAATTATGACAGGTAACAGTAACTTCGATACTAATTATGACAAGCAACTATAACTTCGATACAAATTATGACAGGTAAATGTAACTTCGATACTAATTATGACAAGAAACTCTAACTTCGTTACTAATTATGACAAGTAACAGTAATTTTGATAAAAATTAAGGTAGGTAACTGTAACTTCAATACTAATTATGACAGGTAACAGTATCTTCGATACTAATTATGACTGGTAACTGTAACTTCGTAACTAATTATGACAAGTAACTTTAATTTCGATACTAATTATGGCAGGTAACTGTAACTTCGTTACTAATTATGACAAGTCCCAGTAATTTCGATACAAATTATGGCAGGTAACTGTAACTTCGATACTAATTATGTCAGGTAACAGTAACTTCGATACTAATTATGACAGGAAACTGTACCTTCGTTACTAATTATGACAAGTAACTGTAATTTCGATACAAATTATGACAGGTAAGTGTAACTTCGTTACTAATTATGACAAGTAACTGTAATTTCGATACAAATTATGGCAGGTAACAGTACCTTCGATACTAATTATGACAGGTAACTGTAACGTCGATACCAATTATGACAAGTATCTGTAATTTCGATACAAATTATGACAGGTAAGTGTAACTTCGATACTAATTATGACAAGGAACTGTTATTTCGGTACAAATTATGGCAGGTAACTGTAACTATGATACTAATTATGACAGGTAACAGTTACGTCGATACTAATTATGACAAGTAACTGTAACTTCGTTACTAATTATGACAAGTAACTCTAATTTTGATAAAAAATTATGGCAGGTAACAGTAACTTCGATACTAATTAATGCAGGTAACAGTATCTTCGATACTAATTACGACAGGTAACTGTAACTTCGAAACTAATTATGAAAAGTAACTGTAACTTCTATACTTATTATGACAGGTAACTGTAACTTCAAAACTAATTATGACAAGAAACTGTAACTTCGATACTAATAATGACAGGTAACTGTAACTTCGATACTAATTATGACAAGTTACTGTAATTTCGTTAGAAATTATGGCAGGTAATTGTAATTTCGATACTAATTATGACAGGTAAAAGTAACTTCGAACTAATTATGACAAGTCACAGTAACCTCGATACTAATTATGACAGGTAACTGTAACTTCGTTACTAATTATGAAAAGTAACTGTAATTTCGATACAAATTATGGCAGGTAACTGTAACTTCGATACTTATTATGACAGGTAACATTAACTTCCATACTAATTATGGCAGGTAACTGTAACTTCGATACTAATTATGACAGGTAACAGTATCTTCGATACTAATTATGAAAGTAACTGTAACTTCTATATTAATTATGACAGGTAACTGTAACTTCGTTACTAATTATGACAAGTAACTGTAATTTCGTAACAAATTATGGCAGGTAATTGTAATTTCGATACTAATTATGACAGGTAACAGTAACTTCGAACTAATTATGACAAGTAACAGTAACTTCGATACTAATTATGACAAGTAACTGTAACTTCGATACTAATTATGACAGGTAACTGTAACTTCGTTACTTATTATGACATGTAACTGTAATTTCGATACAAATTTTGGCAGGTAACTTTAACTTCGATACTAAATATGACAGGTAACATTAACTTCGATACTAATTATGACAAGTAACTGTAACTTCGATACTAATTATGACAGGTAACTGTAACTTCGTTACTAATTATGACAAGTAACTTTAATTTCGATACTAATTATGACAGGTAACTGGAACATCGTTACTAATTATGACAAGTAACTTTAATTTCGATACTAATTATGACAAATAACTGTAACTTCGAAACTAATTATGACAAGTAACTTTAATTTCGATACTAATTATGACAAGTAACTGTAACTTCGATACTAATTATGACAAGTTACTGTAATTTCGTTACAAATTATGGCAGGTAATTGTAATTTCGATACTAATTATGACAGGTAACAGTAACTTCGAACTAATTATGACAAGTAACTGTAACTTCGATACTAATTATGACAAGTAACTGTAACTTCGATACTAATTATGACAGGTAACTGTAACTTCGTTACTTATTATGACAAGTAACTGTAATTTCGATACAAATTTTGGCAGGTAACTGTAACTTCGATACTAAATATGACAGGTAACAGTAACTTCGATACTAATTATGACAAGTAACTGTAACTTCGATACTAATTATGACAGGTAACTGTAACTTCGTTACTAATTATGACAAGTAACTTTAATTTCGATATTAATTATGAGAAGTAACTGTAACTTCATTACTAATTATGACAAGAAACTTTAATTTCGATACTAATTATGACAAGTAACTGTAACTTCGATACTAATTATGACAGGTAACTGTAACTTCGTTACTAATTATGACAAGTAACTGTAATTTCGTTACAAATTATGGCAGGTAATTGTAATTTCGATACTAATTATGACAGGTAACAGTAACTTCGAACTAATTATGACAAGTAACAGTAACTTCGATACTAATTATGACAAGTAACTGTAACTTCGATACTAATTATGACAGGTAACTGTAACTTCGTTACTAATTATGACAAGTAACAGTAATTTCGATACAAATTTTGGCAGGTAACTGTAACTTCGTTACTAAATATGACAGGTAACAGTAACTTCGATACTAATTATGGCAAGTAACTGTAACTTCGATACTAATTATGACAGGTAACTGTAACTTCGTTACTAATTATGACAAGTAACTGTATCTTCGATACTAATTATGACAGGTAACAGTAACTTCGGTACTAATTATGACAAGTAACTGTAACTTCGATACTAATTATGACAGGTAACTGTAACTTCGTTACTAATTATGACAAGTAACTGTAATTTCGATACAAATTATTACAGGTAACTGTAACTTCGTTACTAATTATGAAAAGTAACTGTAATTTCGATACAAGTTTTGGCAGGTAACAGTACCTTCGATACTAATTATGACAGGTAACTGTATCTTCGATACTAATTATGACAAGGAACTGTAATTTCGATATAAATTATGGCAGGTAACTGTAACTTCGATACTAATTATGGCAGGTAACAGTAACTACGGTACTAATTATGACAAGTAACTATAACTTCGATACAATTTATGACAGGTAACTGTAACTTCGATACTAATTATGACAAGAAACTCTAACTTCGATACTAATTATGACAAGAAACTCTAACTTCGTTACTAATTATGACAAGTAACTGTAATTTTGATAAAAAATTATGGCAGGTAACTGTAACTTCAATGACAGGTAACAGTAACTTCGATACTTATTATGACAGGTAACTGTAACTTCGTTACTAATTATGAAAAGTAACTGTAATTTCGTTACAAATTATGGCAGGTAATTGTAATTTTGATACTAATTATGACAGGTAACAGTAACTTCGAACTAATTATGACAAGTAACAGTAACTTCGATACTAATTATGACAAGTAACTGTAACTTCGATACTAATTATGACAGGTAACAATAACTTCGGTACTAATTATGACAGGAAACTGTAACTTCGTTACTAATTATGACAAGTAACTGTAACTTCGATACTAATTATGACAGGTAACGGTAACTTCGGTACTAATTATGACAGGAAACTGTAACTTCGTTACTAATTATGACAAGTAACTGTAATTTCGATACAAATTATGACAGGTAACTGTAACTTGGTTACTAATTATGAAAAGTAACTGTAATTTCGATACAAATTTTGGCAGGTAACAGTACCTTCGATACTAATTATGACAGATAACTGTATCTTCGATACTAATTATGACAAGGAACTGTAATTTCGATACAAATTATGGCAGGTATCTGTAACTTCGATACTAATTATGGCAGGTAACAGTAACTTCGGTACTAATTTTGACAAGTAACTATAACTTCGATACAATTTATGACAGGTAACTGTAACCTCGATACTAATTATGACAAGAAACGCTAACTTCGATACTAATTATGACAAGAAACTCTAACTTCGTTACTAATTATGACAAGTAACTGTAATTTTGATAAAAAATTATGGTAGGTAACTGTAACTTCAATACTAATTATGACAGGTAACAGTAACTTCGATACTTATTATGACAGGTAACTGTAACTTCGTTACTAATTATGACAAGTAACTGTAATTTCGTTACAAATTATGGCAGGTAATTGTAATTACGATACTAATTGTGACAGGTAACACTAACTTCGAACTAATTATGACAAGTAACAGTAACTTCGTTACTAATTATGACACGTAACTGTAACTTCGATACTAATTATGACAGGTAACAATAACTTCGGAACTAATTATGACAGGAAACTGTAACATCGTTACTAATTATGTCAAGTAACTGTAATTTCGATACAAATTGTGACAGGTGACTGTAACTTCGTTACTAATTATGACAAGTAACTGTAATTTCGATACAAATTATGGCAGGTAACAGTACCTGCGATACTAATTATGACAGGTAACTGTAACTTCGATACTAATTATGACAAGGAACTGTAATTTCGATACAAATTATGGCAGGTAACTGTAACTTCGATACTAATTATGACAGGTAACAGTAACTTCGGTGCTAATTATGACAAAAAACTATAACTTCGATACAATTTATGACAGGTAACTGTAAGTTCGATACTAATTATGACAAGAAACTCTAACTTCGATACTAATTATGACAAGAAACTCTAACTTCGTTACTAATTATGACAAGTAACTGTAATTTTGATAAAAAATTATGGTAGGTAACTGTACCTTCAATACTAATTATGACAGGTAACAGTAACTTCGATACTTATTATGACAGGTAACTGTAACTCCGTTACTAATTATGACAAGTAACTGTAATTTCGTTACAAATTATGGCAGGTAATTGTAATTTCGATACTAATTGTGACAGGTAACACTAACTTCGAACTAATTATGACAAGTAACAGTAACTTCGTTACTAATTATGACACGTAACTGTAATTTCGATACTAATTATGACAGGTAACAGTAACTTCGGTACTAATTATGACAGGAAACTGTAACTTCGTTACTAATTATGTCAAGTAACTGTAATTTCGATACAAATTATGACAGGTAAATGTAACTTCGTTACTAATTATGACAAGTAACTGTAATTTCGATACAAATTATGGCAGGTAACAGTACCTGCGATACTAATTATGACAGGTAACTGTAACTTCGATACTAATTATGACAAGGAACTGTAATTTCGATACAAATTATGGCAGGTAACTGTAACTTCGATACTATTTATGACAGGTAACAGTAACTTCGGTACTAATTATGACAAGTAACTATAACTTCGATACAAATTATGACAGGTAACTGTAACTTCGATACTAATTATGACAAGAAACTCTAACTTCGTTACTAATTATGACAAGTAACTGTAATTTTGATAAAAAATTATGGTAAGTAACTGTAACTTCAATACTAATTATGACAGGGAACAGTAACTTCGATACTTATTATGACAGGTAACTGTAACTTCGTTACTAATTATGAAAAGTAACTTTAATTTCGATACTAATTATGTCAGTCAACTGTTACTTCGATATTAATTATGACAGTTAAGTGTAACTTCGTTACTAATTATGACAAGTAACTTTAATTTCGATAGATATTATGGCAGGTAACTGTAACTTCGATACTAATTATGACAGGTAACTGTAACTTCGTTACTAATTATGAAAAGTAACTGTAATTTCGATACAAATTATGGCAGGTAACTGTAACTTCGATGCTAATTATGACAGGTAACATTAACTTCGATACTAATTATGGCAGGTAACAGTAACTTCAATACTAATTATGACAGGTAACAGTATCTTCGATACTAATTATGAAAGTAACTGTAACTTCTATACTAATTATGACAGGTAACTGTAACTTCGTTACTAATTATGACAAGTTACTGTAATTTCGTTACAAATTATGGCAGGTAATTGTAATTTCGATACTAATTATGACAGGTAACAGTAACTTCGAACTAATTATGACAAGTAACAGTTACTTCGATACTAATTATGACAAGTAACTGTAACTTCGATACTAATTATGACAGGTAACTGTAACTTCGTTACTTATTATGACAAGTAACTGTAATTTCGATACAAATTTTGGCAGGTAACTGTAACTTCGATACTAAATATGACAGGTAACAGTAACTTCGATACTAATTATGACAAGTAACTGTAACTTCGATACTAATTATGACAGGTAACTGTAACTTCGTTACTAATTATGACAAGTAACTTTAATTTCGATATTAATTATGAGAGGTAACTGTAACTTCGTTACTAATTATGACAAGTAACTTTAATTTCGATACTAATTATGACAAGTAACTGTAACTTCGATACTAATTATGACAGGTAACTGTAACTTCGTTACTAATTATGACAAGTAACTGTAATTTCGTTACAAATTATGGCAGGTAATTGTAATTTCGATACTAATTATGACAGGTAACAGTAACTTCGAACTAATTATGACAAGTAACAGTAACTTCGATACTAATTATGACAAGTAACCGTAACTTCGATACTAATTATGACAGGTAACTGTAACTTCGTTACTAATTATGACAAGTAACAGTAATTTCGATACAAATTTTGGCAGGTAACTATAACTTCGTTACTAAATATGACAGGTAACAGTAACTTCGATACTAATTATGGCAAGTAACTGTAACTTCGATACTAATTATGACAGGTAACTGTAACTTCGTTACTAATTATGACAAGTAACTGTAACTTCGATACTAATTATGACAGGTAACAGTAACTTCGGTACTTATTATGACAAGTAACAGTAACTTCGATACTAATTATGACAAGTAACTGTAACTTCGATACTAATTATGACAGGTAACTGTAACTTCGTTACTAATTATGACAAGTAACTGTAATTTCGATACAAATTATGACAGGTAACTGTAACTTCGTTACTAATTATGAAAAGTAACTGTAATTTCGATACAAATTTTGGCAGGTAACAGTACCTTCGATACTAATTATGACAGGTAACTGTATCTTCGATACTAATTATGACAAGGAACTGTAATTTCGATACAAATTATGGCAGGTAACTGTAACTTCGATACCAATTATGGCAGGTAACAGTAACTACGGTACTAATTATGACAAGTAACTATAACTTCGATACAATTTATGACAGGTAACTGTAACTTCGATACTAATTATGACAAGAAACTCTAACTTCGATACTAATTATGACAAGAAACTCTAACTTCGTTACTAATTATGACAAGTAACTGTAATTTTGATAAAAAATTATGGCAGGTAACTGTAACTTCAATGACAGGTAACAGTAACTTCGATACTTATTATGACAGGTAACTGTAACTTCGTTACTAATTATGACAAGTAACTGTAATTTCGTTACAAATTATGGCAGGTAATTGTAATTTTGATACTAATTATGACAGGTAACAGTAACTTCGAACTAATTATGACAAGTAACAGTAACTTCGATACTAATTATGACAAGTAACTGTAACTTCGATACTAATTATGACAGGTAACTGTAACTTCGTTACTAATTATGACAAGTAACAGTAATTTCGATACAAATTTTGGCAGGTAACTGTAACTTCGTTACTAAATATGACAGGTAACAGTAACTTCGATACTAATTATGACAAGTAACTGTAACTTCGATACTAATTATGACAGGTTACTGTAACTTCGTTACTAATTATGACAAGTAACTGTAACTTCGATACTAATTAAGACAGGTAACAGTAACTTCGGTACTAATTATGACAGGAAACTGTAACTTCGTTACTAATTATGACAAGTATCTGTAATTTCGTTACAAATTATGACAGGTAACTGTAACTTCGTTACTAATTATGAAAAGTAACTGCAATTTCGATACAAATTTTGGCAGGTAACAGAACCTTCGATACTAATTATGAAAGGTAACTGTATCTTCGATACTAATTATGACAAGGAACTGTAATTTCGATACAAATTATGGCAGGTAACTGTAACTTCGATACTAATTATGACACGTAACAGTAACTTCGGTACTAATTATGAAAAGTAACTATAACTTCGATACAATTTATGACAGGTAACTGTAACTTCGATACTAATTATGACAAGAAACTCTAACTTCGATACTAATTATGACAAAAAACTCTAACTTCGCTACTAATTATGACAAGTAACTGTAATTTTGATAAAAATTATGGTAGGTAACTGTAACTTCAATACTAATTATGACAGGTAACAGTAACTTCGATACTTATTATGACAGGTAACTGTAACTTCGTTACTAATTATGACAAGTAACTGTAAGTTCGTTACAAATAATGGCAGGTAATTGTAATTTCGATACCAATTGTGACAGGTAACACTAACTTCGAACTAATTATGACAAGTAACAGTAACTTCGTTACTAATTATGACACGTAACTGTAACTTCGATACTAATTATGACAGGTAACAGTAACTTCGGTACTAATTATGACAGGAATCTGTAACTTCGTTACTAATTATGTCAAGTAACTGTAATTTCGATACAAATTATGACAGGTAACTGTAACTTCGTTACTAATTATGACAAGTAACTGTAATTTCGATACAAATTATGGCAGGTAACAGTACCTGCGATACTAATTATGACAGGTAACTGTAACTTTGATACTAATTATGACAAGGAACTGTAATTTCGATACAAATTATGGCAGGTAGCTGTAACTTCGATACTATTTATGACAGGTAACAGTAACTTCGGTACTAATTACGACAAGTAACTATAACTTCGATACAAATTATGACAGGTAACTGTAACTTCGATACTAATTATGACAAGAAACTCTAACTTCGTTACTAATTATGACAAGTAACTGTAATTTTGATAAAAATTATGGTAGGTAACTGTAACTTCCATACTAATTATGACAGGGAACAGTAACTTCGATACTTATTATGACAGGTAACTGTAACTTCGTTACTAATTATGAAAAGTAACTTTAATTTCGATACTAATTATGTCAGGTAACTGTTACTACGATATTAATTATGACAGTTAAGTGTAACTTCGTTACTAATTATGACAAGTAACTTTAATTTCGATACAAATTATGGCAGGTAACTGTAACTTCGATACTAATTATGACAGGTAACTGTAACTTCGTTACTAATTATGAAAAGTAACTGTAATTTCGATACAAATTATGTCAGGTAACTGTAACTTCGATACTAATTATGACAGGTAACATTAACTTCGATACTAATTATGGCAGGTAACTGTAACTTCGATACTAATTATGACAGGTAACAGTATCTTCGATACTAATTATGAAAGTAACTGTAACTTCTATACTAATTATGACAGGTAACTGTAACTTCGTTACTAATTATGACAAGTAACTGTAATTTCGTTACAAATTATGGCAGGTAATTGTAATTTCGATACTAATTATGACAGGTAACAGTAACTTCGAACTAATTATGACAAGTAACAGTAACTTCGATACTAATTATGACAAGTAATTGTAACTTCGATACCAATTATGACAGGTAACTGTAACTTCGTTACTTATTATGACAAGTAACTGTAATTTCGATACAAATTTTGGCAGGTAACTGTAACTTCGATACTAAATATGACAGGTAACAGTAACTTCGATACTAATTATGACAAGTAACTGTAACTTCGATACTAATTATGACAGGTAACTGTAACTTCGTTACTAATTATGACAAGTAACTTTAATTTCGATATTAATTATGACAGGTAACTGTAACTTCGTTACTAATTATGACAAGTAACTTTAATTTCGATACTAATTATGACAAGTAACTGTAACTTCGATACTAATTATGACAGGTAACTGTAACTTCGTTACTAATTATGACAAGTAACTGTAATTTCGTTACAAATTATGGCAGGTAATTGTAATTTCGATACTAATTATGACAGGTAACAGTAACTTCGAACTAATTATGACAAGTAACAGTAACTTCGATACTAATTATGACAAGTAACTGTAACTTCGATACTAAATATGACAGGTAACTGTAACTTCGTTACTAATTATGACAAGTAACAGTAATTTCGATACAGATTTTGGCAGGTAACTGTAACTTCGTTACTAAATATGACAGGTAACAGTAACTTCGATACTAATTATGTCAAGTAACTGTAACTTCGATACTAATTATGACAGGTAACTGTAACTTCGTTACTAATTATAACAAGTAACTGTAACTTCGATACTAATTATGACAGGTAACGGTAACTTCGGTACTAATTATGACAGGAAACTGTAACTTCGTTACTAATTATGGCAAGTAACTGTAATTTCGATACAAATTATCACAGGTAACTGTAACTTCGTTACTAATTATGAAAAGTAACTGTAATTTTGATACAAATTTTGGCAGGTAACAGTACCTTCGATACTAATTATGACAGGTAACTGTATCTTCGATACTAATTATGACAAGGAACTGTAATTTCGATACAAATTATGGCAGGTAACTGTAACTTCGATACTAATTATGGCAGGTAACAGTAACTTCGGTACTAATTATGACAAGTAACTATAACTTCGATACAATTTATGACAGGTAACTGTAACTTCGATACTAATTATGACAAGAAACTCTAACTTCGATACTAATTTTGACAAGAAACTCTAACTTCGTTACTAATTATGACAAGTAACTGTAATTTTGATAAAAAATTATGGTAGGTAACTGTAACTTCAATACTAATTATGACAGGTAACAGTAACTTCGATACTAATTATGGCAGGTAACTGTAACTTCGATACTAATTATGACAGGTAACTGTAACTTCGTTACTAATTATGACAAGTAACTTTAATTTCGATATTAATTATGAGAGGTAACTGTAACTTCGTTACTAATTATGACAAGTAACTTTAATTTCGAAACTAATTATGACAAGTAACTGTAACTTCGATACTAATTATGACAGGTAACTGTAACTTCGTTACTAATTATGACAAGTAACTGTAATTTCGTTACAAATTATGGCAGGTAATTGTAATTTCGATACTAATTATGACAGGTAACAGTAACTTCGAACTAATTATGACAAGTAACAGTAACTTCGATACTAATTATGACAAGTAACTGTAACTTCGATACTAATTATGACAGGTAACTGTAACTTCGTTACTAATTATGACAAGTAACAGTAATTTCGATACAAATTTTGGCAGGTAACTGTAACTTCGTTACTAAATATGACAGGTAACAGTAACTTCGATACTAATTATGGCAAGTAACTGTAACTTCGATACTAATTATGACAGGTAACTGTAACTTCGTTACTAATTATGACAAGTAACTGTAACTTCGATACTAATTATGACAAGAAACTCTAACTTCGATACTAATTTTGACAAGAAACTCTAACTTCGTTACTAATTATGACAAGTAACTGTAATTTTGATAAAAAATTATGGTAGGTAACTGTAACTTCAATACTAATTATGACAGGTAACAGTAACTTCGATACTAATTATGGCAGGTAACTGTAACTTCGATACTAATTATGACAGGTAACTGTAACTTCGTTACTAATTATGACAAGTAACTTTAATTTCGATATTAATTATGAGAGGTAACTGTAACTTCGTTACTAATTATGACAAGTAACTTTAATTTCGAAACTAATTATGACAAGTAACTGTAACTTCGATACTAATTATGACAGGTAACTGTAACTTCGTTACTAATTATGACAAGTAACTGTAATTTCGTTACAAATTATGGCAGGTAATTGTAATTTCGATACTAATTATGACAGGTAACAGTAACTTCGAACTAATTATGACAAGTAACAGTAACTTCGATACTAATTATGACAAGTAACTGTAACTTCGATACTAATTATGACAGGTAACTGTAACTTCGTTACTAATTATGACAAGTAACAGTAATTTCGATACAAATTTTGGCAGGTAACTGTAACTTCGTTACTAAATATGACAGGTAACAGTAACTTCGATACTAATTATGACAGGTAACAGTAACTTCGATACTTATTATGACAGGTAACTGTAACTTCGTTACTAATTATGACAAGTAACTGTAATTTCGTTACAAATAATGGCAGGTAATTGTAATTTCGATACTAATTGTGACAGGTAACACTAACTTCGAACTAATTATGACAAGTAACAGTAACTTCGTTACTAATTATGACACGTAACTGTAACTTCGATACTAATTATGACAGGTAACAGTAACTTCGGTACTAATTATGACAGGAATCTGTAACTTCGTTACTAATTATGTCAAGTAACTGTAATTTCGATACAAATTATGACAGGTAACTGTAACTTCGTTACTAATTATGACAAGTAACTGTAATTTCGATACAAATTATGGCAGGTAACAGTACCTGCGATACTAATTATGACAGGTAACTGTAACTTTGATACTAATTATGACAAGGAACTGTAATTTCGATACAAATTATGGCAGGTAACTGTAACTTCGATACTATTTATGACAGGTAACAGTAACTTCGGTACTAATTACGACAAGTAACTATAACTTCGATACAAATTATGACAGGTAACTGTAACTTCGATACTAATTATGACAAGAAACTCTAACTTCGTTACTAATTATGACAAGTAACTGTAATTTTGATAAAAATTATGGTAGGTAACTGTAACTTCCATACTAATTATGACAGGGAACAGTAACTTCGATACTTATTATGACAGGTAACTGTAACTTCGTTACTAATTATGAAAAGTAACTTTAATTTCGATACTAATTATGTCAGGTAACTGTTACTACGATATTAATTATGACAGTTAAGTGTAACTTCGTTACTAATTATGACAAGTAACTTTAATTTCGATACAAATTATGGCAGGTAACTGTAACTTCGATACTAATTATGACAGGTAACTGTAACTTCGTTACTAATTATGAAAAGTAACTGTAATTTCGATACAAATTATGTCAGGTAACTGTAACTTCGATACTAATTATGACAGGTAACATTAACTTCGATACTAATTATGGCAGGTAACTGTAACTTCGATACTAATTATGACAGGTAACAGTATCTTCGATACTAATTATGAAAGTAACTGTAACTTCTATACTAATTATGACAGGTAACTGTAACTTCGTTACTAATTATGACAAGTAACTGTAATTTCGTTACAAATTATGGCAGGTAATTGTAATTTCGATACTAATTATGACAGGTAACAGTAACTTCGAACTAATTATGACAAGTAACAGTAACTTCGATACTAATTATGACAAGTAACTGTAACTTCGATACCAATTATGACAGGTAACTGTAACTTCGTTACTTATTATGACAAGTAACTGTAATTTCGATACAAATTTTGGCAGGTAACTGTAACTTCGATACTAAATATGACAGGTAACAGTAACTTCGATACTAATTATGACAAGTAACTGTAACTTCGATACTAATTATGACAGGTAACTGTAACTTCGTTACTAATTATGACAAGTAACATTAATTTCGATATTAATTATGACAGGTAACTGTAACTTCGTTACTAATTATGACAAGTAACTTTAATTTCGATACTAATTATGACAAGTAACTGTAACTTCGATACTAATTATGACAGGTAACTGTAACTTCGTTACTAATTATGACAAGTAACTGTAATTTCGTTACAAATTATGGCAGGTAATTGTAATTTCGATACTAATTATGACAGGTAACAGTAACTTCGAACTAATTATGACAAGTAACAGTAACTTCGATACTAATTATGACAAGTAACTGTAACTTCGATACTAAATATGACAGGTAACTGTAACTTCGTTACTAATTATGACAAGTAACAGTAATTTCGATACAGATTTTGGCAGGTAACTGTAACTTCGTTACTAAATATGACAGGTAACAGTAACTTCGATACTAATTATGTCAAGTAACTGTAACTTCGATACTAATTATGACAGGTAACTGTAACTTCGTTACTAATTATAACAAGTAACTGTAACTTCGATACTAATTATGACAGGTAACGGTAACTTCGATACTAATTATGACAGGTAACAGTAACTTCGGTACTAATTATGACAGGAATCTGTAACTTCGTTACTAATTATGTCAAGTAACTGTAATTTCGATACAAATTATGACAGGTAACTGTAACTTCGTTACTAATTATGACAAGTAACTGTAATTTCGATACAAATTATGGCAGGTAACAGTACCTGCGATACTAATTATGACAGGTAACTGTAACTTTGATACTAATTATGACAAGGAACTGTAATTTCGATACAAATTATGGCAGGTAACTGTAACTTCGATACTATTTATGACAGGTAACAGTAACTTCGGTACTAATTACGACAAGTAACTATAACTTCGATACAAATTATGACAGGTAACTGTAACTTCGATACTAATTATGACAAGAAACTCTAACTTCGTTACTAATTATGACAAGTAACTGTAATTTTGATAAAAATTATGGTAGGTAACTGTAACTTCCATACTAATTATGACAGGGAACAGTAACTTCGATACTTATTATGACAGGTAACTGTAACTTCGTTACTAATTATGAAAAGTAACTTTAATTTCGATACTAATTATGTCAGGTAACTGTTACTACGATATTAATTATGACAGTTAAGTGTAACTTCGTTACTAATTATGACAAGTAACTTTAATTTCGATACAAATTATGGCAGGTAACTGTAACTTCGATACTAATTATGACAGGTAACTGTAACTTCGTTACTAATTATGAAAAGTAACTGTAATTTCGATACAAATTATGTCAGGTAACTGTAACTTCGATACTAATTATGACAGGTAACATTAACTTCGATACTAATTATGGCAGGTAACTGTAACTTCGATACTAATTATGACAGGTAACAGTATCTTCGATACTAATTATGAAAGTAACTGTAACTTCTATACTAATTATGACAGGTAACTGTAACTTCGTTACTAATTATGACAAGTAACTGTAATTTCGTTACAAATTATGGCAGGTAATTGTAATTTCGATACTAATTATGACAGGTAACAGTAACTTCGAACTAATTATGACAAGTAACAGTAACTTCGATACTAATTATGACAAGTAACTGTAACTTCGATACCAATTATGACAGGTAACTGTAACTTCGTTACTTATTATGACAAGTAACTGTAATTTCGATACAAATTTTGGCAGGTAACTGTAACTTCGATACTAAATATGACAGGTAACAGTAACTTCGATACTAATTATGACAAGTAACTGTAACTTCGATACTAATTATGACAGGTAACTGTAACTTCGTTACTAATTATGACAAGTAACATTAATTTCGATATTAATTATGACAGGTAACTGTAACTTCGTTACTAATTATGACAAGTAACTTTAATTTCGATACTAATTATGACAAGTAACTGTAACTTCGATACTAATTATGACAGGTAACTGTAACTTCGTTACTAATTATGACAAGTAACTGTAATTTCGTTACAAATTATGGCAGGTAATTGTAATTTCGATACTAATTATGACAGGTAACAGTAACTTCGAACTAATTATGACAAGTAACAGTAACTTCGATACTAATTATGACAAGTAACTGTAACTTCGATACTAAATATGACAGGTAACTGTAACTTCGTTACTAATTATGACAAGTAACAGTAATTTCGATACAGATTTTGGCAGGTAACTGTAACTTCGTTACTAAATATGACAGGTAACAGTAACTTCGATACTAATTATGTCAAGTAACTGTAATTTCGATACAAATTATCACAGGTAACTGTAACTTCGTTACTAATTATGAAAAGTAACTGTAATTTTGATACAAATTTTGGCAGGTAACAGTACCTTCGATACTAATTATGACAGGTAACTGTATCTTCGATACTAATTATGACAAGGAACTGTAATTTCGATACAAATTATGGCAGGTAACTGTAACTTCGATACTAATTATGGCAGGTAACAGTAACTTCGGTACTAATTATGACAAGTAACTATAACTTCGATACAATTTATGACAGGTAACTGTAACTTCGATACTAATTATGACAAGAAACTCTAACTTCGATACTAATTTTGACAAGAAACTCTAACTTCGTTACTAATTATGACAAGTAACTGTAATTTTGATAAAAAATTATGGTAGGTAACTGTAACTTCAATACTAATTATGACAGGTAACAGTAACTTCGATACTAATTATGGCAGGTAACTGTAACTTCGATACTAATTATGACAGGTAACTGTAACTTCGTTACTAATTATGACAAGTAACTTTAATTTCGATATTAATTATGAGAGGTAACTGTAACTTCGTTACTAATTATGACAAGTAACTTTAATTTCGAAACTAATTATGACAAGTAACTGTAACTTCGATACTAATTATGACAGGTAACTGTAACTTCGTTACTAATTATGACAAGTAACTGTAATTTCGTTACAAATTATGGCAGGTAATTGTAATTTCGATACTAATTATGACAGGTAACAGTAACTTCGAACTAATTATGACAAGTAACAGTAACTTCGATACTAATTATGACAAGTAACTGTAACTTCGATACTAATTATGACAGGTAACTGTAACTTCGTTACTAATTATGACAAGTAACAGTAATTTCGATACAAATTTTGGCAGGTAACTGTAACTTCGTTACTAAATATGACAGGTAACAGTAACTTCGATACTAATTATGGCAAGTAACTGTAACTTCGATACTAATTATGACAGGTAACTGTAACTTCGTTACTAATTATGACAAGTAACTGTAACTTCGATACTAATTATGTCAAGTAACTGTAACTTCGATACTAATTATGACAGGTAACTGTAACTTCGTTACTAATTATAACAAGTAACTGTAACTTCGATACTAATTATGACAGGTAACGGTAACTTCGGTACTAATTATGACAGGAAACTGTAACTTCGTTACTAATTATGGCAAGTAACTGTAATTTCGATACAAATTATCACAGGTAACTGTAACTTCGTTACTAATTATGAAAAGTAACTGTAATTTTGATACAAATTTTGGCAGGTAACAGTACCTTCGATACTAATTATGACAGGTAACTGTATCTTCGATACTAATTATGACAAGGAACTGTAATTTCGATACAAATTATGGCAGGTAACTGTAACTTCGATACTAATTATGGCAGGTAACAGTAACTTCGGTACTAATTATGACAAGTAACTATAACTTCGATACAATTTATGACAGGTAACTGTAACTTCGATACTAATTATGACAAGAAACTCTAACTTCGATACTAATTTTGACAAGAAACTCTAACTTCGTTACTAATTATGACAAGTAACTGTAATTTTGATAAAAAATTATGGTAGGTAACTGTAACTTCAATACTAATTATGACAGGTAACAGTAACTTCGATACTAATTATGGCAGGTAACTGTAACTTCGATACTAATTATGACAGGTAACTGTAACTTCGTTACTAATTATGACAAGTAACTTTAATTTCGATATTAATTATGAGAGGTAACTGTAACTTCGTTACTAATTATGACAAGTAACTTTAATTTCGAAACTAATTATGACAAGTAACTGTAACTTCGATACTAATTATGACAGGTAACTGTAACTTCGTTACTAATTATGACAAGTAACTGTAATTTCGTTACAAATTATGGCAGGTAATTGTAATTTCGATACTAATTATGACAGGTAACAGTAACTTCGAACTAATTATGACAAGTAACAGTAACTTCGATACTAATTATGACAAGTAACTGTAACTTCGATACTAATTATGACAGGTAACTGTAACTTCGTTACTAATTATGACAAGTAACAGTAATTTCGATACAAATTTTGGCAGGTAACTGTAACTTCGTTACTAAATATGACAGGTAACAGTAACTTCGATACTAATTATGGCAAGTAACTGTAACTTCGATACTAATTATGACAGGTAACTGTAACTTCGTTACTAATTATGACAAGTAACTGTAACTTCGATACTAATTATGACAAGAAACTCTAACTTCGATACTAATTTTGACAAGAAACTCTAACTTCGTTACTAATTATGACAAGTAACTGTAATTTTGATAAAAAATTATGGTAGGTAACTGTAACTTCAATACTAATTATGACAGGTAACAGTAACTTCGATACTAATTATGGCAGGTAACTGTAACTTCGATACTAATTATGACAGGTAACTGTAACTTCGTTACTAATTATGACAAGTAACTTTAATTTCGATATTAATTATGAGAGGTAACTGTAACTTCGTTACTAATTATGACAAGTAACTTTAATTTCGAAACTAATTATGACAAGTAACTGTAACTTCGATACTAATTATGACAGGTAACTGTAACTTCGTTACTAATTATGACAAGTAACTGTAATTTCGTTACAAATTATGGCAGGTAATTGTAATTTCGATACTAATTATGACAGGTAACAGTAACTTCGAACTAATTATGACAAGTAACAGTAACTTCGATACTAATTATGACAAGTAACTGTAACTTCGATACTAATTATGACAGGTAACTGTAACTTCGTTACTAATTATGACAAGTAACAGTAATTTCGATACAAATTTTGGCAGGTAACTGTAACTTCGTTACTAAATATGACAGGTAACAGTAACTTCGATACTAATTATGACAGGTAACAGTAACTTCGATACTTATTATGACAGGTAACTGTAACTTCGTTACTAATTATGACAAGTAACTGTAATTTCGTTACAAATAATGGCAGGTAATTGTAATTTCGATACTAATTGTGACAGGTAACACTAACTTCGAACTAATTATGACAAGTAACAGTAACTTCGTTACTAATTATGACACGTAACTGTAACTTCGATACTAATTATGACAGGTAACAGTAACTTCGGTACTAATTATGACAGGAATCTGTAACTTCGTTACTAATTATGTCAAGTAACTGTAATTTCGATACAAATTATGACAGGTAACTGTAACTTCGTTACTAATTATGACAAGTAACTGTAATTTCGATACAAATTATGGCAGGTAACAGTACCTGCGATACTAATTATGACAGGTAACTGTAACTTTGATACTAATTATGACAAGGAACTGTAATTTCGATACAAATTATGGCAGGTAACTGTAACTTCGATACTATTTATGACAGGTAACAGTAACTTCGGTACTAATTACGACAAGTAACTATAACTTCGATACAAATTATGACAGGTAACTGTAACTTCGATACTAATTATGACAAGAAACTCTAACTTCGTTACTAATTATGACAAGTAACTGTAATTTTGATAAAAATTATGGTAGGTAACTGTAACTTCCATACTAATTATGACAGGGAACAGTAACTTCGATACTTATTATGACAGGTAACTGTAACTTCGTTACTAATTATGAAAAGTAACTTTAATTTCGATACTAATTATGTCAGGTAACTGTTACTACGATATTAATTATGACAGTTAAGTGTAACTTCGTTACTAATTATGACAAGTAACTTTAATTTCGATACAAATTATGGCAGGTAACTGTAACTTCGATACTAATTATGACAGGTAACTGTAACTTCGTTACTAATTATGAAAAGTAACTGTAATTTCGATACAAATTATGTCAGGTAACTGTAACTTCGATACTAATTATGACAGGTAACATTAACTTCGATACTAATTATGGCAGGTAACTGTAACTTCGATACTAATTATGACAGGTAACAGTATCTTCGATACTAATTATGAAAGTAACTGTAACTTCTATACTAATTATGACAGGTAACTGTAACTTCGTTACTAATTATGACAAGTAACTGTAATTTCGTTACAAATTATGGCAGGTAATTGTAATTTCGATACTAATTATGACAGGTAACAGTAACTTCGAACTAATTATGACAAGTAACAGTAACTTCGATACTAATTATGACAAGTAACTGTAACTTCGATACCAATTATGACAGGTAACTGTAACTTCGTTACTTATTATGACAAGTAACTGTAATTTCGATACAAATTTTGGCAGGTAACTGTAACTTCGATACTAAATATGACAGGTAACAGTAACTTCGATACTAATTATGACAAGTAACTGTAACTTCGATACTAATTATGACAGGTAACTGTAACTTCGTTACTAATTATGACAAGTAACATTAATTTCGATATTAATTATGACAGGTAACTGTAACTTCGTTACTAATTATGACAAGTAACTTTAATTTCGATACTAATTATGACAAGTAACTGTAACTTCGATACTAATTATGACAGGTAACTGTAACTTCGTTACTAATTATGACAAGTAACTGTAATTTCGTTACAAATTATGGCAGGTAATTGTAATTTCGATACTAATTATGACAGGTAACAGTAACTTCGAACTAATTATGACAAGTAACAGTAACTTCGATACTAATTATGACAAGTAACTGTAACTTCGATACTAAATATGACAGGTAACTGTAACTTCGTTACTAATTATGACAAGTAACAGTAATTTCGATACAGATTTTGGCAGGTAACTGTAACTTCGTTACTAAATATGACAGGTAACAGTAACTTCGATACTAATTATGTCAAGTAACTGTAACTTCGATACTAATTATGACAGGTAACTGTAACTTCGTTACTAATTATAACAAGTAACTGTAACTTCGATACTAATTATGACAGGTAACGGTAACTTCGGTACTAATTATGACAGGAAACTGTAACTTCGTTACTAATTATGGCAAGTAACTGTAATTTCGATACAAATTATCACAGGTAACTGTAACTTCGTTACTAATTATGAAAAGTAACTGTAATTTTGATACAAATTTTGGCAGGTAACAGTACCTTCGATACTAATTATGACAGGTAACTGTATCTTCGATACTAATTATGACAAGGAACTGTAATTTCGATACAAATTATGGCAGGTAACTGTAACTTCGATACTAATTATGGCAGGTAACAGTAACTTCGGTACTAATTATGACAAGTAACTATAACTTCGATACAATTTATGACAGGTAACTGTAACTTCGATACTAATTATGACAAGAAACTCTAACTTCGATACTAATTTTGACAAGAAACTCTAACTTCGTTACTAATTATGACAAGTAACTGTAATTTTGATAAAAAATTATGGTAGGTAACTGTAACTTCAATACTAATTATGACAGGTAACAGTAACTTCGATACTAATTATGGCAGGTAACTGTAACTTCGATACTAATTATGACAGGTAACTGTAACTTCGTTACTAATTATGACAAGTAACTTTAATTTCGATATTAATTATGAGAGGTAACTGTAACTTCGTTACTAATTATGACAAGTAACTTTAATTTCGAAACTAATTATGACAAGTAACTGTAACTTCGATACTAATTATGACAGGTAACTGTAACTTCGTTACTAATTATGACAAGTAACTGTAATTTCGTTACAAATTATGGCAGGTAATTGTAATTTCGATACTAATTATGACAGGTAACAGTAACTTCGAACTAATTATGACAAGTAACAGTAACTTCGATACTAATTATGACAAGTAACTGTAACTTCGATACTAATTATGACAGGTAACTGTAACTTCGTTACTAATTATGACAAGTAACAGTAATTTCGATACAAATTTTGGCAGGTAACTGTAACTTCGTTACTAAATATGACAGGTAACAGTAACTTCGATACTAATTATGGCAAGTAACTGTAACTTCGATACTAATTATGACAGGTAACTGTAACTTCGTTACTAATTATGACAAGTAACTGTAACTTCGATACTAATTATGACAGGTAACAGTAACTTCGGTACTAATTATGACAAGTAACAGTAACTTCGATACTAATTATGACAAGTAACTGTAACTTCGATACTAATTATGACAGGTAACTGTAACTTCGTTACTAATTATGACAAGTAACTGTAATTTCGATACCAATTATGACAGGTAACTGTAACATCGTTACTAATTATGAAAAGTAACTGTAATTTCGATACTAATTTTGGCAGGTAACAGTACCATCGATACTAATTATGACAGGTAACTGTATCTTCGATACTAATTATGACAAGTAACATTAATTTCGATACTAATTATGTCAGGTAACTGTTACTTCGATATTAATTATGACAGTTAAGTGTAACTTCGTTACTAATTATGACAATTAACTTTAATTTCGATACAAATTATGGCAGGTAACTGTAACTTCGATACTAATTATGACAGGTAACTGTAACTTCGTTACTAATTATGAATAGTAACTGTAATTTCGATACAAATTATGGCAGGTAACTGTAACTTCGATACAAATTATGACAGGTAACATTAACTTCGATACTAATTATGGCAGGTAACTGTAACTTCGATACTAATTATGACAGGTAACAGTATCTTCGATACTAATTATGAAAGTAACTGTAACTTCTATACTAATTATGACAGGTAACTGTAACTTCGTTACTAATTATGACAAGTAACTGTAATTTCGTTACAAATTATGGCAGGTAATTGTAATTTCGATACTAATTATGACAGGTAACAGTAACTTCGAACTAATTATGACAAGTAACAGTAACTTCGATACTAATTATGACAAGTAACTGTAACTTCGATACTAATTATGACAGGTAAATGTAACTTCGTTACTTATTATGACAAGTAACTGTAATTTCGATACAAATTTTGGCAGGTAACTGTAACTTCGATAGTAAATATGACAGGTAACAGTAACTTCGATACTAATTATGACAAGTAACTGTAACTTCGATACTAATTATGACAGGTAACTGTATCTTCGTTACTAATTATGACAAGTAACTTTAATTTCGATATTAATTATGACAGGAAACTGTAACTTCGTTACTAATTATGACAAGTAACTTTAATTTCGATACTAATTATGACAAGTAACTGTAACTTCGATACTAATTATGACAGGTAACTGTAACTTCGTTACTAATTATGACAAGTAACTGTAATTTCGTTACAAATTATGGCAGGTAATTGTAATTTCGATACTAATTATGACAGGTAACAGTAACTTCGAACTAATTATGACAAGTAACAGTAACTTCGATACTAATTATGACAAGTAACTGTAACTTGGATACTAATTATGACAGGTAACTGTAACTTCGTTACTAATTATGTCAAGTAACTGTAATTTCGATAAAAATTATGACAGGTAACTGTAACTTCGTTACTAATTATGAAAAGTAACTGTAATTTCGATACTAATTATGGCAAGTAACTGTAACTTCGATACTAATTATGTACAGGTAAGTGTAACTTCGTTACTAATTATGACAAGTAACTGTAACTTCGGTACTAATTATGACAGGAAACTGTAACTTCGTTACTAATTATGGCAAGTAACTGTAATTTCGATACAAATTATGACAGGTAACTGTAACTTCGTTACTAATTATGAAAAGTAACTGTAATTTCGATACAAATTTTGGCAGGTAACAGTACCTTCGCTACTAATTATGACAGGTAACTGTATCTTCGATACTAATTATGACAAGGAACTGTAATTTCGATACAAATTATGGCAGGTAACTGTAACTTCGATACTAATTATGGCAGGTAACAAAAACTTCGGTACTAATTATGACAAGTAACTATAACTTCGATACAAATAATGACAGGTAACTGTAACTTCGATAATAATTATGACAAGAAACTCTAACTTCGATACTAATTATGACAAGAAACTCTAACTTCGTTACTAATTATGACAAGTAACTGTAATTTTGATAAAAAATTATGGTAGGTAACTGTAACTTCAATACTAATTATGACAGGTAACAGTAACTTCGATACTTATTATGACAGGTAACTGTAACTTCGTTACTAATTATGACAAGTAACTGTAATTTCGTTACAAATTATGGCAGGTAATTGTAATTACGATACTAATTGTGAGAGGTAACACTAACTTCGAACTAATTATGACAAGTAACAGTAACTTCGTTAGTAATTATGTCACGTAACTGTAACTTCGATACTAATTATGACAGGTAACAATAACTTCGGCACTAATTATGACAGGAAACTGTAACTTCGTTACTAATCATGTCAAGTAACTGTAATTTCGATACAAATTATGACAGGTGACTGTAACTTCGTTACTAATTATGACAAGTAACTGTAATTTCGATACAAATTATGGCAGGTAACAGTACCTGCGATACTAATTATGACAGGTAACTGTAACTTCGATACTAATTATGACAAGGAACTGTAATTTCGATACAAATTATGGCAGGTAACTGTAACTTCGATACTAATTATGACAGGTAACAGTAACTTCGGTACTAATTATGACAAGTAACTATAACTTCGATACAATTTATGACAGGTAACTGTAACTTCGATACTAATTATGACAAGAAACTCTAACTTCGATACTAATTATGACAAGAAACTCTAACTTCGTTACTAATTATGACAAGTAACTGTAATTTTGATAAAAAATTATGGTAGGTAACTGTACCTTCAATACTAATTATGACAGGTAACAGTAACTTCGATACTTATTATGACAGGTAACTGTAACTCCGTTGCTAATTATGACAAGTAACTGTAATTTCGTTACAAATTATGGCAGGTAATTGTAATTTCGATACTAATTGTGACAGGTAACACTAACTTCGAACTAATTATGACAAGTAACAGTAACTTCGTTACTAATTATGACACGTAACAGTAACTTCGATACTAATTATGACAGGTAACAGTAACTTCGGTACTAATTATGACAGGAAACTGTAACTTCGTTACTAATTATGTCAAGTAAC
This sequence comes from Meconema thalassinum, assembly GCA_946902985.2. Lineage (NCBI taxonomy): Eukaryota > Metazoa > Arthropoda > Insecta > Orthoptera > Tettigoniidae > Meconema > Meconema thalassinum. The sequence goes on along the minus strand of OX336388.2, from coordinate 1,692,030,996 downwards.
TGTAATTTCGATAAAAATTATGACAGGTAACTGAAACTTCGTTACTAATTATGACAAGTAACTGTAATTTCGATACAAATTATGGCAGGTAACAGTACCTGCGATACTAATTATGACAGGTAACTGTAACTTCGATACTAATTATGACAAGGAACTGTAATTTCGATACAAATTATGGCAGGTAACTGTAACTTCGATACTATTTATGACAGGTAACCATAACTTCGGTACTAATTATGACAAGTAACTATAACTTCGATACAAATTATGACAGGTAACTGTAACTTCGATACTAATTATGACAAGTATCTGTAATTTTGATAAAAAATTATGGTAGGTAACTGTAACTTCAATACTAATTATGACAGGGAACAGTAACTTCGATACTTATTATGACAGGTAACTGTAACTTCGTTACTAATTATGAAAAGTAACTTTAATTTCGATACTAATTATGTCAGGCAACTTTTACTTCGATATTAATTATGACAGTTAAGTGTAACTTCGTTACTAATTATGACAAGTAACTTTAATTTCGATACAAATTATGGCAGGTAACTGTAACTTCGATACTAATTATGACAGGTAACTGTAACTTCGTTACTAATTATGACAAGTAACTGTAACTTCGATACTAATTATGACAGGTAACGGTAACTTCGGTACTAATTATGACAGGATACTGTAACTTCGTTACTAATTATGGCAAGTAACTGTAATTTCGATACAACTTATGACAGGTAACTGTAACTTCGTTACTAATTATGAAAAGTAACTGTAATTTCGATACAAATTTTGGCAGGTAACAGTACCTTCGATACTAATTATGACAGGTAACTGTATCTTCGATACTAATTATGACAAGGAACTGTAATTTCGATACAAATTATGGCAGGTAACTGTAACTTCGATACTAATTATGGCAGGTAACAGTAACTTCGGTACTAATTATGACAAGTAACTATAACTTCGATACAATTTATGACAGGTAACTGTAACTTCGATACTAATTATGACAAGAAACTCTACCTTCGATACTAATTATGACAAGAACCTCTAACTTCGTTACTAATTATGACAAGTAACTGTAATTTTGATAAAAAATTATGGTAGGTAACTGTAACTTCAATACTAATTATGACAGGTAACAGTAACTTCGATACTAATTATGGCAGGTAACTGTAACTTCGATACTAATTATGACAGGTAACTGTAACTTCGTTACTAATTTTGACAAGTAACTTTAATTTCGATATTAATTATGAGAGGTAACTGTAACTTCGTTACTAATTATGACAAGTAACTTTAATTTCGAAACTAATTATGATAAGTAACTGTAACTTCGATACTAATTATGACAGGTAACTGTAACTTCGTTACTAATTATGACAAGTAACTGTAATTTCGTTACAAATTATGGCAGGTAATTGTAACTTCGATACTAAGTATGACAGGTAACTGTAACTTCGTTACTAATTATGACAAGTAACTGTAATTTCGTTACAAATTATGGCAGGTAATTAAAATTTCGATACTAATTATGACAGGTAACAGTAACTTCGAACTAATTATGACAAGTAACAGTAACTTCGATACTAATTATGACAAGTAACTGTAACTTCGATACTAATTATGACAGGTAACTGTAACTTCGTTACTAATTATGACAAGACACAGTAATTTCGATACAGATTTTGGCAGGTAACTGTAACTTCGTTACTAAATATGACAGGTAACAGTAACTTCGATACTAATTATGGCAAGTAACTGTAACTTCGATACTAATTATGACAGGTAACTGTAACTTCGTTACTAATTATGACAAGTAACTGTAATTTCGATACAAATTATGACAGGTAACTGTAACTTCGTTACTAATTATGAAAAGTAACTGTAATTTCGATACAAATTTTGGCAGGTAACAGTACCTTCGATAATAATTATGACAGGTAACTGTATCTTTGATACTAATTATGACAAGGAACTGTAATTTCGATACAAATTATGGCAGGTAACTGTAACTTCGATACTAATTATGGCAGGTAACAGTAACTACGGTACTAATTATGACAAGTAACTATAACTTCGATACAATTTATGACAGGTAACTGTAACTTCGATACTAATTATGACAAGAAACTCTAACTTCGATACTAATTATGACAAGAAACTCTAACTTCGTTACTAATTATGACAAGTAACTGTAATTTTGATAAAAAATTATGGCAGGTAACTGTAACTTCAATACTAATTATGACAGGTAACAGTAACTTCGATACTTATTATGACAGGTAACTGTAACTTCGTTACTAATTATGACAAGTAACTGTAATTTCGTTACAAATTATGGCAGGTAATTGTAATTACGATACTAATTGTGACAGGTAACACTAACTTCGAACTAATTATGACAAGTAACAGTAACTTCGTTACTAATTATGACACGTAATTGTAACTTCGATACTAATTATGACAGGTAACAATAACTTCGGTACTAATTATGACAGGAAACTGTAACTTCGTTACTAATATTGTCGAGTAACTGTAATTTCGATACAAATTATGACAGGTAACTGTAACTTCGTTACTAATTATGACAAGTAACTGTAATTTCGATACAAATTATGGCAGGTAACAGTACCTGCGATACTAATTATGACAGGTAACTGTAACTTCGATACTAATTATGACAAGGAACTGTAATTTCGATACAAATTATGGCAGGTAACTGTAACTTCGATACTATTTATGACAGGTAACAGTAACTTCGGTACTAATTATGACAAGTAACTATAACTTCGATACAAATTATGACAGGTAACTGTAACTTCGATACTAATTATGACAAGAAACTCTAACTTCGTTACTAATTATGACAAGTAACTGTAATTTTGATAAAAAATTATGGTAGGTAACTGTAACTTCAATACTAATTATGACAGGGATCAGTAACTTCGATACTTATTATGACAGGTAACTGTAACTTCGTTACTAATTATGACAAGTAACTTTAATTTCGATACTAATTATGTCAGGTAACTGTTACTTCGATATTAATTATGACATTTAAGTGTAACTTCGTTACTAATTATGACAAGTAACTTTAATTTCGATACAAATTATGGCAGGTAACTGTAACGTCGATACTAATTATGACAGGTAACTGTAACTTCGATACTAATTATTACAAGTAACTGTAACTTCGATAGTAATTTTGACAGGTAACTGTAACTTCGATACTAATTATGAAAAATAACTGTAATTTCGATACAAATTATGGCAGGTAATTGTAATTTCGATACTAATTATGACAGGTAACAGTAACTTCGATATTAATTATGACAAGTACCAGTAACTTCGATACTAATTATGACAAGTAAATGTAACTTCGATACTAATTATGACAAGTAACTGTAATTTCGATACAAATTTTGGCAGGTAACTGTAAATTCGATACTTATTATGACAGGTAACAGTAACTTCGATACTAATTATGACAAGTATGTGTAACTTCGATACTAATTATGACAGGTAACTGTAACTTCGTTACTAATTATGACAAGTAACTGTAATTTCAATACAAATTATGGCAGGTAACTGTAACGTCGATACAAATTATGACAGGTAACAGTAACTTCGATACTTATTATGACAAGCAACTATAACTTCGATACAAATTATGACAGGTACCTGTAACTTCGATACTAATTATGACAAGAAACTCTAACTTCGTTACTAATTATGACCAGTAACAGTAATTTTGATAAAAAATTATGGTAGGTAACTGTAACTTCAATACTAATTATGACAGGTAACAGTAACTTCGATACTAATTATGACTGGTAACTGTAACTTCGTAACTAATTATGACAAGTAACTTTAATTTCGATGCTAATTATAGCAGGTAACTGTAACTTCGTTACTAATTATGACAAGTCCCAGTAATATCGATACAAATTATTGCAGGTAACTGTAACTTCGATACTAATTATGTCAGGTTACTGTAACTTCGATACTAATTATGAGAGGAAACTGTACCTTCGTTACTAATTATGACAAGTAACTGTAATTTCGATACAAATTATGACAGGTAAGTGTAACATCGTTTCTAATTATGACAAGTAACTGTAATTTCGATACAAATTATGGCAGGTAACAGTACCTTCGATACTAATTATGACAGGTAAATGTAACTTCGATACTAATTATGACAAGGAACTGTAATTTCGATACAAATTATGGCAGGTAACTGTAACTATGATACTAATTATGACAGGTAACAGTAACTTCGATACTGATTAATACAGGTAACAGTAACTTCGATACTAATTATGACAGGTAACTGTAACTTCGAAACTAATTATGAAAAGTAACTGTTACTTCGATACTTATTATGACAGGTAACTATAACTTCATTACTAATTATGACAAGAAACTGTAACTTCGATACTAATAATGACAGGTAACTGTAACTTCGATACTATTTATGACAAGGAACTGTAATTTCGATACAAATTATGGCAGGTAACTGTAACTTTGATACTAATTACGACAGGAAACAGTAACTTCGATACTATTTATGACAAGGAACTGTAATTTCGATACAAATTATGGCAGGTAACTGTAACTTCGATACTAATTAATACAGGTAACATTAACTTCGATACTATTTATGACTGGTTTCTGTAACATCGTTACTAACTATGTCAAGTAACTGTAACTTCGATACTAATTATGACAAGTAACTGTAATTTCGATACAAATTTTGGCAGGTAACTGTAACTACGATACTAATTATGACAGGTAACAGTAACTTCGGTACTAATTATGACAAGTAACTATAACTTCGATACAAATTATGACAGGTAACTGTAACTTCGTTACTAATTATGAAAAGTAACTTTAATTTCGATACTAATTATGTCAGGCAACTGTTACTTCGATATTAATTATGACAGTTAAGTGTAACTTCGTTACTAATTATGACAAGTAACTTTAATTTCGATACAAATTATGGCAGGTAACTGTAACTTCGATACTAATTATGACAGGTAACTGTAACTTCGTTACTAATTATGACAAGTAACTGTAACTTCGATACTAATTATGACAGGTAACGGTAACTTCGGTACTAATTATGACAGGAAACTGTAACTTCGTTACTAATTATGGCAAGTAACTGTAATTTCGATACAAATTATGACAGGTAACTGTAACTTCGTTACTAATTATGAAAAGTAACTGTAATTTCGATACAAATTTTGGCAGGTAACAGTACCTTCGATACTAATTATGACAGGTAACTGTATCTTCGATACTAATTATGACAAGGAACTGTAATTTCGATACAAATTATGGCAGGTAACTGTAACTTCGATACTAATTATGGCAGGTAACAGTAACTTCGGTACTAATTATGACAAGTAACTATAACTTCGATACAATTTATGACAGGTAACTGTAACTTCGATACTAATTATGACAAGAAACTCTACCTTCGATACTAATTATGACAAGAAACTCTAACTTCGTTACTAATTATGACAAGTAACTGTAATTTTGATAAAAAATTATGGTAGGTAACTGTAACTTCAATACTAATTATGACAGGTAACAGTAACTTCGATACTAATTATGGCAGGTAACTGTAACTTCGATACTAATTATGACAGGTAACTGTAACTTCGTTACTAATTATGACAAGTAACTTTAATTTCGATATTAATTATGAGAGGTAACTGTAACTTCGTTACTAATTATGACAAGTAACTTTAATTTCGAAACTAATTATGATAAGTAACTGTAACTTCGATACTAATTATGACAGGTAACTGTAACTTCGTTACTAATTATGACAAGTAACTGTAATTTCGTTACAAATTATGGCAGGTAATTGTAACTTCGATACTAATTATGACAGGTTACTGTAACTTCGTTACTAATTATGACAAGTTACTGTAATTTCGTTACAAATTATGGCAGGTAATTGTAATTTCGATACTAGTTATGACAGGTAACAGTAACTTCGAACTAATTATGACAAGTAACAGTAACTTCGATACTAATTATGACAAGTAACTGTAACTTCGATACTAATTATGACAGGTAACTGTAACTTCGTTACTAATTATGACAAGTAACAGTAATTTCGATACAGATTTTGGCAGGTAACTGTAACTTCGTTACTAAATATGACAGGTAACAGTAACTTCGATACTAATTATGGCAAGTAACTGTAACTTCGATACTAATTATGACAGGTAACTGTAACTTCGTTACTAATTATGACAAGTAACTGTAATTTCGATACAAATTATGACAGGTAACTGTAACTTCGTTACTAATAATGAAAAGTAACTGTAATTTCGATACAAATTTTGGCAGGTAACAGTACCTTCGATACTAATTATGACAGGTAACTGTATCTTTGATACTAATTATGACAAGGAACTGTAATTTCGATACAAATTATGGCAGGTAACTGTAACTTCGATACTAATTATGGCAGGTAACAGTAACTACAGTACTAATTATGACAAGTAACTATAACTTCGTTACAATTTATGACAGGTAACTGTAACTTCGATACTAATTATGACAAGAAACTCTAACTTCGATACTAATTATGACAAGAAACTCTAACTTCGTTACTAATTATGACAAGTAACTGTAATTTTGATAAAAAATTATGGCAGGTAACTGTAACTTCAATACTAATTATGACAGGTAACAGTAACTTCGATACTTATTATGACAGGTAACTGTAACTTCGTTACTAATTATGACAAGTAACTGTAATTTCGTTACAAATTATGGCAGGTAATTGTAATTACGATACTAATTGTGACAGGTAACACTAACTTCGAACTAATTATGACAAGTAACAGTAACTTCGTTACTAATTATGACACGTAATTGTAACTTCGATACTAATTATGACAGGTAACAATAACTTCGGTACTAATTATGACAGGAAACTGTAACTTCGTTACTAATATTGTCGAGTAACTGTAATTTCGATACAAATTATGACAGGTAACTGTAACTTCGTTACTAATTATGACAAGTAACTGTAATTTCGATACAAATTATGGCAGGTAACAGTACCTGCGATACTAATTATGACAGGTAACTGTAACTTCGATACTAATTATGACAAGGAACTCTAATTTCGATACAAATTATGGCAGGTAACTGTAACTTCGATACTATTTATGACAGGTAACAGTAACTTCGGTACTAATTATGACAAGTAACTATAACTTCGATACAAATTAAGACAGGTAACTGTAACTTCGATACTAATTATGACAAGAAACTCTAACTTCGTTACTAATTATGACAAGTAACTGTAATTTTGATAAAAAAATTATGGTAGGTAACTGTAACTTCAATACTAATTATGACAGGGATCAGTAACTTCGATACTTATTATGACAGGTAACTGTAACTTCGTTACTAATTATGACAAGTAACTTTAATTTCGATACTAATTATGTCAGGTAACTGTTACTTCGATATTAATTATGACATTTAAGTGTAACTTCGTTACTAATTATGACAAGTAACTTTAATTTCGATACAAATTATGGCAGGTAACTGTAACTTCGATACTAATTATGACAGGTAACTGTAACTTCGATACTAATTATTACAAGTAACTGTAACTTCGATAGTAATTTTGACAGGTAACTGTAACTTCGATACTAATTATGAAAATAACTGTAATTTCGATACAAATTATGGCAGGTAATTGTAATTTCGATACTAATTATGACAGGTAACAGTAACTTCGATATTAATTATGACAAGTACCTGTAACTTCGATACTAAATATGACAAGTAAATGTAACTTCGATACTAATTATGACAGGTAATTGTAACTTCGTTACTAATTATGACAAGTAACTGTAATTTCGATACAAATTTTGGCAGGTAACTGTAAATTCGATACTTATTATGACAGGTAACAGTAACTTCGATACTAATTATGACAAGTATGTGTAACTTCGATACTAATTATGACAGGTAACTGTAACTTCGTTACTAATTATGACAAGTAACTGTAATTTCAATACAAATTATGGCAGGTAACTGTAACTTCGATACAAATTATGACAGGTAACAGTAACTTCGATACTTATTATGACAAGCAACTATAACTTCGATACAAATTATGACAGGTAACTGTAACTTCGATACTAATTATGACAAGAAACTCTAACTTCGTTACTAATTATGACCAGTAACAGTAATTTTGATAAAAAAATATGGTAGGTAACTGTAACTTCAATACTAATTATGACAGGTAACAGTAACTTCGATACTAATTATGACTGGTAACTGTAACTTCGTAACTAATTATGACAAGTAACTTTAATTTCGATGCTAATTATGGCAGGTAACTGTAACTTCGTTACTAATTATGACAAGTCCCAGTAATTTCGATACAAATTATGGCAGGTAACTGTAACTTCGATACTAATTATGTCAGGTTACTGTAACTTCGATATTAATTATGACAGGAAACTGTACCTTCGTTACTAATTATGACAAGTAACTGTAATTTCGATACAAATTATGACAGGTAAGTGTAACATCGTTTCTAATTATGACAAGTAACTGTAATTTCGATACAAATTATGGCAGGTAACAGTACCTTCGATACTAATTATGACAGGTAAATGTAACTTCGATACTAATTATGACAAGGAACTGTAATTTCGATACAAATTATGGCAGGTAACTGTAACTATGATACTAATTATGACAGGTAACAGTAACTTCGATACTGATTAATACAGGTAACAGTAACTTCGATACTAATTATGACAGGTAACTGTAACTTCGAAACTAATTATGAAAAGTAACTGTTACTTCGATACTTATTATGACAGGTAACTATAACTTCATTACTAATTATGACAAGAAACTGTAACTTCGATACAAATAATGACAGGTAACTGTAACTTCGATACTATTTATGACAAGGAACTGTAATTTCGATACAAATTATGGCAGGTAACTGTAACTTTGATACTAATTACGACAGGAAACAGTAACTTCGATACTATTTATGACAAGGAACTGTAATTTCGATACAAATTATGGCAGGTAACTGTAACTTCGATACTAATTAATACAGGTAACATTAACTTCGATACTATTTATGACTGGTTTCTGTAACATCGTTACTAACTATGTCAAGTTACTGTAACTTCGATACTAATTATGACAAGTAACGGTAATTTCGATACAAATTTTGGCAGGTAACTGTAACTACGATACTAATTATGACAGGTAACAGTAACTTCGATACTAATTATGACAAATAACTGTAACTTCGATACTAATTATGACAGGTAACTGTAACTTCGTTACTAATTATGACAAGTAACTGTAATTTTGTTACAAATTATGGCAGGTAATTGTAATTTCGATACTAATTATGACAGGTAACAGTAACTTCGAAATTATTATGACATGTAACAGTAACTTCGATACTAATTATGACAAGTAACTGTAACTTCGATACTAATTATGCCAGGTAACTGTAACTTCGTAACTAATTATGACAAGTAACTCTAATTTCGATACAAATTTTGGCAGGTAAATGTAACATCGATACTAAATATGACAGGTAACAGTAACTTCGATACTAATTATGACAAGTAACTGTAACTTCGATACTAATTATGACAGGTAACTGTAACTTCGTTACTAATTATGACAAGTAACTGTAACTTCGATACTAATTATGACAGGTAACTGTAACTTCGTTACTAATTATGACAAGTAACTGTAATTTCGTTACAAATTATGGCAGGTAATTGTAATTTCGATACTAATTATGACAGGTAACAGTAACTTCGAACTAATTATGACAAGTAACAGTAACTTCGATACTAATTATGACAAGTAACTGTAACTTCGATACTAATTATGACAGGTAACTGTAACTTCGTTACTAATTATGACAAGTAACAGTAATTTCGATACAAATTTTGGCAGGTAACTGTAACTTCGTTACTAAATATGACAGGTAACAGTAACTTCGATACTAATTATGGCAAGTAACTGTAACTTCGATACTAATTATGACAGGTAACTGTAACTTCGATACTAATTATGGCAAGTAACTGTAACTTCGATACTAACTATGACAGGTAACAATAACTTCGGTACTAATTATGACAGGAAACTGTAACTTCGTTACTAATTATGTCAAGTAACTGTAATTTCGATACAAATTATGGCAGGTAACAGTACCTGCGATACTAATTATGACAGGTAACTGTAACTTCGATACTAATTATGACAAGGAACTGTAATTTCGACACAAATTATGGCAGGTAACTGTAACTTCGATACTAATTATGACAGGTAACAGTAACTTCGGTACTAATTATGACAAGTAACTATAACTTCGATACAATTTATGACAGGTAACTGTAACTTCGATACTAATTATGACAAGAAACTCTAACTTCGATACTAATTATGACAAGAAACTCTAACTTCGTTACTAATTATGACAACTGTAATTTTGATAAAAAATTATGGTAGGTAACTGTACCTTCAATACTAATTATGACAGGTAACAGTAACTTCGATACTTATTATGACAGGTAACTGTAACTCCGTTGCTAATTATGACAAGTAACTGTAATTTCGTTAAAAATTATGGCAGGTAATTGTAATTTCGATACTAATTGTGACAGGTAACACTAACTTCGAACTAATTATGACAAGTAACAGTAACTTCGTTACTAATTATGACACGTAACAGTAACTTCGATACTAATTATGACAGGTATCAGTAATTTCGGTACTAATTATGACAGGAAACTGTAACTTCGTTACTAATTATGTCAAGTAACTGTAATTTCGATAAAAAATATGACAGGTAACTGTAACTTCGTTACTAATTATGACAAGTAACTGTAATTTCGATACAAATTATGGCAGGTAACAGTACCTGCGATACTAATTATGACAGGTAACTGTAACTTCGATACTAATTATGACAAGGAACTGTAATTTCGATACAAATTATGGCAGGTAACTGTAACTATGATACTAATTATGACAGGTAACAGTAACTTCGATACTGATTAATACAGGTAACAGTAACTTCGATACTAATTATGACAGGTAACTGTAACTTCGAAACTAATTATGAAAAGTAACTGTTACTTCGATACTTATTATGACAGGTAACTATAACTTCATTACTAATTATGACAAGAAACTGTAACTTCGATACTAATAATGACAGGTAACTGTAACTTCGATACTATTTATGACAAGGAACTGTAATTTCGATACAAATTATGGCAGGTAACTGTAACTTTGATACTAATTACGACAGGAAACAGTAACTTCGATACTATTTATGACAAGGAACTGTAATTTCGATACAAATTATGGAAGGTAACTGTAACTTCGATACTAATTAATACAGGTAACATTAACTTCGATACTATTTATGATTGGTTTCTGTAACATCGTTACTAACTATGTCAAGTAACTGTAACTTCGATACTAATTATGACAAGTAACTGTAATTTCGATACAAATTTTGGCAGGTAACTGTAACTACGATACTAATTATGACAGGTAACAGTAACTTCGATACTAATTATGACAGGTAACAGTAACTTCGAAATTATTATGACATGTAACAGTAACTTCGATACTAATTATGACAAGTAACTGTAACTTCGATACTAATTATGCCAGGTGACTGTAACTTCGTAACTAATTATGACAAGTAACTCTAATTTCGATACAAATTTTGGCAGGTAAATGTAACATCGATACTAAATATGACAGGTAACAGTAACTTCGATACTAATTATGGCAAGTAACTGTAACTTCGATACTAATTATGACAGGTAACTGTAACTTCGATACTAATTATGGCAAGTAACTGTAACTTCGATACTAATTATGACAGGTAACAATAACTTCGATACTAATTATGACAGGTAACTTTAACTTCGTTACTAATTATGACAAGTAACTGTAATTTCGTTACAAATTATGGCAGGTAATTGTAATTTCGATACTAATTATGACAGGTAACAGTAACTTCGAACTAATTATGACATGTAACAGTAACTTCGATACTAATTATGACAAGTAACTGTAACTTCGACACTAATTATGACAGGTAACTGTAACTTCGTTACTAATTATGACAAGTAACAGTAATTTCGATACAAATTTTGGCAGGTAACTGTAACTTCGTTACTAAATATGACAGGTAACAGTAACTTCGATACTAATTATGGCAAGTAACTGTAACTTCGATACTAATTATGACAGGTAACTGTAACATCGATACTAATTATGGCAAGTAACTGTAACTTCGATACTAATTATGACAGGTAACAATAACTTCGGTACTAATTATGACAGGAAACTGTAACTTCGTTACTAATTATGTCAAGTAACTGTAATTTCGATACAAATTATGACAGGTGACTGTAACTTCGTTACTAATTATGACAAGTAACTGTAATTTCGATACAAATTATGGCAGGTAACAGTACCTGCGATACTAATTATGACAGGAACTGTAACTTCGATACTAATTATGACAAGGAACTGTAATTTCGATACAGATTATGGCAGGTAACTGTAACTGCGATACTAATTATGACAGGTAACAGTAACTTCGGTACTAATTATGACAAGTAACTATAACTTCGATACAAATTTTGGCAGGTAACTGTAAATTCGATACTTATTATGACAGGTAACTGTTACTTCGATACTAATTATGACAAGAAACTCTAACTTCGTTACTAATTATGACAAGTCACTGTAATTTTGATAAAAAATTATGGTAGGTAACTGTACCTTCAATACTAATTATGACAGGTAACAGTAACTTCGATACTTATTATGACAGGTAACTGTAACTCCGTTGCTAATTATGACAAGTAACTGTAATTTCGTTACAAATTATGGCAGGTAATTGTAATTTCGATACTAATTGAGACAGGTAACACTAACTTCGAACTAATTATGACAAGTAACAGTAACTTCGTTACTAATTATGACACGTAACAGTAACTTCGATACTAATTATGACAGGTAACAGTAATTTCGGTACTAATTATGACAGGAAACTGTAACTTCGTTACTAATTATGTCAAGTAACTGTAATTTCGATAAAAATTATGACAGGTAACTGTAACTTCGTTACTAATTATGACAAGTAACTGTAATTTCGATACAAATTATGGCAGGTAACAGTACCTGCGATACTAATTATGACAGGTAACTGTAACTTCGATACTAATTATGACAAGGAACTGTAATTTCGATACAAATTATGGCAGGTAACTGTAACTTCGATACTATTTATGACAGGTAACAGTAACTTCGGTACTAATTATGACAAGTAACTATAACTTCGATACAAATTATGACAGGTAACTGTAACTTCGATACTAATTATGACAAGAAACTCTAACTTCGTTACTAATTATGACAAGTAACTGTAATTTTGATAAAAAATTATGGTAGGTAACTGTAACTTCAATACTAATTATGACAGGGAACAGTAACATCGATACTTATTATGACAGGTAACTGTAACTTCGTTACTAATTATGAAAAGTAACTTTAATTTCGATACTAATTATGTCAGGCAACTGTTACTTCGATATTAATTATGACAGTTAAGTGTAACTTCGTTACTAATTATGACAAGTAACTTTAATTTCGATACAAATTATGGCAGGTAACTGTAACTTCGATACTAATTATGACAGGTAACTGTAACTTCGTTACTAATTATGACAAGTAACTGTAACTTCCATACTAATTATGACAGGTAACGGTAACTTCGGTACTAATTATGACAGGAAACTGTAACTTCGTTACTAATTATGGCAAGTAACTGTAATTTCGATACAAATTATGACAGGTAACTGTAACTTCGTTACTAATTATGAAATGTAACTGTAATTTCGATACAAATTTTGGCAGGTAACAGTACCTTCGATACTAATTATGACAGGTAACTGTATCTTCGATACTAATTATGACAAGGAACTGTAATTTCGATACAAATTATGGCAGGTAACTGTAACTTCGATACTAATTATGGCAGGTAACAGTAACTTCGGTATTAATTATGACAAGTAACTATAACTTCGATACAATTTATGACAGGTAACTGTAACTTCGATACTAATTATGACAAGAAACTCTACCTTCGTTACTAATTATGACAAGAAACTCTAACTTCGTTACTAATTATGACAAGTAACTGTAATTTTGATAAAAAATTATGGTAGGTAACTGTAACTTCAATACTAATTATGACAGGTAACAGTAACTTCGATACTAATTATAGCAGGTAACTGTAACTTCGATACTAATTATGACAGGTAACTGTAATTTCGTTACTAATTATGACAAGTAACTTTAATTTCGATATTAATTATGAGAGGTAACTGTAACTTCGTTACTAATTATGACAAGTAACTTTAATTTCGAAACTAATTATGATAAGTAACTGTAACTTCGATACTAATTATGACAGGTAACTGTAACTTCGTTACTAATTATGACAGGTAACTGTAATTTCGATACAAATTATGGCAGGTAATTGTAACTTCGATACTAATTATGACAGGTAACTGTAACTTCGTTACTAATTATGACAAGTAACTGTAATTTCGTTACAAATTATGGCAGGTAATTGTAATTTCGATACTAATTATGACAGGTAACAGTAACTTCGAACTAATTATGACAAGTAACAGTAACTTCGATACTCATTATGACAAGTAACTGTAACTTCGATACTAATTATGACAGGTAACTGTAACTTCGTTACTAATTATGACAAGTAACAGTAATTTCGATACAGATTTTGGCAGGTAACTGTAACTTCGTTACTAAATATGACAGGTAACAGTAACTTCGATACTAATTATGGCAAGTAACTGTAACTTCGATATTAATTATGACAGGTAACTGTAACTTCGTTACTAATTATGACAAGTAACTGTAATTTCGATACAAATTATGACAGGTAACTGTAACTTCGTTACTAATTATGAAAATTAACTGTAATTTCGATACAAATTTTGGCAGGTATCAGTACCTTCGATACTAATTATGACAGGTAACTGTATCTTCGATACTAATTATGACAAGGAACTGTAATTTCGATACAAATTATGGCAGGTAACTGTAACTTCGATACTAATTATGGCAGGTAACAGTAACTACGGTACTAATTATGACAAGTAACTATAACTTCGATACAATTTATGACAGGTAACTGTAACTTCGATACTAATTATGACAAGAAACTCTAACTTCGATACTAATTATGACAAGAAACTCTAACTTCGTTACTAATTATGACAAGTAACTGTAATTTTGATAAAAAATTATGGCAGGGAACTGTAACTTCAATACTAATTATGACAGGTAACAGTAACTTCGATACTTATTATGACAGGTAACTGTAACTTCGTTACTAATTATGACAAGTAACTGTAATTTCGTTACAAATTATGGCAGGTAATTGTAATTACGATACTAATTGTGACAGGTAACACTAACTTCGAACTAATTATGACAAGTAACAGTAACTTCGTTACTAATTATGACACGTAATTGTAACTTCGATACTAATTATGACAAGTAACAGTAACTTCGTTACTAATTATGACACGTAATTGTAACTTCGATACTAATTATGACAGGTAACTGTAACTTCGTTACTAATTATGACAAGTAACTGTAATTTCGATACAAATTATGGCAGGTAACAGTACCTGCGATACTAATTATGACAAGAAACTCTAACTTCGTTACTAATTATGACAAGTAACTGTAATTTTGATAAAAAATTATGGTAGGTAACTGTAACTTCAATACTAATTATGACAGGGATCAGTAACTTCGATACTCATTATGACAGGTAACTGTAACTTCGTTACTAATTATGACAAGTAACTTTTATTTTGATACTAATTATGTCAGGTAACTGTTACTTCGATATTAATTATGACCTTTAAGTGCAACTTCGTTACTAATTATGACAAGTAACTTTAATTTCGATACAAATTATGGCAGGTAACTGTAACTTCGATACTAATTATGACAGGTAACTGTAACTTCGATACTAATTATGACAAGTAACTGTAACTTCGATAGTAATTTTGACAGGTAACTGTAACTTCGATACTAATTATGAAAAATAACTGTAATTTCGATACAAATTATGGCAGGTAATTGTAATTTCGATACTAATTATGACAGGTAACAGTAACTTCGATATTAATTATGACAAGTACCAGTAACTTCGATACTAATTATGACAAGTAAATGTAACTTCGATACTAATTATGACAGGTAATTGTAACTTCGTTACTAATTATGACAAGTAACTGTAATTTCGATACAAATTTTGGCAGGTAACTGTAAATTCGATACTTATTATGACAGGTAACAGTAACTTCGATACTAATTATGACAAGTATGTGTAACTTCGATACTAATTATGACAGGTAACTGTAACTTCGTTACTAATTATGACAAGTAACTGTAATTTCAATACAAATTATGGCAGGTAACTGTAACTTCGATACAAATTATGACAGGTAACAGTAACTTCGATACTTATTATGACAAGCAACTATAACTTCGATACAAATTATGACAGGTAACTGTAACTTCGATACTAATTATGACAAGAAACTCTAACTTCGTTACTAATTATGACCAGTAACAGTAATTTTGATAAAAAATTATGGTAGGTAACTGTAACGTCAATACTAATTATGACAGGTAACAGTAACTTCGATACTAATTATGACTGGTAACTGTAACTTCGTAACTAATTATGACAAGTAACTTTTATTTCGATGCTAATTATGGCAGGTAACTGTAACTTCGTTACTAATTATGACAAGTCCCAGTAATTTCGATACAAATTATGGCAGGTAACTGTAACTTCGATACTAATTATGTCAGGTTACTGTAACTTCGATACTAATTATGACAGGAAACTGTACCTTCGTTACTAATTATGACAAGTAACTGTAATTTCGATACAAATTATGACAGGTAAGTGTAACATCGTTTCTAATTATGACAAGTAACTGTAATTTCGATACAAATTATGGCAGGTAACAGTACCTTCGATACTAATTATGACAGGTAAATGTAACTTCGATACTAATTATGACAAGGAACTGTAATTTCGATACAAATTATGGCAGGTAACTGTAACTATGATACTAATTATGACAGGTAACAGTAACTTCGATACTGATTAATACAGGTAACAGTAACTTCGATACTAATTATGACAGGTAACTGTAATTTCGAAACTAATTATGAAAAGTAACTGTTACTTCGATACTTATTATGACAGGTAACTATAACTTAATTACTAATTATGACAAGAAACTGTAAATTCGATACTAATAATGACAGGTAACTGTAACTTCGATACTATTTATGACAAGGAACTGTAATTTCGATACAAATTATTGCAGGTAACTGTAACATTGATACTAATTACGACAGGAAACAGTAACTTCGATACTATTTATGACAAGGAACTGTAATTTCGATACAAATTATGGCAGGTAACTGTAACTTCGATACTAATTAATACAGGTAACATTAACTTCGATACTATTTATGACTGGTTTCTGTAACATCGTTACTAACTATGTCAAGTAACTGTAACTTCGATACTAATTATGACAAGTAACTGTAATTTCGATACAAATTTTGGCAGGTAACTGTAACTACGATACAAATTATGACAGGTAACAGTAACTTCGATACTAATTATGACAAGTAACTGTAACTTCGATACTAATTATGATAGGTAACTGTAACTTCGTTACTAATTATGACAAGTAACTGTAATTTTGTTACAAATTATGGCAGGTAATTGTAATTTCGATACTAATTATGACAGGTAACAGTAACTTCGAAATTATTATGACATGTAACAGTAACTTCGATACTAATTATGACAAGTAACTGTAACTTCGATACTAATTATGCCAGGTAACTGTAACTTCGTAACTAATTATGACAAGTAACTCTAATTTCGATACAAATTTTGGCAGGTAAATGTAACATCGATACTAAATATGACAGGTAACAGTAACTTCGATACTAATTATGACAAGTAACTGTAACTTCGATACTAATTATGACAGGTAACTGTAACTTCGTTACTAATTATGACAAGTAACTGTAACTTCGATACTAATTATGACAGGTAACTGTAACTTCGTTACTTATTATGACAAGTAACTGTAATTTCGTTACAAATTATGGCAGGTAATTGTAATTTCGATACTAATTATGACAGGTAACAGTAACTTCGAACTAATTATGACAAGTAACAGTAACTTCGATACTAATTATGACAAGTAACTGTAACTTCGATACTAATTATGACAGGTAACTGTAACTTCGTTACAAATTATGACAAGTAACAGTAATTTCGATACAAATTTTGGCAGGTAACTGTAACTTCGTTACTAAATATGACAGGTAACAGTAACTTCGATACTAATTATGGCAAGTAACTGTAACTTCGATACTAATTATGACAGGTAACTGTAACTTCGTTACTAATTATGACAAGTAACTGTAACTTCGATACTAATTATGACAGGTAACAGTAACTTCGGTACTAATTATGACAGGAAACTGTAACTTCGTTACTAATTATGACAAGTAACTGTAATTTCGATACAAATTATGACAGGTAACTGTAACTTCGTTACTAATTATGAAAAGTAACTGTAATTTCGATACAAATTTTGGCAGGTAACAGTACCTTCGATACTAATTATGACAGGTTACTGTATCTTCGATACTAATTATGACAAGGAACTGTAATTTCGATACAAATTATGGCAGGTAACTGTAACTTCGATACTAATTATGGCAGGTAACAGTAACTTCGGTACTAATTATGACAAGTAACTATAACTTCGATACAATTTATGACAGGTAACTGTAACTTCGATACCAATTATGACAAGAAACTCTAACTTCGATACTAATTATGACAAGAAATTCTAACTTCGTTACTAATTATGACACGTAACTGTAATTTTGATAAAAAAAATTATGGTAGGTAACTGTAACTTCAATACTAATTATGACAGGTAACAGTAACTTCG